>MU226912.1:457049-488001 GCA_018584345.1 Thuja plicata
CTAGACTTAGCAACTTTCACTTTCTGTGCTTCAGTCACTCCTTCACAATCAAAGTGATTCTCAATTCCTTCAATCCATTCCATTACCAGTTCAGGATCCATTTTTCCAGCAAGTACTGGTACTCCATTTAATGCTTTTCCACTTAGTGCCTTGATAGCTTTCAAGAATGGTTCTTCTTCCATAGGAGGGTCTGGTTCTGGTATGCCATCCTCCTCTGAAATAGCTTTTCCCTTATTGGAACTTTCTGCTTCTCCAGTTACTTTGTCAGCAATATCCTCTAGTTTTTTCTTCATTACCTCTAGAGTTTCTTCAAGGAGTCTATTTATCTCCTTTTGTTCATTCACTTCTTTAGCCAATTCTACATTTGTCACCATGGCTGATCCTTCTACTGATTCCTCAGTACTTTGAAACATTTACCAATTTCAAACCCAAATCTTTAACCAGGCTCTGATACCAATCTTATGGGGAGGAAAACTAACTCTCTGAGTTTCCTACTCTCTTTTAGGAATCTCACCTTGAATCCTCTTCAATTCAGGACTCTCTGGACTCACATTGGAGTCTCTTAGGGATACTCTCAGACCCTAACCAGAAGGACTTAACTATTCCCTCTCTCCTAGGTTCCCTACCCACCGAAATGTATTACTCTTCACTCTCTCTTACTCTTCATGACATAATCTCTACAGTCATGCACCTCCCAACTTCTTATCTATCTCTTCTACAAGTTCTCTAGCCAGACCATTGGCTCGCCTAGGACTTGTCTGAAATCTTGTCTAGCTTCTCATTCAACAAAAACACAGAAATAAGCATAATGTACATGAAGGATGCTTCTTGACTGTCACAATCCATAGAATAGATTATCAGAGTCAAGAAGCACCCATATTACTTAACAGAAACAAAACAGCACTTTACAGAACTCTGATCAAAACAACAAAACACTCAACGTACAGACAAACTTCTCTTTATTAATAATACAGAAGATTAAAACTCTCTGCTAGTCTACTCTATCTCTGTCAAGAACATAAATTCTCTATAACTAACTAACTATCAACAACTAACAACAAAAAAAACCCCTTTTCACAGATTCTCCCTCTCTGTTTTATCTTTGGCCTCTTCTTGATTTCGTAACTTTTCCGGTTACCTGTCGATCTCAGACTTCTAGCTGTTCTCTGTTCTTCATCTTCTTCTGCAAACTGTCATCACCTTGTCTACATGGTCGACACTATGGATATCTCTTTTCATCCGTGTCATTCCTTTTTCTGTTTTGGCAGTTAAGAATTTTCAAGGCTTTCTCCTTCTGACAAGTCAGCATACTTCATTATTTAACTGTTTCTATTGTCATCGCATAGTCGCGAGTGGAAATCACTCTTCATGTCTTCGTCTGCGACTGAGTGATAACATACTCATCGCACACTCGCTATGTCTTTACCTGACTTGACTTTTACCCCGTGACTAAGCAATGTTATGTTAATTGCACTCCCACACTGCTTGGCATGCAACTGACATGTTCTCTGCGACTGAGCGATGAGCTCAAGTCGCGCACCCGCAACTCTGTGAACCGAGCTGACGATGTCGTCGTGACTGAGAAATGAGCTCAAGTCACGCACTCACTGCACTTCAACCTGAGCTGTCATTTCCTTCGCGACCTTGCGCTGCACTGTGGTCGCGCACTCGCACCACTTAACTTCAAACTACCACTTGCTTCGCGATCGAGCGATGAGCTCCCATCACCCTATCGCACTGTTTGAAACCAAGCTCATGATTCTTCTGCGACCGAGTGATGAGCACTCGTCACATTGTCACACCGGGTTTCCACTAACTGTGAATTAACTTGTGATCTTGCGATGAGCTTTCTCGTCACGCACTCGCTCACTAAGGGACTTAACTTTTAACTAGCTCGCGAGTGTGCGATTCATTATTTTCTGCTCTCTGCTGGCTCTGCGACTTTGTGACTAGACTAAAACATGACTTTCTCATTAGAAGACCGTTATCAAAACTGTTCAAAATTGCTGGGGCTAGGGTTTTGAGCTAAACCCTAGGGTGCTTTGCACCATGGACCTAACAGTCCTATTGTAAATCTCTTAACAGAGTGCACACTTAAATCAGTATTGCTAAAGCTCTTAACAGAGTAGATCTTAACAGGTCTCCACTTTAATACTCTAAATAGGGTAGATCATCAGAAGTGATCAATTGTAAGCCTTTACCGGCTCCCTTCCATTCTACAGATAGTGAAGTTTTGTGGGTGCCATCCCCACCAAAGTTTTTACTTCCTAGCATGAGTTTTCTGCGATATCATATCTTGTGTTATGTGTTTATTAATTTCATGAATGTTTCTATGAATGTTGCAAACAATTAAAGATTATGAACTAATACTACATGCATAAGAAAGAACAATAGTAATGGTCGGTAATACAAGAAAGAATGATTACTAATGATGAATGGTGAAAAGAGTTAAAATTTTTAGAGGTACTGATTCACCCCTCCCCTCTCAGTACTACTTCCCATTAATCCCAACAATTGGTATCAGAGCTAAGTCTCTTCTTGAAAATATTAAAGGCTTAAGAGCAAAGATCATACAATGGAGAAGTAAAAACTTGATAAGAATATTGAGAATAAAAAGCTTGAGATACAAATGTTCTATGAACAATATAAAGAAGTGAGAAACAAGATGAGAGAGTTACTAGATGAGAGGAAAGGTATGGCAACTCAGAGCATTGAAAAATATTATCAAGAAGAAGAGATTCCAGATTTCTTTGAATCTTCAAAATCAAATACAAGTAATACATTAGATACATCATAAGAGAACATCACAAATCTGAAGGAGATCAATCAACATCTGACCATGAAAATAAAGATGTTGTAAATCGGTCAAGAGTCCTAGATGGTAAGAATGATTGATGTGATGAGTTCTGCTAGAAAAGATGAAATAGAAAGAACACGTGTTATTGATGACAGAAGGAAGATTACAGAGAAACTACACAGAAGGAAGATTACAGAGAAACTACAAGAGAAGGAGTTAGAAATTCAAAGACATGCTGAGCATCACCATGAGATTACAAATCAGATTATTCTTATGAGTCAAGAAGAAAATAGAATGAATATAGAACTCATTGAAAGAGTACAATATATCGGTGAACTAAGAGAAGAGAATGAAAAATTAAAGCATGAGGTTAGAATTCAACAACAACATAATGAAGTTATCAGAAAGGATGAAGAGAGCAATAAAAGAATGGATGATTTTCTTGAAGGACAATGAAGAGTCAACAACAACAATGATTTAGGATTTACCGAAAATGGAGAATCATCAAATCAAGCCAATCCAAAGAAGGTCTATGAAAATCCAAGACCAAGAAAGCTTACATGCAAACACTATGGAAAGAAAAGGCACACATCAAATGTGTGTAGAGGAAAAATGAAAGGTATTCCTAAATCTACATCTTCATTCATAGGATTATGCTATAAATGTAACAAGAAAGGACATAAAGCATATGAATGTAAGTCTAAGATGGAACAACCAAAGAAGGAAACCTACATGGACAAATACTGTCCTACATGCAAGATGAATGGGCACACAACTAATGAATGTTGGAAAAAGAAAAGGCAAGCATGGAAACCAAAAGGTCAAGAAACTCCCTATCAACCAAAGAGAATTGGTAATCAATATGTATGGGACTGTAGTACATGGAAAAACTATACAACATGTGGTAGATATGGTCACATTGCTGCAAACTACATGAGAGCATGGACCAAAAGGTCTAGAGGCTGGTCAAACCCTGGAATGACATGCTTACACTATCACAAAGTTGGGCATCTCAAGAAATATTGCAAAGACTGAATGACAGAGACAAGCACATATCCCAATGGAAACCCCATTGAAGATATTTGAAGGGATAGAGACAGAATGTGGAGAAAATCTTCAAGCAATGATGAAGCTGGACTAAGCAATGCAAATGGTGACACCCCATCCAATGGATCTGGTGACATCACCACCCCCACTTGAGCTGAACAAGTAAGTATGGAACTGCACTACACCAAGTCATATTTTGCATCAGTTCCATTATACAATTGATAGATATTCAAAATACATGAATAAAGATACATATTATGTTACTTGTTACAATTATGAGAAAACAACCCGATCAGTATACACATACCAAAAATCATCGGTGAACATACTAGATGAGTTGTTTACACTTACCAGAAATTGTCAGTCAACACATAGAATGGTTAAGTTACCAATGTGACCCGACACCTGTCAGTAAGGAAGCCAGGTTACAAAGTTGTCATGATAGAATATCAATATCTGTTGGTAAAAGAAAAATTATTAATAGCCATCCCGAGCATCTTGACAACACCGATGATGATTTTTAAATTCTTCCTGACGAACTTCATCTTAATGTCTCGATGATTCGTTGAGCATTTATGACAAAGAATTAGGGAAAAAGTCTATAAATAGTCGACGGGAGCACTTCATTTTGCACCCGCAATTTGAAGAGAAAAGCAAAGCGAAAAACAAAGTGATTGAAGAGAATTCAACAGAGTGACCTCAACTTGATCCAAGCACACAAAAAATAGATCATTCACAATTATCACGGATCGAAGTAAGTACCAAGTGCACCGAAATAACTCTGTCATTATTTTTCAAGCAAGCCCTAAAAGTTGAAAAATGATGGCAACCACTTCAAGAACCGCTAAGATCAAGAGTGATAAGAGGAATGTGGTTAGGTTAATCAAGAATAAAACCTGTGTAGAACCCAAATACAAGATATTCCCAGAGATTGCATCGCAACTCGATAAAACCAACATGTTTTCTAAGATTCCACCTAGGGTTTTTCTAATAGAGGACATAAGGTCCTATATTCACTATAAGATTGCTGAGATAGGTGATCTGGAGATGGATGAAGCTTACAAGAAGCTTTCTGATGCAGAAGGAAACCTAAAAGATGAACATAAACATCTGCAAGTGAAGGGAATAACCAATGCCCTATATTTCATGAGGGACTTCAAGACTAACTGGATTAGGTGGGTACTTAGCATAATGCATGATCAGAAGTTGTGGTTGGATCAAACCAAAAAATCACTAAGGATGTCCTTCATGTTGTCATTGGTTATCCAATAACCGACAAGCCTAAGGCTCACAAGCATCCTTCTAGAGAAGAAGTTCAAAAGCTTACAAAAGTTGAATGGGATAACAAAGGTCTAAAAGTGAACACCATCACTAACGAAGAACTAAGATTTAGTGCATGTGTGATTGGGTACAAGATCTTTCAAGCAAGCAGGATGAATAGCATATCATCAACATCAGTAAGCATAGCTCACAAAATAGTGACCAAGGGAATATAGATGGATCTATGTGAGATCCTGTTGAAACAACTTGATGAGAACATAAACACAATCAGGTCTGCAAAGACTAACACATGTAAGTTCGGCTCACTTATCATGTGTATATTTTTCTACTTTCAAGAATACTTTCCATCAGTAGGAAAAGTAAAATGGGACTCTACAAAGCTAGTGATGCTACAGATTAATGAACTAATTAAGTCACTAGGAGATAATTTTGAATCTTTTATGACTGCATACTTCCTTGAATTCAAGGAAAAGCTGATGGAAAGAACAAGGATCCCTGAGAAACTTATTGAAAAACATAGGGATGAGATATGTTTTATGGTGGATATAGATTTCACCCACATCAAACTAGTTTTACCAAGAACAACTTGGTTAGCCCCACTTGATTATGAAATCAACATAGATCAAGCTACAAATGCTATTGATGCATTGATCAATGAGCCTATTGACAGTAAACAACCAAGCTTTGGAACCTATGAAGAGGCCAAATCAAAGATAAAAAAGGCATAGAAATTAAAAAAGACTATCAATAAGAAGAATAAGATGGTCAAGAATCTTAAAAAGATTCTATTGGTCAATGAGGAGGAACAAGAACAAACTGAGAAAACCGATGAACATGGTACCATCGGTGAAGGATAGGATGAGAAAAGATCAGACTCTAAGGAAACCGAATTGGATACACCTCCACCTCCTACAAAGAAGCAGAGGACAAGGAGTCAAACTGCTAAGACCGATACCACACCTCTTAAGAAAGGTCAAGTAAGGACCTATAAGAGGAAGCAGCCAGCAAAACAAACAAAGCAGCAAACTATGAAGAAAACACCTACAAAGAGGAGAAAAATATTGGTTAGGACAAAAGCTGACATAGAAGACACAAAAGATGATGAGCTTGATGTAGTGAAGAAGAATTTTAGAAATCTAACAATTGATGAGGCTGCCGAATCTATTGCTGCATTTGGCACAATGCATGACAAGAAAATCAGATAATGGGATACACTCAAACCAGAGGACCAAAATAAGATACAAGATGCCATAATAAGGGCAATGGTCAAGTACAAATATGTACTAGCTGAATTTGTCAACCAAATACCCAAGGAGCTGGGTAAGAAAATATCTCAACAATGGTCATATGCTCTACAGAACTAAAGAGAAGCAAGGGAGAGGGTACTTGTTGCACTTATGCCTCACAAATCTAAGGTTGAAGAAATCAAATAAATTATGAAGAAGCACCTAGGCAAGTTTGTAGCCAAGATAAGGGCTTACAAAGTCCTAGAAGATAAGTTCATAGAGCTGGATATAATGACCAAAACAAAATGGAGACAACTCCTACATCTGCCAACAGAGTCAAAAAGTCGTGAGGAACAATTACTTCTCACTGACACACCTCATAGAGAGGAGGAGAAAGACAAGGCAAGTCCTCAACACATTGATTTGGACAATGTTGAAGATATGGAGCCAATATATTTGGACAAGGTAATGGATGATTTTGACATTCAAGACATGACCAATTATGATTCTGATAAAGATCCACAGAAGAAAGATGATGTAATATTCATAACACTTAAGGATCAGGGAAGGAAACAAGAATTGAAGACATTAGAGGATAAAGAAATGAGTGTTGCTGATGAGACATGGAAAGACACTTTAGTCATGGACAAAACAGAACCAAACCCTGCAGAGCAAGTACAAAAAGATGAGGATGTCACTGCTCAAAAAGATCAAACTGACAAGCAGGACACCACTCTAGATACAGCCCAAGCTAGCACACAAAGAAATATGCCTATATTAATGAAGGCAATCAATATACTAGAGGGTAATGAAGGATCTACTATAGAGGACACAAGCACACCTGAGGACAAGGGTGATGATGAAGCAAAAGACACCACAGATAACAAAAAAGACACAACTGTAGAGCAAGATGCAACCAATGATTAGAAAGATAAATCTACTGGTCAAAGTAAAGAGGTAACATGAAAGGTAGAAGAGGACACACAGAAAGAAAAAGGTGAAGAAGCAAAGAAAGATGAGCAGAGACACCCAAGGTTGATGGTGAGACATCTTCACCAAACCAACAGGTGCACCCTGAGAAAAAAACACAAGAAGCATCTTCTACAAAGCCTTCACGAAGAACTTCAAAGAGGACAAATGAACTAGAAATGGTAGTTCATACATCTGCGTCCCCACAAGTCTCAAAGAATAAGAAGAGAAAGCATAAGAATCTAGTCACTCTGGATGAAATCATTGAGATTCCAATTTGTGATCCAAGGACATTGGATCCAACTGAATTGACCAAGTATGCAAGACTCTGTGAGAGGAAGGCAATGCAAGACAAACTGAGAAAAACCACAAAGGAGGCAAAGGTACTTGAAGTAGCAAGAGGAATAATTCAACAAATAGTACCAAATGTAGATGTTGATCAAACAACCCCAATGCTTGATCAACTAGTGGTTCTCACAAAGGAAATCACATCTTAGAACATAGATGCTGAGAAGGTCATGGAAGAAAGACTTGAACATAAATATGAGTTCAAGCTAGCAGAAAAGATAAGCCAGGAAGTGGCATTGCAGAAGTTAAAGCTTTCTGAATTGGTTAGCATAATTGATCTGATAATCTCAAAAGCTATTACTTTGATATAGAAATTGTACACACTTGATCAAATCACATAGGAGTATACCGACAAGATAGCACAAATTGATGCTGGTCTTCAGACAAGTGCACAAAGTCTCATGAATAGTGAAGAGGCAATAAAATTACACAATGAGCAGCTCAAACATGCTCAGAAATTGAGACAGGACATACAGATTGCAGAGACCAAGTTTAGAGATGAATTAAATGAGCTACAAGCAGAACTCTTACTGACACTCTCACTAGTGAAGAAATATATGACAAAGGCAAATGCACTAATTTCCACCCTAGAAATGTCTTTCCTAGACAACAATTATGATATGCATGCAAGGCTAGAGCTAGAGCACATGACACTAGAACTCCTAAAATAAAAATGGGAGAAATTGCTCGAAGACATCAAGAACACCCATTCACATATTCTTGACACATTGTAAGTTACACATTTTTGTCACATTTTTTGGCATCCTATAAGTTGTACATTTTTTTCATGAGTATCAAATAAAGGGGGAAGTGATATGTACAATCACAGTAAAAGAAGGGGGAAGTGAAAGGAGGAAATGATGTGTACAGTCAAACAATTGAAAGAGAAAAGAACAAGGAATGTATAGTACAGAGTCAAGTATACATGTACATATACTTATACAATACCGATGCATACAGTTAGGGGGAGTCATATAATGACAAGGATATAGACACGGTGTACATACTAAACACTTTAGTATTATGCACATATCAGTTTTTTCTACTAATGTCAAAGGGGGAGATTGAAGGCATTATATTTTTCCATTAGTATACACAAGGAAAAACATGATCTACACCATCGGTTTACACTACATCGACAGACAGGGCACAACACTACCCGACGCCAAGGTTACCCGATACTACCAAGTTCAAAGCATCCTGAAAAACACTATTTAGTGTTACCCGATGACAAAAAGGATATAAGAACCCGACGAGTAACAACAATGCAACCCGACGGAACAATAAAGAGAGGAACCTAACAAATGAAGGGAACCCAACAATCAGTTCAACAAAGGAATGCCGACAAACTTTTAGTTCAACCCGACGACCAAGAACCGACAGTCAGTTACATCTTGCAAAAAGTGGATCTGACTTTCCACATTAGATAAATCACTGAATTTGTATATATAGCTTCTAGATTTGTTTTTAAAACCATTATGTGCGGAGGAAGAAATGTATTTATTATTGTTTTAATTAGTTTTACTGATTTAAAACATGCAAACTAAAGATCAAGGTCAAGTTGTAAACCTTGGATATAAGAGTTAACATTGTAATATGTGATTATAAGTGTATGTGATAAAAGTATACCTGCAAGGGACAACACTAAAACATGCAAACATCAAGATTAATCATTAGAAACAAGATTCAAAGGGTTAGCACGTTTAAAATGAAATCCAAAACAAATACTTTCACCACAACCTCCGATGAGATAAACAAGGGCACCCAATGCCTTGTTGATTTAATCTTAGAGATTATTGTGGGTGTGCTCTCCCAACACAATAACTTAATCCCACTATTGATTAATAATGCAAACTAAGAGAGTGAAGAGCTTCAAGAACAAGTATGAGAAACTTGTCTCAAAGCCATCACAAATGATGTAATGTATGCAAAAGCTACACTAAGATTGATGTGCAAGATGAACAAAAACTAGAAACTAGATTCATTCAATTATCCTAGCATATGATTTCTAGATTATGAACTAAAACATGAAAGCATGAAAATGAACTAAGAACTCTAGAACTATTTTAGCATGATAACAATGCATGAAATGAAGATGGTTTGCTCTTGAGAAAGGCCTTTATTTATAGAGTTTTGGAGGGAAGGGAAGGATTTGGATGAGGTGGATCATATGTGGCATCCACATAGATGCCACATAGAGGACACAAGGGCAAGAGGACAAGCCATGCAAAAGTCAACTCAAGCCTTTAAGGTTTGAGTGGCTCAAGGTTTGCTTACACATGTGTGAGAAACCCTTGGGGAATGGAGTGGGGGACAAAAGAGTGGTTGTATTAAAGGAAGTTGGTGGCTTCCTTTTTGAGGAGTTGCTCACACATGTGGGAGCATTCCATTAGTGCTAAAAGGAGTAGGAATCACACTTCAAGTGGGATTAGTGTGTGTTTAAGTGAGGAAGTAGATTTATTAAGAGGAATAGGTAGGGTAGGGTAGGAATAGAGTAGGTTTCTAGGTAGGATTAATAGGTCTTATTAAATTTAATCTTAGTTTAGAAGAATATTAGAAATGTGGGGAAATAAATAAATTTAAAATTTATTTAAAAGGGGATTTATGGAGGGTAATGTATTAAATAAGATTTAATACATTAAAAGGGATAGTATTTAAATTAAATTCAAATACTAAAGGAAGTGAATAATATTTAATTAAATAAATTTAATTAAATAGATAGAAGACTATAACAAATATAATTAATTATAATTAATTATAATGTTATGGGAATATTAATTAAATTAATATAAGGACGATTTTGGATGTCTACAATAAGATATGTGAAATACTTGTATAAATAGATGCTCAATCTATTGTGAACATGTTGGTGTTTGATGAAGATTGTAGCCACTGAGAGTATCTAAGGACCAGATAAGAGATTTCATGCACAAGGACATAAACAAATCAAATCAGTTTCAAGAACAAGAACATAGGCTACCGACAAGTAGAGAAAGGTATTAATCAGTCACTTAGGTGATATTCTTATTATGAGAGCTTTAATGGATCAGTGACCAGTAATTGTAGATTGTATACAGTCAGGTCAAACATATGTACTCATTCTAACAAGTGTAGTACACTTAATAAATCCTTTCAAGAAAGGTGGACCTAACAATCCTATTGTAAATCTCTTAACAGAGTGCACACTTAAATCAGTGTTGCTAAAGCTCTTAACAGATCTCCACTTTAATACTCCTAATAGGGTAGATCATCAGAATTGATCAATTGTAAGCCTTTACTGGCTCCCTTCCATTCTGCAGATAGTGAAGTTTTGTGGGTGGCATCCCCACCCCAGTTTTTATTTCCTAATAGGAGTTTTCTGTGATATCATATCTTGTGTTATGTCTTTATTACTTTCATGAATGTTTCTATGAATTTTGCAAACAGTTAAAGATTATGAACTAATACTACATGCATAAGAAAGAACAATAGTAATGGTCGGTAATACAAGAAATAATGATTACTAATGATGAATGGTGAAAAGAGTTAAAATTTTTAGAGGTACTGATTCACCCCTCCCCTCTCAGTACTACTTTTCATTAATCCCAATAGACCCCATTTATATAAGTTAGTAGTTATGAGTACATAACGCGATGTTATTCTAATTAAGGCTCATTTTTCATTTCTAGACAGGCCATTAGGTAAGGTTTGATTCATAAGATAAGCATTTATATTGGTATACCTAGATTGGTTTTGGACATTTAGGGCACAAACAACTTCAAACTTAGGTGCATCAAATGCAGGCAAGGACAACTCTTTCACCGAGAATTCATAGCGGAATTGATGTTCCTCCAGTTGTAGCATGGATGCTAGCGTTTCCATTGCGTCTGCAGCTCTATTTTGTGCTCTTGGAATTTGTTGAAACATGATAAACACAAAATAATTCTTAAAATACTTTACCATTTTCTTATAGGGCATCAAATTCTCATCTTTTTTTTGGAATTCTTCATTTACTTGATTGATGATGAGTTGAGAGTCACCATATACATGTAACTCTATGATTTTACATTCAATAGCTAGTTTGAGACTGTTGTTCAATGCTTCATATTCTAAAATGTCGTTAGTGCATGGAAACGTCATTTTGTATGACTTAGGTATCTTGTAACCTTGAGGAGTGACAAATAATACCCGTGCTCCTGATCCTTGTTGTGTGAAAGAACCATTAAAGTACATTTTCCATGGATGTTCTGTTAAGTGCATTATTGTCTCATCCATAAACTCTAATATCAATGGTGTTGCATCTTGCAATGGCGAATCAGCCAATTGGTTGGCTAACACTTGTCCTTTAATGCCCTTTATGTCTACATTCTCTGTATCAAATTCACTGAGTATTAAGACCCTTTTTTCTAGCCTTCCTGTTAATGTTGTCTTACTCAGGAGATACTCGAGAGGATCAATCTTTGAAATTACTTTCACTGTATGTGAAAGCATGTAGTGTCTCAACTTTTGGGATGCAAAAAAAACTACAAGACAAGCATTTTAAATTATACTATAGTTGAGTTCATAGGATACCAATGTCCTGCTAATATAATAAATTTCTCTTTCTTTCTTGGTATCATCCTCTTATGTTAACAATACTCCAAGTGATTTAGCCATAGCTGAAATATAGAGCAAAAATGGCTTTCCATGAATAGGTACCATTAAGATAGGTGGATTAGCTAGTTAATAATTTAATTCCTTGAATTTTTTTTCACAGTGTTCATCCCATTTGAAATTCACTCCTTTATGTAACAATTTTGTGAAAGCTTGCGCTCTATCCACTAGTTGAGACATGAATCTTCTGATTGATGGGAGTCTTCCTTGGAGAGTCCTCATTTGACTTATGTTACAAGGGGTTGACATCTCCATTATTGATTTCACTTTTTATTGGTTTACCTCAATACCTTTAGATGATACAATGAATCCTAAGAGATTTCTTGATTGGACCCCAAATGCGCATTTCTTTGGATTGAGCCTTAGTTGAAATTGTTCCATTATATCTAGTATCTTTCTCAAGTCTTTGATGTGAGTTGTTCTGATCATCAACTTGGCTAAGGTATCATCCACATAATCCTCCATGTTCTTATGTATCATGTCATGGAAAATTGTTTTCATAGTTCATTGATAAATGGGTCTGGTATTCTTTAGCCCAAATGACATTACGTTCCAGAAAAAATGTTCCCCATGAATAGGTAAATGTTGTCTTTTCTTGGTCTTTAGGGGCGATCTTTATTTGGTTGTATCCCAAAAATCAATCCAGGAGTGAATAGATTTCATATCCTATTGTGAGGTCTATAATCATATAAATGTTCGGCAGTGGGAAGTCATCTTTAGGATAAGATTTGTTTAGATCCCTGAAATCTATGCAAATTCTGATAGACTTGTCTACTTTAGAAACTGGGACCACATTAGAAATCCATCCTACATAAGAAATGCCCCTTCTGAATCCAAATTTTAAGAGTTTTTCTAGCTCTATGTTTACCAACAATGCTACATGTGGATGCATCTTTCTCAATTTCTGCTTGACAGGTTTTATCCTAAAAGCTATAGATAAGTGGTGCATTATTAATATAGGGTCTAATCCACACACATCAGAATAAGACCATGCAAAGTTGATCTTTTAATATTTAAGGAACTCAATGAACTATTCCTTTTCTTCCTCTGATAAAGATTGCAAAGACAAAGGCAAGAAGGCATGTTACCTTGTTGAAAATAAAGATGAAGACACCGACATCGACAATGATGAAGATATTGAGACAGTGTTTGTAGCTATGAAAGAAGATTCAGAAGAAGATGAAAGGTATGTTGAAAAAACACTTATTTATAAAGTTAGAAAGAATAATATTTGGGTTATTGATAGTGGTTGAACTCATCATATGACTGGAGATAAAGAAAAAATTGAATTTCTTGAGCATTGTAATGGTGGATCTGTTAGAATGGGAAATGATACACCTTGTCGAGTGAAATGAAAAGGGACTATATTGCTGAACAATATGATCAAATGTGAGAATGAATATTAGGTGAAAGGACTTAATTATAATTTATTGAGTGTTTCACAGTTAACTAACACACGTCACCAAGTTGCATTTGAGAACATAAAAGCTAAAATCTATGATGAAACAAGAAATTTGATTGGCACTGGAGAACAATCAAAAGGTAATTTATTATATCTTGACATTGCTGAAACTACTTGTTTGATGGCTAGAAATGAAGATGTGTGGTTGTGGAATAAGAGGTTATGTCATATGAATTTTGACAACATGGTTAAGATCAGTAAGAAAAGGAAAGTAAGAGGCTTACCAAGCATATCTAAACCTGACCATGTCATGTACAATAATTGTCAAATGGGAAAAATGTCAAAATCTTGTTTTAAGAGATTTTTTTTTCATCTAATGTTATTCTAGAATTGGTTCATACGGACTTATGTGGACCTATGAGAACACAAATTTATTGTGGTGACGGATACTTTATTTTATTTGTTGATGAATATTCTAGAATGATGATTGTCATATTCTTAAAAGAAAAATCTGAAGCATTTAAGATGTTCAAATGGTACAAAGCTAAAGTGGAAAAAGAAAGTGGTAAAGAACTGAAATGTTTAAGATCAGATAGAGGACGATAATTTATTTCTAATGATTTCACTGACTTTTGTAATGCGCATGGAATTAAGAGACATGTTTCTGCACCAAGGACACCACAACAAAATGGGATTGCTGAAAGGAGAAATAGATCTATTGTGGATTGTGATAGAAGACAGATGATTGAAAAAAGTGTCACACAAGTTTACTAGAGGGAAGCTATTAGTACTATTGTATACACACTAAATTGAGTACAACTAAAGAAATATTAAAATAAGACACCTTATGAATTATGGTATTGTTACACACCTAATGTGAGTTACTTTAGTATATTTGGAAGTCGATGTTATATTCTAAAAGATGGTAGAAATGGAAAATTTGATTCAAAAGGTGATGAAGGAATACTTTTGGGATATTCTACTAAGAGCAAGCTTATAAATGTTTGAACAAGTCTTCTAACAAGATCATTGAAAGTGAAAATGTAAGAGTTGATGAATTTGCTGAGAAGAATGATACTGCAAGTAAAAGAGAACCAGAAGACTATGGTATATTTGTCTACAATGAAGATCCTAGCACTTTTCCCAAACAACTACCTAATATTAATGAGCAACAGGGTAATGTTATCAAGCATCAAGATGCACAAAATAAGAATCTGGAAGACATTGCAACTAGAGATCATGCTTATACACCAACTAGAGAACACAATGAAGAACAAACAACTGAACCTATACTTGCAAAATATGGAAGAAGACATCATCCATAGAATTAGATTATTGGAGACACAAGAGAAGGCATGATGACACGAAGTAAGTTGAATGATAACGCATGTTTGATTTGTAAATTTGAACCTAAAAATGTTAGAGATGCACTTGCAAATGATGAATGGATTCAGGAAATGAATGAATAAATTGAGCAGATATAGAAAAACAAAACATGGACATTGGTACCGAGACCGAGTGAAAAGAATGTAATTGGCACCAAATGGATCTTTAGAAACAAATTGAATGAGAATGGAGATGTTACATGAAATAAGGCAAGACTAGTATGCAAAGGGTATGCACAAGAAGAAGGTATTGAATATGGAGAAACTTTTATGCCAGTTGCTAGACTTGAAGGAGTTAGAATATTGCTTTCTTATGTTTCTTACAAAGGATTTAAAGTATATCAGATGGATGTTAAATCTGCATTTTTGAATGGGATACTGGAGGAAGAGGTATACATTGAACAACCTGAAGGTTTTGTTGATCCTAATCAGACAAATATGGCATGTAAGTTGTACAAAGCCCTGTATGGACTGAAACAAGCACTGAGAGCATGATATGAAAGACTACACTCCTATCTTATTAGTATTGGATTTGTTAGAACAATTGATAACAACTTGTACTTGAAAGGAGATACTACTGATAAGATTCTAATTGCTGAGATTTTTGTTGATGATATTATATTTGGAGGTAATGATAACTTATGCAAATTATTTGCTGATAGCATTAAATCAGACATTGTATAGATCTATGATTTGAAAATTGATGTATGTTGTACACACAAGACCAGATATTGCACACGCAGTTGGAATTGTAGCAAAATTATCTTCTAATCCTAAAGAATCACATATGACTGTTATAAAGAGATTTTTTAGATATCTAAAGAACACTGGAGATTATGGATTATGGTACAAGATAGATGGCAAGTTTAAACTGTAAGTTTACACAGGTGTTGATTGGGTTGGGAACATTGATGATAGAAAGAGCACTACTGGTGGAGCAATCTTTGTGGGAGAAAGATTAGTTACTTGGATCAGTAAGAAATAATGATGTATATCTTAGTTAACTGTAGAAGAAAAATATGTTGCCGCTGCTGCAAATTGTTTGAACATTGCATGGATAAAACAACTTTTGAAAGGTATGAATCAAGAGATCACTGACCGAGTGATAATTTATTGTGATAATAATAGTGCCATTAATATTTCAAAGAACCTGGTGATGCATGCAAAAACAAATCATATATCTATAAAGTATCACTACTTGAGGGAAAAGGTACAAGAAAAAGAAGTAACACTGGAATATGTTCAATCAAAAGAATAATTGGCTGACATATTCACTAAACCCTTACCAAAGGATACATTTGAGTACTTGAGAAATAGACTAGGGATTTTTCCCTTGTCTATTGGTCACTAATTTGACTAGGAGGTTGCATCAACCTACATTTTATCAGAATATCAATCATGTTGATGCAAAATGAGAACTGGACCAACATTGCATATCAGTACATTCAAGGTACATGATCTGAACCGCAAACTAGAGATATTTTTTTGCTACTGAAGAGTTGTATATTTTATTTTTAGAATTGTTTTCAAAGGGAGAGATGATTCAATGAAATATCTATCCACTCTAAGGGAGAAAAGGAGAAAAGAGAAAGGGAGAGAAATGACATGTCTATCTACAGAAAAAGAAAAGATTGAAAAGAGTCAAATCTGCAGGGAGAGTCTACATGGTGAGTTTTAATGTTGTGAAGTGATTAAACACATTATATGTACAAGCTAGGGAGAGCTACAACATTTTTCATATAGTTATAGAACTGAAGTTTGGTATTCTATGACATTTTCATATTGCATATTTCATATTGTGTTTCCATCAATTTAAAAGTGAGAGATTGATGAATGACAAATAATTGTATGTTTGAAATAATTGAGTTGATGATCAACCACATTACTAATGTAATGATAGACATTAATCAGTTAATGCATTTTCATTGATGTCAACTTGTTTGAGTATCATCGTGGTAATATACATCTATTATGGATTGAAGATCTAGAATAAACAAAGTTTATGTGGTTGGTAATTGAAGAATTATGTATACACTGAGTCAAAATAAAGGACACTGAGCAAACACAATGTATACTAAGTTTAGTGTTAACCGAGCTAGGTATCACCGACGCATCATGGTATTGACTGAGTAATATAAACTAAAGGCCGACTAAACTGATTAGCTGGCATTTTTTTATTATTTCAAGATAATTGATAAGGTTTGTTATGTTGATCAAATGACTATGAAAATTCAATATGATGGGATGAAGGAGATTGAAACATGTTTTTAACACAAATTTTGAGGAAGGATTAAGTGACAAAATCAACAATGGAGATTAAGAGAAAAAATTTAAGGATGGAAATTAAATGAGTTATGATGTATATATAAGAGGCAAGAGATTAATTATGAATTGTACATGCATACATGCAAAGGTGCACATGCATATTGCTGAAGAGATTATCTTCATGCATGACTGATCAAACTAGTTGAAGACAGAATCGAGCATTTATGTAGATATTACCAAGTGATAGAAAAAATATTTACTGAGAAGAACAGAGTATGAAGAATAAGAGGGCCTAAAGTAATTATTGATCAGAGGTAATTATGTACTTAGCATAGATCTGAAAATCTACAAATAGAGTTGTATTTGATTCAGATCATTACTGTATCAGTTTACCCATTGTTACAAAAAAATCTCTTAACCGAGCAGGACTTAACAGTCTTTATTATGACATTCAATGAATGATGATTATTTTCTTGTTGACCCCATAGTGAATGATTGGTCAAGAGAGAAATGTTAGTGATAAATCCTCTAACCAAGGAACACCTAATAGTGTGCATTGTAACATTTAATAGGGTTGGCTCTTAACCAAGCTCACTTCAGAAGAGTGAATTATTTTGGGTTACAAGTCCCAGGTGGTTTTTCCCTTAGCAGGGTTTCCACGTTAAAAATCTATGTGTTAATGTGTATGTATGTGTTGGATTGTTCTGATTAAGTAAAAATAGGTTTTACAAGGACCCAAAACCTTTACAAAAGTTTTTTTACAGATATTCAATAGAGTTCAACAACAACTGTACTGTAGAATGAAACAATGAAAGAAAAATAGCTAGCAAGCTAACATCCTAACCAAAAAAGTCCCACAGATAAACAATAAAGACAGGGATAGAAAAAAAAGGACAGAACTAGAAAAAGACAGCTACATGCCCTCCACTAGTTCCTAGGCCTAAATGACCATAATTTGCATCTGATTTACCTAATTCTTAAGGACTTCCATTTCTTTCTCCGCCTTTGGGCCCATCTTCTTGGTGCTTTTCCTTGTGTGAGTTCCCAATCCTATGACCTCCTTCACCTCTCTACAGTCCTTTTCCCCTCTATCCTAATCTAACTAATCCATCAGGATCTATGCATGCCTAGTATAGGCTTTAAGGCTCACCAGGCAATCCTCCCCTATTTTTCTGACCGTTTCCTCAAGTTTTTCCACCTTGATGTTCAGGTTGTTGATTTTCCTTGCGATGTCTTCTTCCTCCGCCCTTTCAGTGATGTCCTTTAACTATTTCTTTATTTTACCAACTTTGTTCACAAATTCCACTCGGGCTTCCGAATTACCAACCGCCTCTTTCATTTCATCCAAGTAAACAACAACAGGTTTCTCACCAATACCAAAGCTTTTTATGAGATTAGTCTCAGCCCTCATAACATCAATTTGATTTTTCATATTAGCATTATCTTAAATCATATTACTCACCATACCAGTGAAGTCTGCAATGCAATCCTTTCTCTGCTTAATATCATTAGGCATTTGATAATTAACTATTTCCTCATTTTCATGGAAGTCTGTTTCCTTGTACCTTGTTTCCTCTTTTTCAGTTCTTTTGTCAAGTTTTTCCTTCACCTTTTCTTCCTCCTAATGCTCATTGGTCTCCGTATTCCCAGTTGGGTTTTGGTCCTCTTCCTTGTCATATTTTCTGTCCTCCATCTTCTCTCCTCTATCATCCTCCCTGAGGTTCATCTTAGTATTCATCTTTTTCTCCATCACCTCTTCCTCATCCGAGGAAAGAACAATTCTCCTCTTGCTAGGTTTTTTACCTTTCTCACTATTCTTAGTTCCCTCTATAGCTTCTCCCTATTTTATTTTCTTGGTATCTTTTTTGTCCTCCTTCTCTTCATCCTCAGAATCCTTCTCTATTTTTGTTTCTTCCACCAAATTTTTCTTCTTAGTAGACTTTTTGCCTTTTTTCTTTCTCATTTTTCTCCCCTATGGATTATCATCATCATTTTCCTTGTCTGTATTAGAGCCCTCAGAAAAGGGCTTCTTCTAGATTTTCTTAGATGAGCAGCCCTTTTTGGTGGTGTTTTTAGGGGTTTTATATCCCTTGAATTCTTCTTCATTATCTTCTGTTTCTTCCTCATACAGACTATCATCCTCATCACCCTCTATTTCTTCCTCATCCCTCTGGTTCTTCTTCAACATAGGTCTTTCCACTTTTTTTGTTTTCAAAACCTCATAGATTAACAACATTAAACCCTGGTGAGAGGCATGATCACCCTTTGGGTCTTTCTGCAAACTATTAATAGTGAAATATAATGAACTTAGCAAATAATAGGGAAAACTAACTTTCACCTTATGTTTGAAATGATTCAATAGCATAAAATGATGACCATAAGCTCGGGTAAACCTACCGCCGAGCATTATATAACTGATGATCACATAAAGAACATACCTCCAAGGCCTAGATATGCACTTTGGATTGTGGTAGGAAGTGTCTACCTTAACCAGTCTGGCCTTTTCTTTCTTAGACTTTGGCAAAATCTCCCATGCCTTATCAGATATCGCTCTATATCTGTAGAACTTGATTCCCTCCGTGCCCATTCCTGTAGCCTCTGCTATAATCACCTTAGTGACCTCCATATACTGATTTCCCACCATAGCCTTTCCATCCTTCCAAGTTTTAGATAAAATCCTGGTAATAGAAGGGTTTCTTCCATGAAGCCTTTCCTGAAATACCTCCATCCCACCTTCTTTCAGAATCTTCCAGGATTTTTGCATTTTCCTCCATTTGTCGCATTTTACAGGCTTGACTCATTTCTTAGTTCCACCCATCTTATCTCTCTGGTTTAATTTTTTGTCTCTGTGATAATTTTTAAGAAATTCGTTATGAATACCACACCTCACTCTCAGCAAAGCCAAATAAACCTAGAAAGTGTGCCACTTCCAGCTCATAATCACCACTAAGTACTTTCACCATAGATAGTAATTATGACAAATCACTTCCACATTAATAAACTTTATGATACTTACCATTTATGATATTTTTTCTGTCTACTCAAACAGTCACTATCAAGTAATAATTTGGCTTGATAAGGCATGTCATTTCCATCATTCCATTGCATCACCATATCAACCTTATAAGCCATGTTGGCGGCCCATTCAGTAGCACCATTGGTCTCTCAAAAATTATGTGTAACAATACATTTCTCAAAAGAATGGATAATAGCTTTAACTTTTTGTATCGTGTTATGAATAGTACACGAGGCGTAAATTTCAATATTCCAACATTTGATAATATTGAGGGAATCTCCCTCTAACCAAACCTTAGAACAACCTTTCTCCTTAGCTAAGATAAGACCCTGAAGGGTAGCAAAGGCTTCAACATTATGATTAGTTTGAATGCCAATAGGGATAGCTTTAATACCTCTGCAGACTCCATGTTCATCTCTTATGACAATGCCACACCCAACAACACCCGGTAGCCCTTTGAAGCACCGTCAAAATTAATTTTCATCCATCCACGAGGAGGGAAATCCCATCTAGCATCCTTTCTCTTAGATTTATTATCCTATTTCCTAAAATTCACTTTTATTTTCCAGTTATTGAAGAAGGTAATGTCCTCCTCATTCAAAGGTTCCATAGCTCTGTTCTTTAAAAGTAAGTTTTCTTTGATAGCTCTCTTTATTTTGTAGAAAACCTCCTTCTCACTAGCCATTTTATTCTTGAAGACTCTCTCATTCCTCTCTCTCCAAACTCCCCAACAAACATAGGGAAGAACAGACTTCCACACCTTGATCATAGTTTCATTCTTTGAAGGATTGTTCCAAGAGTTGAAAAGACTCTTCATATTCTCAGGGAAAACTCACTCAATGTTAAGAATTTGTAGGAAGTAATCCAAAATAATCCTAACATAGGGACATTGAATAAACATATGATCCACACTTTCCTCATCTTTATTACAGAGGTAACACCTATTCATAATTATCATACCTCTTTTTCTAAGATTATCAGTAGTCAAGACTTTGTTTTGCATCAAAATCCAAAAAAAGACATTGATTTTTGGAGTAAGATCTTTAATCCAAGCTTTATCCCAAAAAATCTCATTAAGATCCTCAAAATACAAATGATACAAATAGGATATAGTTAAGTTTCCATTCAGGATGTATTTCTATATAATCTTGTCTTCTTCTTCAATCAAAGTAGTAGAGTTAAGAATTTTATTGAGTTGTCTCATTCTGTTGTCAATAATCGTCAGGTCCTTCCAGTGATCCCTATCCCAATAGTCTTCCACTTTCCTCCCAAATCTAATTTTTCATTGGCTCTCAAAATTCCTCTATTCAGGGCGCTCCTTGAGGGGTGTTTGTAAGATCCACTCATCTTCCAAAAAATGAACATTTCTCCCATTTCCAACTTTCCATTTGATACCTTTTTTAATGCTATCTTTTTTTTTCATAGTGTTTTTCCAAATAAAAGAGCCTCCCACACCCCTCTCCTTATCAAGAAAGACAACAAGGTCTAGATGTTCCTTATTATATTTGTTATCCCCTATCAAAGTCCATTCTCCCCTAGAGTTATAGTATCTCCATATAAGTTTGGCAAGGAGGTGATCATTCAGATTTCTGATTCTACGTAACCCAAGACCTCCTTTATTGAAAGGTTGGCAGACCTTTTCCAAAGCTATGAGAGCAATCCTTTTCTTTTTCTCCAATCCTGTCGACAAATTTTTTTTTCTAATATTTTCAATAGCCTCACCAAACTTTTTGGGTATTTTAAAAATGCTCAAAGAATAAAGAGGAAGACCTTGGAGGGTGGATCTAAGAATCTAAATTTTCCCACTTGGCTTAGTAGTAGACCTTTCCATCCAGCAAGTTTACTATGAAATCTATCCACTAAATAACTCCAGAAAGTTTCAGGAGGTTCCAAACAAAGAGGAAGACCAAGGTAAGCTCTTGGAATAGTCCCCAGATCACAACCCAAAATCCTCATAATTCTAGTCTTTCTTTTTCAGGAACATCGAAGAGAAACACATAGCTCTTTCCCCAATTGATAGTCTAGCCTGAAGCTGTCCCATATTTAGTCAATGCATTTTTAATGTTGCTAGCGTTTTTAACAGATGCTTCTCCCATAATATCTGAATCATCAACAAACTGCTAATGGGAGCAGACTTGGTTAGCAGAAGAAGGATTTAAACCCTTTATAACCCCTTTCCTTACCTAGTTCTCCATTTACCTTCCTAGACACTCAGCCATAAGGATGAAGAGGATAGGGGAAATAGGAACCCCCTGCCTTAATCCCCTAGTCAACCTAAAGAATGAAGTAGGAGACCCATTGACCAGAATCAAGAAAGTGGAAGATGATATAAGTTGATATATAAGATCAGTGCACTTTTTATTGAAACCAAACACCCTAAAAAAATTCAAAAGAAACTCCCAGTCCACCCTATCATAGGCTTTAGATAGGTCTAATTTGAGGATAATTCCTTCCTTCCTAGACATCACAAGAGAGTGAACATTTTCATGAATGGATATAATGGAATCCATAATTTGTCTGCCAGGCACAAAACTATTTTGCTGCCAAGATATCAAGGAAGGGAGAATAGACCGAATCCTAGTGGTGAGGACCTTGGAAATAATCTTATAGGTAAAGTTACACAAAGTAATAGGCCTAAACTGATCCATCTTATCAACCCCTTTCTTTTTTGGAATTAAAGCTATAAAAGTACCATTCAACTCCTTTAATAATTTTCTGGATCTAAAACGCTCTTTGACAACATTGGTAACATCCTTTTCTATGATACTCCAAAACATCTGAACAAGGAACATAGGATAACCATCCGGACTAGGGGCTTTATCTCCATCAAAACAGAAGACAACCTTTTTAATTTTAGAATTAGAAGGTATAGTAGTGAGCCCTGCATTATAATTATCATTTAGAATATGAGGAATGCACTCCAGAAACTCCCTTTGTTCTTCACTATTCAAATCATTGTCTTTTTGAAGCAAATTTTGAAAAAAGTTCTTGGCCTCCAATCTTATGGCCTCCTCATCTTCTGATAAAGTACCATTGATGTTGAGCTTAGAGATCCTATTAGCCATTATGTTCTTAAGAGTAGTCATAAAGAAGTATTTAGTATTTAGGATGTGTTGGATTGCTATTTTTCTTTACACATTACTTTGTATGCATTGATCGGTAATCACAGTATTGATTTACTGCTACTCAGTAGATGATTTGATAGATGAGTTGGTTCCTAAGTTTGAGATCACAGTTTATATTTCACCGAGTTGATTTATATATTTTAAATTGTTGTTATATACATATGGGAGTATTTGGGACTATAAGATAACTAGAACTAACTGATTCACCCCCCTCTCAGTTATCTAACAACATGGTGTTAGAAGGTTTCACAATTTTTGATAAATCTCTAACTGCATTTGTGATACTTTCTTTGACAATGCTATCAAAATTTATATGATAGAACCTTCTATGCCATAACCAACTTTCATCAACCTTCACAAAAAAACAAGTAGCCTATGTAGTATTCAATTCAAATACATTACCTCTTGACTTTGTACATGATGCGATCAAATCTCCTCTCTAACTTATGATAGTATATTTTCCATCATTGAAATTCAAATGATAGCCCTTGTCTACAAGCTATCCAACACTCAAAAAGTTGTGCTTAAGTCCATAAACAAGCAATACATCATCAATATTAGTTTTACCATCAAGAGTAATCGATCCTACTCCAATGATAAATTTAGGAGTGTTATCACCAAATCTGACTACACCACCATCATATTTAGTTAGTTGAACAAAATTATCTGACTACACCACCATCATATTTAGTTAGTTGAACAAACTTACTTTTATCACCAGTCATATGATGTGAACAACTACTATCTATGATCCATTCTAATTTCTTTTCAACATGCGAAACTAAGGCTTTTTCTTCATGAATAGGCTCATCATCTTTAATAGCAATAAATCCAATTTTTTTTCAAGTAGACCTTGTAAATTTATTTGGCGTACTCATTGCACACCAAGGTGCAATTGCTAGTATATTAGAAATTTAAAAAAAAAAGAAACAAAAGGAAGACATAACATTTAGTCAAATGAGGGAGACAATGAAGCAAACCATATACAATAGGAACTATGAAAAGCAATCTCGACACCAAGGTCCTCACCACCGAAACAACCTTCTCCATCCACCTCCAATTAATACCTCTAATTATTAATGTAATAGACTTAAGACCTTCTATAATGGGTAATCAAAACATCACAAACATAGAATAAAATAAACTTTGGGAAAAGAGAATATACATATATATATATATATATATATATATATATATAATGCAATTTAATCTCCTTTGATCTAACACCATGTTATATTTAGTAAAAAGTTACAATAATAAATGTATCCTAAGAAAAAAGACATTAAATGGCATAAACTCCAAAATAGTTAAAGACATGAATTTTAACATTCTAATATCTAAATAAATAAATGATAATGGGAGGAAATTATAATATGTAGCCTTAGAGTTTCCAAGCATTATGAGGATATAATATGCTAGAGTTTTTTAATAATAAAGGGATGACCTTTGTGTTTCCAAATCAACGAGGATGAGAAAAAATAAAAGCATTAAAAGGGGAAAAAATGATATGCATTCCTTATCCCATCTTTACTAGGTTCAATTATTTAAGGAAACTTCCCAAGTAAACTTAATATACTAGGTGCAATAAAAATATTACACCAACAAAAAATATAATAGGATTCAATGGTCATTTTGGCCATGCCTTGAGTTCTAGGATTTGGAGATGAACTTTTTGAATATGTTATAATGTTGTTCATAGACATTTTTTATTGTTTAAACATAATGTCACCCATTCTAAGAAATTTAGACCATATCATTCATTTACATAATGATGTTTTTAGCACCACCTCTATATTCTTTGGTTGTTATCTATTATTTGGTTGTTAAAGGTTTTAGCCATCTCCTTTCGTTGATGTCATTTCTAGTGTAGGGGCACCAATAGATTAAATAATTTGATCATATTTTCCAATGTTATCATGTTAAAAATGAGGAAATTAAAACTCATGTCATTATTTATATATATTTAATAGCACAATCTTGCAAAATTAATAATTTTGCAAGATGTGCCAAATGTAATTGGGAATCTTGGGGATTTAAAGAGTCCTTGTAACTGACTCATTTGTAACTGCTCAAAATTATTATAAAAGATAGAAATGAGAGAAGATCAACGACACAACAGACGGAAAGTAAGAATGTAGTTGATTAAGAAATACCCTCTGGCTATCGCCTGCAAGAGTACGACAAACTAGAAATCATTGCATAGACTAGGAGATAGTATGAAGGTTCAAATTTATTGTTACGTTACTTTGTAATACTTGTTTTACTAGACAATAAGTTGTTCATGTTTTAATAGCTTGTGTCGATGGATTTTAGTGTTTGAACCGATTCAAGATTAGGTTGTTTAATGTCCCTTTGGAGTCTTGATTTCTTTCTGTCTTTTGGTTCGGCATGTTACTCATTCAAAGATATATGTCATTTTATGTTATCGATTTCAATATGGGTTGCATTGAAATTCCAAACCGATCCAAGATTTGGGTATGGAAGACCAACTTCTTTGAATTTTTTATGTGTCTATTTGATGGGTATCGGATTTGTTGGAAATAAATTGTTTCTAAATTCTAAAATATTTTGATTTTAATTAACAACAAATTTGGATTCTCTAGGATTTAGTTTGAAATCTAATTTCTCAATATGGTGTCAGTATTTCTTGTCTTTAAAACATTCAAAATCATGTTTTAGGCTCTTTATGAATTGGTGGTATCAAACCAATTGAGTATCGATCATGTAATAACAGGAGATAACTTGTTTCATAGTGCACGGTATCAATTCCTCCAGATTATGATGGAGTTGAAAACATAAACCACAAATAGAAAGTAAGTTTTAAATGTTTGTCATTGTATTATTTGATGTTATTGGGTCTGCAAATTTAGTCAAGCAATTTTTGATGGAAATCGTGCTATCAAGCCCTGCCCTAGTTACCGATTCATAGTTGGTCACTAGAAACAAATTTAAGAGTGAAATGTTTGGAATGAGACTAGGTTCTTGTTTTGGCTGAATTGGAATCAAACTGATTTGTATTGGGTGAATTCAAGATTGAAGTATTTCTTTGTTTATCAAGTTGGAAAATATATTTATAGAGGAAAAATGTTATTGATAACATGGAATTCAATGGATTTTCTGTGCAATAATAGATTGAAGAAAGTTTGAAGAATTATTATTTGCCTCAAAACAAAGATTTAGTGACACTGAAATAATATTGATGTATGCATTATGAAGAGTTTTAGGATGCTCTGTATCAGAGTGGTATCAAAGCCCAACAAAAGAACTAGGAAAAGGAAAGTTTTGGGTATTTGATGATGAACTATAATTGCTTGAATATTTGAAGATGATAAGTTGATGACCACCAAGATGTAAAAGTGAATCCAAGACTTTAAATTAGTTAATGTATTGTATTGTCATTGACGTTAATTTGATATGGTTTGATTATTCATACACATATCGGTCATAACCTTGAAGATCTGAAGAGACAAAGTTAATGTTATCGGTAAAACATTAAAATTTTGTATACACCGAGTGACAGTATATAAACTGAGTGACAACGAACACTGATAGACAATGAACACCGATAAACAGTGTATACCGAGCATCAAAGTGTAAACCGAGCAAGTAGTAACCGAGCAAGTGTTTCTGAGCAAGAGTATACCGAGAAAGTGTATACCAAGAACCGCAATAAACTAAATTAGTTACTGAGCATAAATGGAGTTTTTGACCGAGAAGAACTGAAGTTAAAGAATGACAAAACTACTTAGCTAGCAGAGCCATATTTAGAGATTGACTGAATGATTGCTTTATTTTCAACGATCAGTTAAACTATAGCATGGAAGAGATTTAAAGCATGTTTTATTCATAGTTATCATGGAGATATTTAAGGAATAAAACTAAAGCAGAGATTTACGGGATAAAGAAAAGCATGGCGAGATTTATGGATCAAGAAGTGATCTACGAAAAAAAACAAGCAGATTGAGCAGCTAAACATGTATATATAAAGATACAAGGAATTCATTATGAACAGAGAGGAATGTTGAGTATATTATGGTGAAGATTAAATTCTTCATGCAGAGCTAATCATATAGGTTATAGAACAGAGCCAAGGAACTTTGCAAACACTGAGCAATAGAGGACAGAGCATTCACCGAGCAGAAGAAAGAATGAAAGCAAAGGAACTGAAGTGAACATTGATCAGAGAGGTATTATTGGACTAACAATAGATCTGAATATCTGTAAGTTAAAGTTTTATTATTGAACATATCATTTAATGTATCAGTTTAACCATTGATTCAAAAAATCTCTTAACCGAGTGGGATTTAACAGTCCTTATTGTACTGAGATACTCAAGAGTATCAAAAGGTTTTCTTGTTGATAACATAGTGAGTGCTAGGTCAAAAGACAAAATATTAGTTTTAAATCCTCTAACAAGGTCGCACTTAACAGTGTGTATTGTAACCTTTAACAGGGTTGGCTCTTCACCAAGCTCACTTTAGAAGAGTGAAATTATTTTGGGTTACCGGTCCCAGGTGGTGTTTTCCTTAGCAGGGTTTTCACATTAAAATCTATGTGTCAAATGTGTATATGGTTTATTGCATTGATATTTTTCTTTACACATTATTGAAACTGGATTGGTCGGTTAACACTAAGTTTATTTACTACTATTCGGTAAAGTCTAGAAAAGATAAACAATATATCTCACTGAGAAGATTGTATTTGATAAGTTTATTTATGACATACATCTTGATTAGCTGAAGGATAACCAGAGGATATTATATTTGAGATATAAGTTTTGGCTAGATTTTTGGAATTATTTTTGAGTCCACCGATTCACCCCCCCTCTTAGTTATTCTAACAATTGGTATCAGAGCTTTGGTGCTTGGAAGATAAGTTTAAAGGGACTTAAGCTAAAGATCAAAAGATGAGTAAAAGGGATGTGCTTAAGTTGAACAGGGACAACTTTGCATCATGGAAAATCAGGATAAGCTTCATCTATCTGGTATTGGAAATGATGTTACACAACACTTGGATACTGAATATGTTGCACCTACTAGACCTTTGACTATTGATCAATTGAGATAGAAACATGAACACAATTCTATGATGATAGAACTTGCTTCTTCACTATCCGATGCTGAATTTGAAGATGTGAAATCATTCACCTTTGCAAAGAAAATGTGGGACAAACTCAAGCTAGTACATGGAGGAGACACCAATGTGTTGAGAGCTAAAGATGAAAGCCTAAGAGGAAAGTTTGATGACCTAAGAATGAAATAAGGAGAGAACATCACTCAGTATAGTAGCAGAATCAAATAAATTTTTAATGCTATCCATGGAGTAGGAGGAGTACTTGAGGAAGAAATGGTTGTAAGTAAAATTCTGAGAGCCTTACTGCCTGTTTATGCAATTAGAGTATCTGCAATTCAAGAAATGAGAGCAGTAGAAAATAACAATGTTACTCTTGATATTTTGATTCATAGAATTATTTAATTTGAGATGAACAACTATGACAACAATGTCTTACCTACTATTGAGTCTGCATTCAAGACTTCTCTAAAAATAAGCAAATCTAGTAACAAACACACTATGAGAAATGATAGTGACAGTGATAGTGATGAACAAGAACTTGATGAACTTGAAGCACTAATAGATAGGAGATTACATAGAGGTAAAGGAAGATATAAAGGTAAATTACCATTGGTCTGATTTAATTGCAAAGAAATTAGACATTTTGCTGCTAGATACCCTAACAAAAGAAAGGATGAAAGAAATAATGATAGATCTTATGAAAAGAAGTATGACAGAAGTGATGACCGAGACTACAGAAGAAACTGACACTCTGACAGAAGAGATAACCGAGATTACAAGGACAAAGGCAGAAGGCTTGTTACCTAGTTGAGAACAAAGCTGAAAATTCTGACACTGATTTTGATGAAGATATTGAGGTAGTATTTATTGCTTTAAAGGATGATTCAGACAAAGAATAAAGGTATGTTGAAACAATACTCATATCTAAAGTCAGCAAAGTTGATGTCTGAATTATTGATAGTGGCTATACTCATCACATGACTAGAGATAAAGAAAATTTTGAAACTTTTGAATATTATAATGGTGGATCAGTTAGGATGGGTAATGATTCACCTTGCCCAGTTGAAGGAAAAGGTATCATCATGTTGAATAATCTGATCAGATGTGAAAATGCATATTGGGTGAAAGGACTTAACTATAATCTATTGAGTGTGTCACAACTAAACAACACAAGACACAGAATTGCATTTGAGAAAAAAAGGCAATGATCTATAATGGAAAAGGAAAGTTGATCGGTACTGGTGAACAAACAAAAGGTAATCTATTCTATCTTGATGATATTGAGACCACTTGTTTATTGGCTAGAAATGAAGATGTTTTGTTGTGGCATAAAAGGTTATGTCATGTGAACTTTGACAACATGGTTAAGATAAGTGATAAAAGAAAAGTAAGAGGCTTACTGAGTATTTCAAAGCCTGACCATGTTATGTGCAAGAATTGTCAAATAGGAAAAATGACAAAATCTAGTTTCAAGAGAAAAACCTACACATCTAATGCTATTATGAAGTTAGTCCATACTGACTTATGTGGACCAATGAGAACAAAGAGCTATTATGGTGATAGATACTTTATTCTATTTGTTGATGACTGTCATGTTCTTAAAAGAGAAATCTGAAGTATTTAAGATGTTCAAATGGTATAAGGCTAAAGTTGAAAAACAAAGTGGAAAAGAACTGAAATGCTTAAGATCAGATAGAGGAGGAGAATTTATTTTTGATGAATTCACTAACTTTTGTAATGAGCATGGGATTACAAGACAGGTTTTTACACCAAGAACACCACAACAAAATGGGATTGCTGAAAGGAGAAATAGATCAATTGTTGATTGTGCTAGAACACTGATGGTTGAAAAAGGCATCACACAAACATTATGGAGAGAATTTGTAAGTACTTCTGTCTATACACTGAACCAAGTTCAATTGAAGAAAGACACCAATAAGACACCTTATGAGCTATGGTATGGATACACACCAAATGTGAGTTACTTTAGAATTTTTGGAAGTCAATGTTATATACTAAAAGATGATAGAAATGGGAAACTTGACTCTAAAAGTGATGAAGGAATATTTCTAGGATATTCTACTAAAATCAAAGCTTATAAATGTCTAAACGAATCTTCTAACAAAATCATTGAGAGTGCAAATGTTAAAGTGGATGAATTTGCTGAGAAAAATAATGAGGAAAGCAGAATGGAACCTAAAGATTACAACAAATATGTCTACATTGAAGAACTTGACACCTTGCCTAAGTGACAGAACAATGAAACTGTAGACACCCTAAAATGGACAGGCTTGCAACTTTACATTAAAACCCTAATTTTCATCTATTAATTAATGGTTTCTTAATCATTAATTAATCATCTATTTTCTTCTAAATTCACCTTTCT
>MU226912.1:520264-531905 GCA_018584345.1 Thuja plicata
AATCCTGCCTTGTGATCTCCTGATGGAATGCCTTCCCTTAGTCCCATGAAATGAGCTATTGCCTCATCATTTTCAAAGACATCAAGATCAAGTGGTCCTTGTTGATCCCACTCTATAAGCTCAGGGTATATGAGACAGACACTTTCACTACTGTTTGGCTGTGGTTGACTGAATGGGACTGTTGATATGGTGCCTACAAAATTGGACTATGACGAGGATGTACCACTTGAGGTCTAATGAATGATGTGTTTGTCTATGCAGGGTTGTTCGGTAATGGTCAGTTGTTCAAACATGTCTGCTAGGTTTATGATAATATCAACCTGAGGGGAAAAATAAGGGATTGAGGGTTCAGAGTCATGGAGGGATCTCCACTCATACTCATTGGAGTCAGTCTCAATGGAATGTTCATTTGATGTCTCACTTCCTTGGTTGTCGTTGATTGCTAAGTATAGGTTTAATTGGGAATGTGTGGTTCCCTCTTCAGCGAGCAACAACTGCACTAATATGTTGCTTATTAGGACATGCTCAGTGTTGTGCCCCCGGTGTATTTCTTCTATTTGCTCATGATTGACCTAAATGTCTTGGATCATAGGACTAGTGCTTTTTTGTCCATAGCCCAATCCTCTTGTGTTTCTTTGGGTTGGTGGGAGAGGCAATTCATATATGCCCTATTGCCTTGCCCCCAGTCTAGTTGTACCATCGCACCCAAATCTTTGTATCATTTGTGTAACCATTACCGTAGTTTGCCAAAGGTAATGGTGGTCAGATTGTCTCAGGGGTGTCTTGATATAACCAGGTTTTGATGTCCTGTTCAAAAGAATTCTCTTCCGCTATGTCTCCCCACCGAACAAAGGTTGTGGGTGGACATCTGAATAGAACTGGCTGCAGTGTTTCTGTTACAATAACAGGTTGTGGCATGCCATGATTTCATGGGCTTTGAGGCATGTGCATGATGGTAAAGGCTTCTTCATATCTATATTCACAATAGCCCTTATCTGCGATGGATATCTTGCTTGCTTTCTCTGTGACATCCTTAAGATTTGGATTTGAAGAGGATGAGATACTTGCGTCCTGGTTAATGACAATTTTTCCCACTGCTCATGTGATATCCTTTGGATTTGATTCTGAAGAGGATGGGGTGCTTGCATCTTGGTTTGATGGCACTTGGTTATCCGTGCTGATTTGGACCGCATTACAATATTGGAAGGGATTGGGATCTCCCTCTATGATGATCTCTTCTTCTTGGTGAGGAAACTTGATACATTGATGATATGTTGATGATATAGCTTGCATTTCATGTATCCAAGGTCTCCCTAGTAACATGTTGTATCCCAACTCAAGGTCTAAGATTTGGAAGGGTGTGTTTTTTACCACGGGACCAATGCTAACAGGTAGAATGATAATACCCTTAGAGGACCTTTCCTCTTCATTATAGGCTCTGATATTTATCCTCCTTGTGACATCAATGCTTGATTCTGAATAACCTAGTTTCTTGATTAACTTTAGAGTACAAATGTTTAACCCAGCTCCACCATCAACAAGGACCCTACGGACAACACTTTTGTGGATCTGGACAAGTAAGTGTAGAGGATCATTATGCAGGGGTTTATGCGGTGGCACATCACGGTCTGTGAATGTGGCATGTTTGTTAGCAGCTATATGGTTGACCATCATTTGGAAGCTTTCAGGTGTTATGTCCCTTGGGACAGTTGCATTTTGAAGTGCTTGGTCAAGTGCCAGTTTATGCTGCAGAGATATGCGCAATAGGTCAAACATGGATATCTGGGTAGGTGTGCGCTTTAGTTGGTCCACTATGCTTGTTTGTGGATCCAAGTTTTCATTAGGATTGGTTGATGTAGTAGCTGAGGATGGTACTCCTTGCAAGACGACTCTATCATGATGCGTTGTTACAACACAATTGTTACTTTGGTCTCTGATAGTGATTGTAGCCACATGGCTATCTAAAGGGTTTATGCAATTTATGACATTGTCACTGTTGGCATATGTATAGTTAACTTTATTGGTTTGTCCACCAGACCCAGAGGCTTTTCCCTTGTTGTGATCATGAAACATATCATTGAAAATGGTGTGATCAGTTGTGCCTTTAGCTTGAGTGTTCGTCACATCGATGATCCCTATGTCAATTAGATCTTGGATGGGATGTTTCAATCGGTAGTAGTTGGCTATTTTGTGCCCCTTGACCCGATGAAACTCAGAAATCTTTGTCATTATACCACCTTGGTTTGTTTTCATCTTGTTTAAAGTCCCTGATTTCTAGGAGAGTGATAGTGTTTGATTGTATCAACTTGCATAAAGCTAATTCTATCGGCTCTCCTAATGGTGTGAAATCTCATTGCTGGAACTAAAATCGTGGTTTGCGTTGATTCTGTTGTTGACTGTTTGACACAATGGATGCTTGTATAGGGGGAGGTTGGTTCTAGATGCATGCCTATTGAGTGGGCCCTGTGGGTTTTTGGTTTACCATAGGTGCGCCTTGCAGTGACACCTTGGGTTGCGCATAGTTGACTATCTTTACATTAATGACACCATTGCTAGTGACATTTTTGTTCTTGTTCCACCTCTTAGCTTTTTCTGTTGCATTCTTATTTGTGTTTTTTTGTGTAGGATCTGCAAGGATACCTTGTTTGACCAAGTTTTTCTCACAATGAACTCCTCTTTTGATGAGTTGTGTGAAGTTTGGAGCTAACTATAGCTCTGTTGTGAATGACATGTCTGGGATCAGATTGTCAACAAACATGACTATCAAGTCTTGTTCGGGCACATCATATGTTATACAGTTTGCCACGTTCCTCCATCTCTGTAGGAATTTCACAAAAGACTCTCCATCTTTCTGTTTAATGTCGTAAAGGTCCTTTATGCTGACCTTGGACTCAATGTTATGATGGAAGTGAGCTATGAACTTTTCAGCCAACTCTCCCCAAGACTGAATGCCATGAGGTAGATGTGAGAACCATTCCATTGCTGGTCCAGCTAAACTTTGTGGGAACAGTCACATTAGGTATGTCTCATCATGAGCGACTTCGATGCAACTAGCAAAGAACTCCCGAATATGCTCAATAGGGTTGGTATTGCCCCTATACTTGTCAAATTTTGGCATGGAGAAGTGGTTTGGGAATGGAGACATTTGAAGAGAATGGTCAAAGGGGTATGGGTATAAATCCTCTGTGGTATAGGATTTAGTTTGCCCTTGATTTTGCATATCCATCATTTGGGTTTGAAGGGTTTGCATTTGTTGTATTAGCATGTCCGTTTGATAATGAGGCTGATGCGTATGGATATTTCTTTGTGCCGTGGTGGGTATGAGGCTGCACCTCTGTGTCCCTTGAGTAGGAACATAGAATTTCATCCTTGGGACTTGATACTGATTCCCTACCGAGTGATTTGTAATAGGAGGGACATGAGAAGTCCATGGTGGGTTTTGATGTGTTTGCTATTGTGACTGAAACTGGGGTTGATAATGTTGGGGTAGGTATTGCTGCTGCGAAGGTTGGGTTTGAAACTGGGGTTGTTGTTGCTGAGGTTGGATTTGAGGCAATTGAAGCTGGGGTTGCTATTGCATGGGTTAAAACTGAGGCAACTAAAGCTGGGGTTGCTATTGCAGGGGTTGGATTCGAGGCAACTGAAGCTGGGGTTGTTGTTGTGGAGGTTGGATTGGTGTTGAATGGGCAAAGATGTAGCTTTTGGTGGGCCTTGACTGTAAGTAGGTTCTGCAGATATGGACCCTTGCGGGCATGAGGCATTAGTGTGAATGGATTGCAGCAGCAGCATAGTTTTAGAACAATTGGTTTTTGGTGGGATGGAAGGCATAGCATGAGAGCTTGATTGTGCTGGCCATGAGACCAAAGGTGGAGGCATACTAGTGACCATGGGTGCACTAAGTTGCGAGCCTGTCATGCCTTGAGTATATGATGTGCTAGCCTGGGTTGGGTCATTGGTTTGATTGGATACAGTCTGTGTTGATGTGTGTAAAACCAATGGTGGAAATATCTGTGACACAATAGGTAGGATCTGAGGAGTGTGAGTAGTGTTTTGACCTGCGAGAGGGTTTTCAGGCCATATAGTTGATACACTGAATTCAGCGGGGAGTTTGACTCCCTTCTTTATTAACATGGCCAAGTAACATTCATGATTCCTCTCTACAACAACATCAACTACCTTAGTGGAATAGGCATCTTGTTCCACATCTTCAAGTTCTCCTTCTGTGATATCTTGGAAAAAGGCTGCCCCACGGGGTTGTTCAATGAATAGAGCAAAACTAGTATTTGCAAAGGGATCGTTCTCTTGCTCTGTTTCCCAAGTGGGGAAACGGTTGATATATGACTCATCAAGTTGAGTTCTAGCCTTAGACCTTGTGTAAGGTCCTCCATGAGGTGTTTGAGACATAGTGCGGTCTAGGTTTTGTAACTAAAACAAGTGATATAAAGCAAACAAAGAAGAGGATCCTTTCTAAGGAAAGTCTGAGTTATGTTTTGGACAAGGGTAATTCTAAGGACAGATTTTGATATAACTTGATCTCAAAGTGGTGATGATAAAAGATAAGATTTTCCGACCTTTGTCTTGGACAAAGTCAATTTGAAAAGATGATGATATTTGAAATGATGAGATCAAGATATTTTGAGTCTGAGCTTTTGAACTAACAATGTTTTTGACAATAATTGTGCTTTACAGAGGAAGGGTAATCTTTAATGTTTAGAGATTCACACAATGTTCTTCACATTTTCCTGGGATATACACTAGTTTTGGACACCAAATGAAGAATTCTTTCAAGGTTTTAGGTCAGAACATGAATATAGTATCTCTGGTCAAATGTGGTACAATTTCACCGATTGCGGTAAAATAATTGGTCGATTGTGGTAGTTTATCACACAATGCTTCTGATTTGCAAGATAGTTGATGTTTGACAACCCTAGACTTTAAGACGTTTGACTCATTTTGATAGTTTGGATGTTTTGTTTTGCATTTTTCAAAAACTGATCAAAGGAAAAAACACAATAGACACTGTGTTTTGAAGAATGAAGACTAAAATTGTGTATGTTCTACAACTTTTTCAAGTTGTAAGGTTATCACGAGGTCTCAACAATGAACAATCAGATTAATCTAGGTCAAATTGGCTTTAGAATACAATGTTATAGGCCCAATGTTTGAATGTTCATTAGCTCACACAACAATTGTCATGCTACTAGGACACGAAGATCCACGACATAGGTGCCCATGTTTTTTCCGTTTCCAGGTATTGTTTCCATGGAGTGAAGATCTCTTTCACTACACAAATACTGTGGGACACATATGTTGGAAATCTTGGGGGGAAATTCTGCAACCCCTTGCACTATAATAAGGTATCTGTTCGGAGGTAAAATGGGTTGGCCTCTAATTAATCAAGGTTGTAGTAAGGGCCCGTGGTGTCTCTCCAATCGGTTTGTACGTGTGTGACCCACTTAAGATCCTAGTTGATCACGTTGGCTCCTTAGGGATATTCACCCGATCTAGACTATCATCAACACGTCTCACCCAAGCTTGGCTAGATAAGATGAAACTTTGGTTTGCGCCTTGTTTATATACCGATCGGAAGGATTACCGAATTAAGGTCATTCTCTAAGGAAGAAGCGCATTCCTCGGACAGGCCTTTCTAAAAAAGTATAAAGGTTTATAATCTAACAGTTTGTGCAAGTGCACCCAAAACTCAAGACATGAGGTGAATCGATTAAGCTCCAAATTTTGAAATGTGAACTAAGCTACACCACCACACAAGCACAAATGTTCAATTTTAAGCCCAAAAAGTAGGTGTTGATTGCTTGTTCAATTTTAGTGCACCAAATTGAGAGATTCTTTGCCTTTGTTCAATTTTTAATCCCCACGTCAATTTTAAGCCCAAATCCAAAGTATGAGATGTGATATGTTTTGCAAGCACTGCTCTTTTTAAACCCAAATCGACAAATGAATTCCTTTTTAGTTTGTGTTGTTTAAACAAGTTAGTACCAAAAAAGGATTATTCACAAAATGAGAATATGTGAAACTTTGAAATAACAAAATGATGCTTACCAAACTTACCCTTCTCTATTTTTTGGTGACTTTGATCCAATCCTGCACAGAAATTGAAAAGAATGTCAATTTAAAAATAGATGGGCAGAAGATTTGGATCTGATGTTTGCAATATTTCTTGCGATTGCGGCAATCTTCCTGCAACTGCGGTATTCTTCTGTCGATTACGGTAAATAACTGGCAACTGCGGCAAACTTCTGTCGATTGCGGTAATTAAATGGCAACTGTGGCAAAATGCTATCGATTGCGGCATGGATCAGAAAAATGCAGAAAAATTATTGCAATTGCGGTATGGATCAGGTGATTGCAGAAAAATACCAGAAGTCGAAAGACAAGAAATGGACAGAATAATTGCGAAAGCTTGCAATCAATTGTGGTATTAAACTAGTCGATTGTGGCACAGTATAGACGATTGCGACAAAATACCAGCAATTATGAAATAGTACAAATGTCAAAGAAAAGTGTAATTTTTAAATTTATGACCATACGGCCGTGGTTGATCAATTTGTTTCTTCATCTGCAAGAGATATTTGCGCTGTTTATTCACGTCAGGTTCACCAAAATGTACGCCTCTCTTTCCAGTTCCCACAGCATTCCAAAGGCAAGGGTTAGTAGCAAAGGTTTACAAATGAATGCAAATCAAGTATGTAATGACTACTAAATCAATAATAGAAACGTGAGCAATAAAATGTACAAGCAAGAGAAAGGAAGACAAATAAATGCAAACCCCACGATGCTTGAAGCTTCTATTGTTTCTCTCTACTCCTTCTGAAACATTATTCTTGATGCTTAGTATTGGCGGGGTAGCGTCTATGACTTGAGAAGCTTTGAGAATTTGACAGTTGAAATGTGTGTGTGGTCACAAGATGGCTTGAATGCTAGAACCAAACTAACAGAGTAATGGCGCACAAGAACTTGAAATCCTGGACCCTTCAAATGGTTGTGAAGGGTTTTTTATATAGGATTTGATGATGATATGAATGGTTGAGATCAATCCCAGAGATGGGGAGATGAACGGTTGAGATCAAAAGGAATAGGAGAGGTCCTCAGTAAACTCCACCTCTTCATTTGATAAAGAGGAGATAGGGTTTGGTTAACTAAAGAGCTAATTATGAGTTGCCTTTTTGAACTGAAGAGGTGGGTGAAGTTACCCATGTGGACTAGAGAGATGGGTGGAGTAACCCATGTGATCTAATTGGAGTTATCTCTTTGAAGATAAATGAGTATTTAATTCATTTATTTAATAATTGTTTTGGACATGTGAGATAATTGAATTCTTTTTGATTAAGAATTGCTTTTTTTGATGAAATTAAATTAATTTAATTGAAATTAAATTAATTGGAAGAATTTAATTAGTAAGTTTAAATATTTGAATTTAAACTATAGGAAAATGAGTTTAATCAATTAATTAATGGTAATTAATCAATTAAAGTTAATTAATTAAATAAAATTAATTATTTAATTAATTTTAGGAATTTGATTAGGTGATTTGGAGAATGAATTTAGAAGAAAGTAGATGATTAATTAATGATTAAAAAAACCATTAATTAATAGATGAAAGTTAGTGTTTTTAATGTAAAGTTGCCAGCCTGTCCATTTTAGGGTGTCTACAACGAGATCCCACAGCAGGACGGGTATGCGGAGGCTGAGTTCTATGCCTCATATTATATGAGATTTGTTTAGACTGACTGCTGGTTGATTGGGAGGACAACATATATGATCTCCAGATATATGTCGTCGAGGGTTCAGAGGCAGATGGGACAGGTATAGGAGGCAGTTCCAGATGGGTTCCCACATCCACTAGTGACACGAGAGGTGGGGAGCATCTGGGGGATGGGAGTCGACCCACGTATAGCTAAGGCATCTTGGATGGGGATGACAAAGGTCCCATGGGTTAGGGCACGAGAGTCTTTATAGGATGTTAGGGTAGTACCAGCATACACTCAGTGGTGGGCAACACACAGACTGGTCAAATTGACAGTACCAGGGATCGTACAGAAAGATAATCAGCCTGGAGAGGGAGAGGATCGAGGAGGTCAGGATGATGATGATGATGACAAGGATGGAGGAGGGGTCAGGGGGAGGAGAGTCTGGCCCAAGGTTGTAGCTCAGAGTCAAAGAGGGTAGGTAGAGATACTAGCGGGGAGACAACCTCCTATAGTCTCAGGTGCACAAGGACAGGATCAGGGATAGGGATAGGGGACGCAGGGGCCACCCAATTAGCCACAGGGGCCACAAGGACAAGGGCTACAGGGGCCATAGGGAAAGGTACCACCAGCTGGGCATATAGCCCAGGATATCCATGATATCGTGGTAGTAGAGCAGGACAATCTTCAGACAGAGTTAGGAAGGGTACAGGGCTTGCTAGTGACATCTCAAGTGACTAAGGTGAGCATGCAAGCAGAGATCCAGAGGTTGCAGGGATTACTGGCAACTACTCATGCCACATCGATCATTTTGGAGACAGAGCTAGCCAGGGTACATAGGGAGTTAGCAGTGGAGACCACTCGGGGAGATAGTGCACATAGAGCACTGGATTTGTTACAGGCTCAGATAAACAACAAAGAGTTCACTATGATCAGGGAGCATGGAGACGCAGAGGAGTTGATAGCTATGTTAGCATAGATAGCAGCTCTGACAGTGGAGCGAGACTTAGCACGAAGATGTGCAGAGGATTACAGAGCGGAGTGAGATATAGCTCGTCAGGAAGGCAGGGTTGTAGGTCTAGGACAGGTGCTAGCAGACGCTTTTGTAGTGCAGAGAGATGCCAGACTGAGAGGCCAAGAGGCCACATATTATATGGGTCTCTATCATAGTGCAGTGCCAGAGGGGTTATGAAATTCTGCATATTCAGAGAGCATAGACTGAGAGCATAGGACGAGGCTCACAGATGTTGGTTGGGTTACCACCGCATCTAGGTAGTGGTGCAGGGCCATCATAGCCACCACCATGATTATTCTTAGGCCTTTTTGATACACATTTTTGTATGATTTATGCGATATGCTATGTACTATAGACATTTTTAGATATATACATGGATTTTTGTGGACTTTTGGACTTTATGGACTTTATATATGATGCTATATGATGTGATGCTTATGCAGGATGTATGGATGCATTATGATTTTATATGTTTTATATGATGTTTATGACTTACATGCAGGATGAGATGGATGTATATGATTATGCTGACCTATTTGTGATGCAGGGATGGGATGCATATATATGTTAGATGTTATATGTAAATGCTTATAGATGGATGTATTGGATATGTAATGTGATAATAAAATGGATAATGTGTAATGGATGCAATGTAATGAATAATGTGTAAATGTGTAATGGACCTAAAATGAATTATGCTAATGACTTAACAATGCAACTAAAATAATGTAATGGATAATGAATGAAATGTAACTATATGTAACTATAATGATTAATGAGTAATGAATGAAGTAATAATKYAACTTATAATRATKTAATGATTAATGAATGGACCAAATGAATAATAAAAGTAACCTAATGAATGAATGCAATATGAGACATATGAGGACACTATTTTTTTGTGTATCAAATAGATCTAATAAAATCACTTAGGTGACTGGATAGGGGGAATAAATAGAAACCTTGCCAAGAGAAAAATCAAAATGCAATATGACCTAGCTAAAATGCAATCTTAACTACATGATGATATTGGGATTTATACCATGTTAATATTGGAGAGCACACCCTAGTTTGATATTGCAAAAGGAGTTATGCACCATGTGCTAGAAAACACAAGTGAGTGATTCCTAGTGTATTAGGTTAGGATAAGACCTTCCCACCATTGAATTGAATTCCCATATAGTTGGGATAGAAATCCTTCATTTTGCCTATTTGAGGTAATTGGTCCCTAAAGCCTAAATTGGATCCAAGTTGTGAGAAGTCCTTAGGAGTCAGGGAGAGTTGTGGAATAGTAAGTCCACTTGAGAGGGGAGTTATAGACCCTTAATGATTTGTTGGATCAAGGAGAAGGCTTTGTGGTTCTTCTAGTCAAGGAAGATCAATCTGCAAAAAAGTAAAAATTAAATGAAATCCCATTATATGCTATATCGTTCGTTGACTCATGTCCATATGGGCTCTTGTAGCCCATAGTGCCTTAGAGTGGTCTTACCATTATAATATCGCAATTTTATTAACTTTCAATCAAATCTACGATTTCAAAATGACAAATAAAGAAATCTGTTAATAACAGATTTCAATCCAATCAATATCAATATCTTCCAAACATGTATTATGACTAGTTTATTTGTTCAAATTCATTATTATGTTATTCATTTGGCATTTTATTGTAAAATAAGTGTAGGTTTAGTTGTATTAACATCTTCATGGCATTGCAAAATACCATATATACATCAAATTTAAAAAATATAGAATTTCCTTCCTTGTGCTGACATGTGTTGCAAAATATTCATTATATTGACACACGTAGATATAATTCACATAGGAGGGCGTAATAGTGCATCAGATCTATAAGCATTATGGAGTGTAGTCTAATTCAACTACTATACTTTCAATGAAAAGATTAGTAAAAGGAAATATATTATATATATTAATAGATGATTAATATATTTTATTTAAAAAATAAAATGACTATGTCGTTTCTATTTCAATGAGCATCCAATATATCAATGAAATGGTTCGATCGAAATGCTACAGTATCAACTCTTTTTGACGTCTCTGTTTTGACGACCAGAAACTAGATCAACAAACTTTTTTGACCGAAATGCCACAGTCTCAACGCATTCTGATGTCTCTATTTTGACGATAATGAAAATGAACAATGAACTATTTTGATCGGAATGCCACAGTCTCAACGCATTCTGAAGTTGATATTTTGATGACGATGATAATGATCAATGAACTATTTCGACCATAATATTCACAGTCTCAACACATTATACAGTCGATCATTTGACCACTATTACTGTCGATAATTTGACACAATGTTTTTTGGGTCACTTAATCGACGAAAAAACTCTGGTGACAAGAGTGGTCATTTGGCCGACCAACCCACATCAAAAAATTGACCAACTCACATAAAAAATATGGCCAAAATTTACCAGTGACACAAAAATGATGCCAAGCGTAACCAGGGCCAGAAGAAAAAGATTCACCTAGTGCTTTTGTGAGAAAGGACAAAGTGTAGACCTTATGGCAAGACATGTTGTCAATTAGTGCCAAACCACTTAGTCATTATATTGTTGACTAAGTCAATAGTTTGAAGTGTAACCCGAGTAGTTATATTGTAGACCGAGCATATAGTGGAAAATAGTATCAACCGAGTAACCAGTCTTACCCGAGTTACCATCATAGAGTGACTAGTGCGACCCAAACACACAGCGTAGCCCGAGTGCCAGAGTTTGCAGTTTACTATGTTGCTTGAGTGTTAGCATATTGCCCGAGTGCCAGTATATGACCCGAGTGGACTACAGGACCCGAGTGATAGTATTGGGCCGAGTTAGTTCTTATTGTTTAATATCAATGTATATGATGGAAGCCAACTTATGAGAATAATTGATTTGGATATATATATATATATATA
>MU226912.1:575229-589832 GCA_018584345.1 Thuja plicata
CAAAACAAAACACATAAAGCATGATGTAGTAACACTGAAGCAAATTTCATCATTTCAATGTAACCCTATGCAAAATGGAGGAATACAGAAGCAGAGTTCATCATTTTAATGGAACACTATATGGATATGGATAATCATTCACAACAAAAAATGAAACCCTCTAGCACATATATGAAATAGTAAACATTTTGATAGAATAGTTTTTATTTGAAGCAATGATGAAAAAACAAACAATATAAAGCATGATGGATTAACACAGAAGAAGATTTCATGATTTTAATGTAACCCTATGCAAATAGCAGGAATGCAGACCGTCTACCACACATATGAAATAGTTAACATTTTAATAGAATGGTCGGTGTTTGAAGCAATGATGACAAAAAACACCACATAAACCATGATGGACTAACATAGAAGCAAATTTCATGATTTTAATGTAATCTTATACAAATTGCAAGAATGCAAAAGCATAGTTCATCATTTTGATAGAACACTATATGGATACGGATAATCATTCACAACAAAAAATGAAATCCTCTACCACATATATGAAATAGTAAACATTTAATAGAATGGTCGGCATTTTAAAACAATGATGAAAAAACAAACCACATCAAGCACGATGGACTAACGCAGAAGAAGATTTCATCATTTTAATGTAACCTTATGCAAAATGGAGGAATACAGAAGTAGAGTTCATCATTTTAATGGAATGTTCAGCATTTGAAGAAATTATCCACACAAAACTAACCAAATAAAGCACGATGGACTAACCCAGAAGCATATTTCATCATTTTAATTTAACCCTATGCGAAATGGAGGAATGCAGAAATAAAGTTCATCATTTAAATGGAAGAGTATATGGATACGGATAGTCATTCACAACAAAAATGAAACAACAAAAATGAAACCCTCTACAAAATATAAGAAATAGTCAAATATTTTAATAGAATGGTTGGCATTTGAAACAATGATGAGAAAACAAACCACATAAAGCATGATGGACAAACACAGAAGCAGAAATCATCATTTAATGTAACCCTATGCAAATTAGAGGAATGCAGAAGCAGAGTTCATCATTTTAATGGAAGAGTATATGGATACAGATAATCATTCACAACAAAAATGAAACCCTCTATGATATATATGAAATAGTTAAACATTTTAATAGAAAGGTGGGCATTTGAAGCAATGATGACAAAACAAACCACAGACGCAGATTTCATCATTTTAATGTAACCCTATGCAAAATGCAGGAATGCAAAAGAAGAATTCATCATTATAACGAAAACAAATGTGGATACGGATAATAATTCACCACATTAAGCATGATGGTCTAACACAGAAGTAGATTTAATCATTGTAATGTAACCCTTTAGTCACACGGATAATCAATCAATAGAAAAAATAGAGACCCTCGTCGGGATTTTAACATTTTAATGAAACACAAGGCAGCGAAGTGGTGCATGCAAGAAAGGAAGCATGATTGAAGCCGAAGACGTTACCTGCAAAGTCGACAGTGGTGGTTGCAGAGCGGTGTGAACCAAAAATGTCGGTGGGAGGAATGAAAAATCATGAATTATGGGTGATAAAGTGGTGTTTTAGGGTACCGGCATTAACAACCACGTGCCCCAAAATGAACCACATGCGGTGAAATGGGAATTTTATGCCCCCATGTTCCTAACATAAAAAATAAACGCGTGAACCCACTAAACAACTTAGACACTTTAAATTAGGCATTTTTTATATTTCGTATTGGGGTCAATTTAATTTTTATGGGTCATTTGATGAACTAATATTGGGGATGAATGTGTCTAGTATTGGTTGACACCTTTTTTTGACCACTTTTAGACGTATGTGCACATAACGGCTTCTGTGGAGTGGACTGTTATTGGTGAGAAGCCCAAACCTTAGCTTTAAGCAGTGAAGGCGCATACAGAAAAACCCAAAACATTTCGACCAAAATCGACATTGTATGGTGCCTCAATTGAGTGTGCGAAGTTAGCTATAGCCACTATTGGTCCCTTTCCCCTATGTATCATCCATTCTATCAAATCTGTCACGAACATGATCGTTATCTTTTTCTTTACGGTAAGCAATTTTTTCCTTCTAATGCATTGAATCGGGACAACTACTTTTTACTTTTCTTGAGTTATTTCCTTGTTTTTTCCTAGTACGAAAAGTAAGACCGCACTAATGTCTGCATCGTGGAAGACAACAATACAGCCCACTAAACAACGCATTTTGAAGTCTGGTCATCATCATGATCTGACCAACAGTATTGATTACATCTATTCACATTATGTAGGTAGGTATGTATTTTTTCTCTCTTCTAACGCTTCACATATATGACTCTTGAATCTCCAACAGTAGCTCGTCTATGACTGTCTAAACACTGCAGTGGATTCCATGCCTGCCTATTTTTCATTCTGCTAATCAATTTGTAGACACTTAAACCCAAATTTCTATGCCTTAAAAATTGAATTGAAACATTACATTTTAGTCAAAGATTACTTGACTAAATATTTTAATTTTTTTTCGTAGACTACAAGATTGACATTAATTGATGACTCAAACCTAGTAATTTCGTAGCACTTCTATATGATTGAATTTTACTCCAAGTCGAGTGATTCTTGATATAATGTATCCAAGATAGAGGTGGGAATAGAAATGGTATGAGGTGGGAAACAAGTGATGAGGCGAGTTTAAAGATGGACAATGAGAGGTAATATCATGGCATTGGAAGAGAATTTGACCTAAAATTCATATTAAAAGTTGGAATACAACAAGGAATCACACTAAGATGTAGTGGATAGTTGAAGTCATGAAAGTGATCACTATGGAGTTAGGGGAAGAATGAATAAAATAAGATGAATGCATTATAAACTACACCATTAGAATAATCTATGAGAGTGTCCATGTTATTAAAATTGTTTGTGTCATAATGAACATTTATTAATGCTTAATGTAAAATGATATCTAATTATTGATTAGACTCAAGTGTAATAATAATTTGTTATGTGAGAGATATTACTTGAATACATATGTTTCAAAGAACACAATCTTTAACTTTATTTTTGAGTACTATATGGAGGAACATTACTTATGAGGACAGTAATAGAAATAACAATTTTAACAAAATTACTCTAGGGGAAGAGTAGCAGATGAATATTACTTATGAGGATAATATTATAAATAGCAATTTTAACAAATTAAGTAGGGGAAGAGTACCAATACTCACATATTCTTTTCCTCTTCTTAGGTGGAGTGGTTTTGATAGTTTGTTGTTTTGTTCTTTTTGTTGGTTGTTTCCTCATGTAGGTCCTGACTTGACCTTTCTTAAGTGGTGTTGTATTCATTGCAGCAGTCTATCTTCTTGTCCTTTGTTTCTTAGTAGGAGGTGCAGATGGAGGTGTATCAGATTTAGTAGCCTCTATATCTGATTTCTTTTCTTCTTGTTCCTCACCGATGGTACCTTGTTCATTGGTTTCCTCTTGCTGTTGTTGTTCTTCCTCCTTTGTAACTGATAGAATTTTCTTGAGATTCTTTACCATTTTATCTTTCTTGTTTATAGTCTTCTTGACTTCTAGGCCTATTTTTATTTTAGATTTGGCCTCTTCATATGTTCCAAACCTTGGTTATTTCTTGTCAATGGGCTCATTGAGCAGTGCCTCAATTGCACTTGTTGCTTGATCAATATTGATCTCATAGTCCATTGGAGCTAACCAAGTTGTTCTTGGTACAACTGGTTTGATATGAGTGTAGTCTGTGTCTACCATGAAACATATTTCATCTCTGTGTTTCTCAACTAGTTGTTCTTGAGTCCTAGTTCTTTCCATCATCTTTTCCTTGAACTCAAGGAAGTATGCAGACATTATAGACTCAAAATTGTCTCCTAGTGAGTTAATCAATTCACTAATCTGTAGGGTTACTGGTTTGGTAGAGTCCCATAAAAATTTTCCTACTGAAGGAAAGTATTCTTGAAAGTAGAAAAATGTACACATAATAAGTGATCCAAACTTAAATGTGTTGCTCTTTGCAGACCTGATCTTGATCATATTCTCATCAAGTTGTTTCATTAGGAGCTCACATAGATCCATCTGAGTTCCTTTTGTTATAAATTTTTAGGTTGTGCTTACTTCTGTTGCATAAATGATGTTCAGTCTGCTAGCCTAAAATATTTTGTAGCCTATAACACATGCACCAAATTTCAACTCTTCGTCGGTGATTGTGTTTACTTTGAGACCTTTGTTGTCTCCTTCTGCATTGGTAAGTTTTGTAACTTCTTTCATGGATGGATGTTTGTGTACCCTAGGCTTGTAAATCATCAGATAACCAGTGACAACATGAAGAACATCCTTTGTTATTTTCTTGGGTTGGTCCAACCATAGTTTTTTTTCATGCATCCTACTCAAGACTAACCTAATCCATTATGTCTTGAATTCCCTTGGGAAATGTAGTGCATTCATCAATCCTTTGACCTCCAAGTGTTTGTGTTCTTCTTTCAGTTTTCTGTCATCATCACATAGCTTCTTAAAAGCTTCATCCATTTCTAGATTGCCTACCTATGAGATCTTGCAGTGAATATAAGACCTAACATCTTCAATGAGAAAAACCCTAGGCGGGATTTTTGAAAATGTGTCATTCTCATCGGGTTTCAATGCAATCTCTAGACATATTTTGTATTTTGGCTCAACACAAGTGCTATTCTTGATTAGTTTCACCACATTCTTCTTTTCATTCTTTAACTTAGTAGTTCTTGAAGTGGTTGCCATTGTTTTTCAAGAATTTAGCGTTTCCTTCAAAATTAGGGCTTTCTCAACAAAATAATGACAGAGATCTTTCAGTTCCCTTGTTACTTTCTTCAATTTGTAAATGTGATGAGGAATCTGTTCTCTGTGTGCCGAATCAATCTATAAACGCTTCTACTTTCTTCTCTTTAATTATTCTGATGTCGCTCTTCTTTCTCTTCAAATCGTGGGTGAATAATGAAGTTGTCTCGTAGACTATTTATAGAATTTTTGACCTAAGTCTTTGCAATAAATGCTCACCAACTCGTCAGGATGAGAAGACGGGTTTCGTCGAGAGGATATTTCAAATCGTCATCTGTGAAGACATGATGCTTATGGCAGTTGTCAACCACTTTGAGTTTACCGATGGATATCGGTATTTTTTCATGACAACTTCTGAATTTTGTTTTCTTACCGACGGTCGTCGGGATATATTGGCAATTTACCATTTCTTTTTTTTTGACCAAAAATTTACAGTAAGTGTGAAAAACTCATTATTATGTTCACCGATGATTTTCGGTAAGTGTTTACCAACGTTGTTGCATTCTTAGATTGTTAACAAGTAAAGTAATATGCATCTTTTGTTCATGCAGATTTTGACTATCTATCAATTTATATTATTTTAACTATGCAAAATATAACTTGGTATAGTGCAGTTCCATACTTACTTGTTCAGCTCAAGTGGGGTTGGTGGTGTCACCAGATCTATTGGAAGGGGTGTCATCATTTGCATTGCTTGGTCCAGCTTCATCATTACTTGAAGCTTTTATCCACATTTTGTCTCTTGCCCTTTAGATATCTTCAATGGTGTTTCCATTGGGATATGTGCTTGTTTCTGTCAATTGATCCTTGCAATCTTTCTTGAGGTGACCAACTTTATGACAATGTAAGCATGCCATTCCAGGGTTTGACCAGCCTCTAGACCTTTTGGTCCATGCTCTCATGCAGTTTGCAGCAATGTGACCATATCTACCACATGTTGTATAGTTTGTCCAAGTGTTGTAATCCCATACATATTGATTCCCGATTCTCTTTGGCTGATAAGGAACTTCTTTTTCTTTTGGCTTCCATGCTTGCCTTTTCTTTTTCCAGCATTCTTCAGATGTGTGCCCATTTATCTTGCATGTAGGACAGTATTTGTCCATGTAGGTTTCCTTCTTTGGATTTTTTATTTTTCTCTTGCATTCATAAGCTTTATGTCCTTTCTTGTTACATTTATAACAGAATCCTATGAATGGAGATGTAGGTGTAGATTTAGGAGTACCTTTCATTTTACCTCTACACACATTTGATGTGTGTCCTTGCTTTCCACAGTGCTTGCATGTTGGCTTTCTTGGTCTTGGATTTTCTAAGACATTCTTTTGTTTTGATGATTCTCCATTTTCGGTAAAGCCTATTCCATTGTTGTTGTTGTTGACTCTTTGTTGTCCTTCAAGAAAGTCATCCATTCTTTTATTTCTTTCTTCAACCTTTCTGATAATCTCATCAAGTGTTGTTTCTGAATTCTAACCTCATGCTTTAGCTTTTCATTTTCTTCTCTTAGTTCACCAATAATCTGTATTCTCTCAATGAGTTCCATATTTATTCTGTTTTCTTCTTGACTCATAAGGATAATCTGATTTGTGAGATCATAGTGATGCTCAGCATGTTTTTGAATTTTCATTTCTTTTTCTTATAGTTTCTCTGTGATCTTTCTTCTATCATCAATAGCAAGTGTTCTTTTTGTTTCAGCTTGTCTGGCATAACTCATCACATCAATCACTCTTACCATCTGGGTCTCTTGACCAATTTGTAGCATCTTTATTTGCTCTGTCAGATGCTAATTGATCTCCTTTAGATTTGTGATGTTCTCTTCTGATGTATCTGATGTATTACTTGCATTTGATCTTGAAGATTTAAAGAAATCTGGAAACTCTTCTTCCTGATAGTCTATCTCACTATTTTTGGTAGCCATACCTTTTCTCTCAACCAACAACTCTCTCATCTTGATTCTTGCTTCTTTGTACTATTCATAGAACATCTATATCTCAAGCTTGTTGTTCTCAATATTCTTATCAAGTTTGTACTTCTCCATTATATGATCTTTTCTCTCAACCCTTTAAGTTTTTCAAGAAGATACTTAGCTCTGATACCAATTGTTGGACTTAATGGGAAGTAGTACTAAGAGGGGAGGGGTGAATCAGTACCACTAAAACTTTTAACCCTTTACTCAATTTATCATTAATGATCATTCAATTTTGATTTACCAACCATTACTGTTATTCTTTCTTCTTCATATATTGTTTGTTCACAATCCTTACAATCATTCATAGAAACAATCATGAAATTGACAAACACATAACACAAGATATGGTATCGCAAAAAACTCCTGTTAGGAAGTAAAAATTGTGGTGGGGATGACACCCACAAAACTTCACTATCTACAGAATAGAAGGGAGCTGATTAAGGATTACAATTTGATCACTTCTGATGATCTACCCTATTAAAAGTATTGAGGTGGAGACCTATTAAGATCTACTCTATTAAGAGCTTTAGCAACACTGATTTAAGTGTGCACTCAGTTATGAGATTTACACTAAGACGGTTAAGCCCACCTTTCTTGAAAGGATTTCATTAGTGTACTACACTTGTTAGAATGAGTACAATTGTTGACCTGACTATATGCAATCTACTATTGCTGATTTATAGATCCATTAAAGCTTTTACAATAATAATATCACCTTAAGTGATTGATGAATACCTTTTCTCTGCTTATCGGTAGCCTCTATTTTGTTCTTGAAAACTGAATTGATTATGTTTGTGTTTTGTTGTATGAATTCTCTGTCTAGTCTCTAGTTTCTCTCCGTGGCTACTATCTTCATTGAACAACAACTATTTTCAATGGATTGAGCACCTATTTATACACGTATTATTTGACCTATCTTGGAATTCACACTTTTCAATGTTAACTCTTAGATCCAAGGTTTACAACTTGAACATGATCTTTAGTTTTCATGTTTTAAAACAATATAACTAATTAAAACAATAATAATTATATTGGTTTCTCCACACATAATGGATTTAAAAGAAAATCAAGAAGTTATAAATACAACTTCAATGATTTATCTGACGTGGAAAGTCAGATCCACTTTTTGTGGGATGTAACTGACTGTCAGTTCTTGGTCGTCGGTTGAACTTGCAGTCTGTCGGCGTTCCTTGTTTGAACTATTCATCGGGGTCCCGGTATCTGTTGGGTTCCTCTCTTTGTTGTTCATCAGGTAGCACTGTTGATACTCGTCGAGTATCTCTGATCTTTTTGTCATCGGGTAACACTTGACAGTGTTCATCGAGTAACCTTAGTGTTGGATAGTGTTGTGCCCTGTATGTCAGTTTAGACTAAACCGATGGTACAGATCATATTTTTCTCTAAGTATACTAATGGAAAAATATAATGCCTTCAGATGAGAGTCTCTTGGAGCAAGAGATTTTCATGATTAAGACCATGTATGCTTTCATAATAGAAGGAGCTGCTAGAGGATCTACCAAATTGATCTTTGAGGATTTTGATCATAGTGATTCAGAGATAGTAAACCATGGAGAGATGGTTTCTTTAGTATTTAGAAAAGGTACATTACCACTGAAGAACATACGATCGATATTCTCACCAAGCCTCCTGCCAAAGTAAAGCTTGTGCATTTTGAGACTATCTTGGAGTTGTGGATAATGAAGCCCTTGCTAAGAGGGAGTCTTAGCATCAATGATTTCTTGAGATGTACCTTATTGGATTCTTCTCTATGAGAGAGAAGTCTGAAGTGAATGCCTTATTCCACCCTCTGGAAGTAGCCATGGTGGATCAACCCCCTAATATGGTTCATGGTGGATGTCATTGATTTATGGTCCTGTGAACATCTTTTGAAAGGTGACGACTTTTCAAAGATGAACATTTGTATGAGGTTGAGATTGTAAAGTGACAACTGTGCAATAAAACCTATTATCATGATGGATATCATGTGACTTGATATCTAGAGACAGAACATGATGACTTATAGACATTATGGTATATATCATGAGACTTGATATCTATGGATAAGCCATAATATTTGAGAATATCATGATGGATATTATGTGGTTTAATAACCATGGATATACCATGATTTGATATCTCTATGATAGGCACATATCATATAGATACATCTTTGAGAGAATTGGTGAATATAATGTGATCTAATATTCATGGTGTAGACACCCTAAAATGGACATGCTTGCGACCTTACATAACAAACACTAATTTTCATCCACTAATTAATAGTTTTTTAATCAAAGTAATCATATATTTTCTTCTAATTTCATTACCCAAATCATCTAATCAAATCCCAAAAATTAATCCACCTACCTCTTTAGTTCAAAAAGGTAACTCCAAATTACCTTTCTAGTTCAAAAGGTAACTCATAATCAACTGTTCAGTTAACCAAACTTTATCTCCTCTCTCCAAGTTGAGGAGGTGAAGTTTACTGAGGGCTTTTCCAGTTCCCTTTGATCTCAACCATTCATCCTCCTATCTCTGAGATTGATCTTAACTATTCATATCATTTCCATATTCTATATAATCAACCCTTCGTAACCATTTGAAGGATCCAAGATTTCAAGCTTTCGTGAGCCATTACTTTGTCAGATTGGTTCAAGCATCAAGCCTTCTTGTGATCAAAGCATTCAATATCATATTCTTGACGCTCCTAAGTCATAGACGTTGCCCACACCAATACTGAGCACCACACAAACAACATTTCAGAAGGAGTAGAGAGAGACAATATAATATTTGAGCTTTGTTGGTTTGCATTCGTTTGTATTCCTCCTTTATTGCTTGTCATTTTATTGTTCGTAGTTTCATTCTTAGTAGTAATTGATTGATCTTCCCCCCATTGCAAATTGGTGCTACTAACCCCCCTCGTTAACTTGAGATTTTGGAGACAAGATTCGAACCTGCGACATTTTGGTGAACCCAACATGAATCAAATAGCCCAAATATCACTTGCAGACGACAGACAAGACCTTTTGGCCTCATTCGTACAGATGCAGAATTTATTTTTTATGTTTTTTTTTTATATCCTTGTAATTTCGCAATCGATGGTATTTTACCGCAATTGATGAAAAATCTGCCATAATCAATTGGTTTAATCCTGCAATTGATTTGAGGGTTTCACAATTCTTTTCTATCATTATTCAATTCTCTATTTTCTTGCATTGTGTCGCAATTGACTGATCTATGCTACAATTGATACCAGTTTTCCGCAATCAATCAGAGTTTACTACAATTGATCGATCCATGCCACAATCACCAACATCTTGACATAACTAAAATTGCTTTACTGTAATCAACATAATTTAGCCGCATCTGACAGAACTTTTCTGGAGTCGGTATAACATTACTGTAATTGACAAAATTATTGCTTGTTTGATCCAAATTCACTATTTTTCTATTAAAATTTGATTGTTTTCTCAGTTTTTGTGTGCAGGATTGACCAATGACTAATGACCAAGAGGGTTATCAGACGCATCCCGAGCGCTAGATCACTAAGAGTTTCCATAAGGACCACTAACTACCGCACGCAATAAAGAGTCATCTTGGCCATCGTAGCGTAAGACCAAAGTGAAGCTTACAATGGATATCTTGATTCTATCAAGCATTTCACAGCTAAGTACAAAGTCACAATTAGTCTTAATGGTCTTAACAATTTCAGAGTTGTTGGATATTCTTCAATTCTTAATTAGACGATTTCGGTACTAATCACTTTTTTGACAGCTTGTGGCGAGGAAACAATTAACAAAGAAACATAAAATTCTTTCATTTGTGTTTTAGTGCTTAAAACGAACATTGCATGCAAACATCTTGAACCTCACATTTCCAAATTGGTGCTTAAAATTGACGTGGTGGTTAAGAATTGAACAAAGAAAAATAATCTTTCAAATTTGGTGCATTAAAATTGAACAAGTAAATCATCATCTACTTTGAGACTTTAAAATTGAACATTGGTGCTTGTATGGGTGATTAGCTTAATTCACATTTGAAATTTTGGGGTTTAATCAATTAACCTTGTATCTTGAGTCCTTGGTGCACTTGCACAAATCTGTTAGATTAATAACCTTTATACTTTTTAGAAAGGCTTGTCTAGGGAATGCACTTCTTCCTTGGAGAATGACCTTAAACTGGCAATCCTTCCAATTGGTATATAAATAAGATGTGAACCAAAGTTCCATTTTATATCTAGCCAAGCTCGAGCGAGGTGTGTTGATGATAGTTTGGATTAGGTGAATATCTCTAAATAGCCAACATGGTCAACTAGACTTTTAAGTGAGTCACACACATACAAACTGATTGGATAGACGCCATGGATTCTACTACAACCTTGTTAAAATAGAGGCCAACCTGATTCACCTCTGAACAAATACCTTATTATAGTGCAAGGGGTTGCATAATTTCTCCCCAATATTCCCAACATGTGTTCCATGGTATTGTGTTAGTGAAAGAGATCTTCACTAGCATGGAAAAAATATCTAGCAATGACAAAAACACAGGCGCCTACGTCGTGGACCTTTATGTCCTAGTAGTGTGACACTTATTATGTGAGCTAATGAACATTCAAGCATTGGGTCTATAACATTGTATTTTGAAGCCAAATTTTGACCTAGATTAATCTATTTGTCCTTGTCTCAAGACCCGTGCTAGATTACAAAAGACATTGTCTATTGTGCTTGTTCTATGATCAGTTTGTTAGGATTAAGTAATACTGAGAGGGGGGTGAATCAATATTACAACACTATAAATTAAACTTAAACCAATTCCACATAAACCATATGATTTCTAAAATGAAAAGAACATAAGAAAATAACACACAACTCACTACACCATGATTTGTTTTCAAGGAAACCCTGTCTAAGGGAAAACCTCGGTGGGTATGGTACCCACAAGCATAGACTAAAGTATAATGTCCCTGTTAGGAGACCCAACCCTGTTAGGAGCTGAATATTACATAGTACATTTCCCTATTAAAGGAATATAAACCCTGTTAAAGGTATACAACACCCTATTAGGGGTACACTGAGCTTACAACTCTTACAATCAATACTTCAAAAAAGTAATCTCAGTAATGATAAAAAACAAGCATCTCCAATGCTTAGATAGTTCCAGTTGTAGCTCTCAACAATATATGTCAATCTCTGATCTCGCACCTGTCATCAATATTCACTACCATACAATTTGGATGTTTTGTTTTGCGTTTTCAGAAACTGATCAAAGGAACAAGAATGACAGACACTGTGTTTTGAAGAATGAAGACTAAAAATGTGTATGTTCTACAACTTTTTCAAGTTGCAAGGTTATCACGAGGTCTCAACAATGAACAGTCAGATTAATCTAGGTCCATGGCTTCAGAATACAATGTTATAGGCACAGTACTTGAATGTCCATTCGCTCACATAGCAATTGTCATGCTACTAGGACACGAAGGCCCACGACGTAGGTGCCCATGTTTTTTCCATTTCCAGGTATTGTTGTCGTGGAGTGAAGATCTCTTTCACTACACAAATACCGTGGGACACATATGTTGGGAATCTTGGGGGGAAATTCTGCAACCCCTTGCACTATAATAAGGTACCTGTTCGGAGGTAAAACAAGTTGGCCTCTAATTAATCAAGGTTGCAGTAAGGGCTTGTGGTGTCTCTCCAATCAGTTTGTACGTGTGTGACTCACTTAAGAGCCTAGTCGATCACGCTGGCTCCTTTGGGATATTCACCCAATCCAAACTATTACCAACACACCTGGCCTGAGCTTGGCTAGATAAGACAAAACTTTGGTTCGTGCCTTGTTTATATACCGATCGAAAAGATTACCGGTTTAAGATCATTCTCTGAGGAAGAAGCACATTCCCTGGATAGACCTTTCTAAAAGTATAAAGGTTTCTAATCTAACAGTTTGTGCAAATACACCCAAAACTCCAGACACAAGGTAAATCGATTAAACTCTAAAAGTTTGAAATGTGAACTAAGCTACACCACCATACAAGCACCAATGTTCAAATTTAAGCCCAAAAGTAGGTGTTGATTGCTTGTTCAATTTTAGTGCACCAATTTGAGATATTTTTTTGCCTTTGTTCAATTTTAGTCCCCACGTTAATTTTAAGCCCATATCTAAAGTGTGAAAAGTAAGATGTTTGACAAACACTGTTCCTTTTAAACCCAAATCGATAAGTGAATTCCTTTTAGTTTTCTTTGTTGAAACGGGTTAGTATCAAAAGGATTTTTGCAAAATGAGAGTATATGTAACTTTGAAACAATGAATGATACTTACCAACAACTTTCCCTTCCTGTTCGTGGGAAACCTATCATCCTACAACAAAATAATGAAAATATCAGATCCTCAGATTGCAAGATAAAGATTTTTTTGCCCCTGATACGCAATTTTGCAGGCGATTGCGGTAATGCACAAGCAATTGTGATAAATAATAGGCGGCTGCGACTTAGAAATATCAATTGCACGGCAAATAACTTTTAGTTGCAGTAATGCACAATCGATTGCGGTCGGGATCGGTCAATTGCGGTCTGGAGCTGTCAATTGTGATACAATTATTCTGATTGTGGTACCAATGGATCAATTGCAGCAAATTGTAGAAAAGACAAAGACCACAGAAAATGATAGAAAATAAAAAGCAGACACCTATAATCGATTGTGGTATTAAACCAGTCGATTGAGGCACAATTTCGTCAATTGCGACAAAATACCAGTGATTGTGAAATAACACAGATATCAAAAAAAATACAAATTTTGAGATTTACGACCGTACGACCGTGGTTGATCAACTCTGTTTGTCGTCTGCAAGAGATAATCGGGCTGTTTGATTCACGTTGGGTTCACCAAAATGTATGCCTCTTTTCGTGATTCATGGTTCCCAAGCTTTCCAAAGGCAAGGGTCAGTAGCAAGGTTTTACAATGATATAAATCCAATACACAATAACTACTAAACCGAATAACTTGAAATGTAACCAATAAAATGTACAAGCACAAGAAAGGAAAACAAATAAATGCAAACCCCAAAGCACTTGAAGCTTCTATTGTCTCTCTCTACTCCTTCCAAAACGTTGTTCTTGATGCTCAATATTGGTGTGGGCAACGTCTGTGACTTGAGAAGAGTCGAGAATTTTCTAATTGAAACGAGTGTGTGATTGCAAGATGGCTTGAATGCTAGAACCAAACTGACATAGTAATGGCGCGCAAGAGCTTGAAATCTTGGATCCTTCAAATGGTTATGAAGGGTTTATTATATAGGAATTGGTGATGATATGAACGGCTGAGATCAATCCCAGAGATAGGGAGATGAATGGTTGAGATCAAAAGGAACTAGAGAAGCCATCAGTAAACTCCACCTCTTCATTTGGTAAAGAGGAGATAGAGTTTGGTTGACTGAAGAGCTAATGGTGAGTTGCCTTTTTGAACTAAAGAGGTGGGTGAAGTTACCCATGTGGGCTGGAGAGATGGGTGGAGTAACCTATGTGAGCTGATTGGAGTTATCTCTTTGAAGATAAATGCATATTTAATTCATTTATTTAATTAATGTTTTCAACATGTGAGATAATTGAATTTTTTTTGGTTTAGAATTGCTTTATTTGAATGAAATTAAATTAATTTAATTGGAAGAATTTAATTAGTAAGTTTTAATATTTGAATTTAAACTATAGGAAATTGAGTTTAATTAATTAATTAATGGTAATTAATCAATTAAGGTTAATTAATTAAATAAAATTAATTATTTAATTAATTTTGGGAATTTGATTAGATGATTT
>MU226912.1:656441-684974 GCA_018584345.1 Thuja plicata
ATTGTGGGCGAGATGTGAAACACACTTTAGCCACTTCCATCTACAATAAACTTCATTCCATGGGATTCCACGTTTTTCTAGATAAGGATGCCCTCCAGGCTGGTGATTCTTTTGTGGCAGAATTACAACATGCCATAGCTAGTTCTACCCTTCACATTGCTATTTTTTCTCCCAACTACGCCGCATCCCCATGGTGTTTGGCTGAGTTATCTTTCATGCTCAAATCCGGTGCAAAAATCATTCCTATTTTCTATCATGTTCATCCCTCTGATCTCAGATATATTGAAAAAGGAAAATACGCCCCTGCGTTTTCAGAGCATGGAGAGAAGGTCAGATACACACCCGAAAAGCTTGATGAGTGGAAAAGGGCACTTCGGGATACTTCATTCCTACACGGCTACCCGATCAACAATAACGAGTATGTATTATGTTCTCTATTTCTTCTCTCTCGCCCAAATGTTCTTCTATTTACTCTATTTCTACTCTCTGGCATTAGTCTTTAAGAAATAAAATTAGTTCTGTTCTGTTTTAATTTTTGATTTGGATTAAACATGTTTAGGGATGAGGCCACAGTTTTCAAGAATATTGTGAATCGTGCATTGAAAATCATGAAAAAAGCTCCATTATGGGTAGCGGAACATCCTATTGGATTGGATGAGCTGGTACAAGACTTCGAATCAGTTGCAACAGAAGAGGGAGTTAAAATCAGGGGGATCGTAGGCATGGGAGGTAGTGGTAAAACTACCTTAGCCAAGGAGTTGTACAACAATAATTTTCCCTCCTTTGAGAGATGCAGTTTTGTTTCTGATGTGCGAGATGCAGCCTCCAGAAATGCTGTGTGCGAGAAACAGAAAAAGCTTCTGGCTGATCTCGGTCTCCATCATTCGCCTTTTGACAATGTAGATGAAGGCAAGGTCATTCTTGCGAATCGTTTGAGCTCTCATCAGGTGCTCATCGTTTTGAATGATGTGGATCACATCGAACAGCTGATTGCTTTACTGCCAAATAAACACAACCTTGGATCCAATAGTATGGTCATTGTAACGACCAGGGAATTGGGTGTCCTTAAATCATGGGGCGTCTCCTGCATTTATAAAATGCCAGCTCTTAAGAAGCCACATGCCCAGCAGCTATTCTGCTGGCATGCTTTCTTGCAACCCTTTCCACCCGCTGAATTTGGAACTCTAGTTCAAGATTTCTTGAAGGCTTGTGATGGTTTGCCTCTGTCACTCAAGGTATTAGGGGGACAGCTATATGGCAATGATTCTAGAGCCTATTGGGAATCCCAATTACATAAAATCTCAAGAATCTTGCCTGGGGAAATTAAGAAAAGACTACAAGTTAACTACGATGCGCTCGATGAAGATGAGCGAGAGATGTTCTTAGATATAGCTTGTTTTTTTATTGCAGAAGAGAAAAGCAAGGCTGTCGCAGTGTGGGACGGATTGGGTTGGAGTGGTTTACATGGTTTAGAAACACTCGTGAATAAGTGTCTTGTGGAAATGTTGGGGGAGGAAGAGGAACTGGGAGTGTTCTGGGGGGACAGCAGAATAAGGATGCATGATCACCTGAGGGACATGGGAAGAGAGATTGCAAGTAGACAGTCACCACATCGTCTTTGGTGTCCACAGCAGATCGATAACCTGAAAAAAGATTCCGCGGTGAGATTCATATTGGCTCCCCTGTTATCTGTTTATGTTGGATGCAAATAACTAGATGAATAGACGGCCGGTTTCTTTACATTGTCTGTTTTCCTTAATTGTTGATTGAATGCTAGTGTTAACTAGTTCATCTTTCTCTGAGTTTGATTGAATCTGTCTCTCTGTCTGATTTTTTTTATTCAGAGAAGAAAGCAGATTCGAGGGATACATCCTGCAGACGCTTTTGTGGCATTCAAAGAGTACAGAGATAGGTTAATGGGAAACTCAACTAGAAGATCTGAACGGCTTAGATTCTTGAATGAACTACAAATTCTTTCCGTGAAAGGTAATGAGTTTACCGAAGAATTTGCATCATTATCAGAAGACCTTGTATGGCTTCGCTGGGAACATTTTCCCCTACAAAATGTTCCATCATGGCTTACATTAAAAAATTTAAGCGTTTTAGAGCTTCGTGGAGCTAAAGAGTTGGAAGGATTGTGGTCGGACAACGCAGATGTAAGTATTTGCTTTTATAGTTGGAAAACATTATTTCGAAAGTTATATATAGTTCATGCTTTTCTGAATTGAATTGAATATAATAACGCTTGTCTACAGCCTCCTTTGCATTTGAGAGAGCTTATTTTGACGGGTTGCGAAAAATTGCAATCGCTTCCAACCTCAATAAGACGTCTTCAGCATCTGAAAAGGCTTGTCGCTGAGTTTTATGGTAGCAGTTTGCCAGAAGAGTTCTGCAGCCTCAAATCACTGGAGCGTTTGCAATTATACTCTACACATCTATCCTCGGTACCTGCTCGTTTTGGCAATTTGAAAAGCTTGAGAAGTATAATTCTTCCGTATTGCCGGCAGTTGAGCAAGTTGCCTGATTCTTTCAGTCAGCTGATACATCTGGAAGATCTAGATTTATCATGGTGTGAAATGCTATCTTCACTGCCTGCTGATTTTGGCAATTTGAAAAGCTTGAGAAAAATAAATATGCTGAGCTGCGTGAAGTTGAGCAAGTTGCCTGGTTCTTTCAGTCAGCTTATACACCTGGAAGATCTAGATTTATCATGGTGTAAAATGCTATCTTCACTGCCTGCTGATTTTGGCAATTTGACAAGCTTGAGAAAAATAAATATGGTGAGCTGGGTGGAGTTGAGCAAGTTACCTGATTCTTTCAGTCAACTTATACATCTGGAAGATCTAGATTTATCATGGTGTAAAATGCTATCTTCACTGCCTGCTGATTTTGGCAATTTGACAAGCTTGAGAAATATAAAAATGTTGCGCTGTGTGGAGTTGAGCAAGTTGCCTGATTCTTTCAGTCAGCTTATACATCTGAAAGATCTAGATTTATCATACTGTAGCAATTTATTAAACTTGCAGCAAGTAGAAGTAAGGCGTTGCGAGCAGTTGACCCTACCACTGTCGCTCAAAGTTCTAAGAATAAGGTCTTGCAATTCGCTGAAGAACATCAGGTGTATTAGTGGTCTCATAAATCTTGAGGATCTGGAAATACATGACTGTGTGCAGATAGAAGAACTCCCAAGCTTTGAACATTTGGCTTCGCTGAGAACATTTGAAATGCGGAATTGCCCCAAAGTAGAGAAAATACAAGGTTTGGAACACGCCAGGTCATTGAAATCCCTGAGAGTAGACACCAACTGGAGGGTGCCAGGTATACAGAGTTTGGAGAATGTGGAACGATTGGACTACGTAGAGCTCAGGTGTGAGAGCATATCAGCTGTGAAACCTTGTATTCACTCTATAAAGGGGAAGGTAAATCAAAAAGTTTTACTAATTCAGAGTTTTTAGTATTATTATGTAACTTGTCATGTTTACAACTAAATGTTCATTGTTTTGCAGGAACCTCCAAGCTGGATGGAGATAGGAGGTAGCGTAGAGGCAGACTGTATTGTAAAGTGTATGGAGTTTGTTGATGTTGCGGTCACGGAGGTGGAGAAGCAGTCCGATGAATGGACCCTTGAGTTTGATGTGAAGGAAAAGGAAGGAAATGACGTGGAGAGAAAAGAGGTAACCATCTTTTTAACACACTATCATGGTTGGGGCATAGGAAAGGTATTGGTGGGCGAAAGAGGAAGAGTAGTGGAGAGCTTGTATGGATTATTGGACATTCTCCAATAATTGGCAGCTTGTATGGTTTTTACACACTATCTAAGGATAAAAGGTAGATTTAAGGGAATAATTGGCAGGTACAGGTCACATGTAATTTGTTTATAAAGCTTGTCGGACGGCTAATATAGGTAGATTTAAGGGTTTTTAGATAATAGCGGTGATTTTTTATTTATTTTTAAATATAGGCTGAAGTCTGAAATCGAATAACTTCAATCGATATAAGTTTTTAGTTATTTTTCTTTATTTAATAGTTGATTAGCAATTGTATTTGGTGTGTAATGGGTATATTTAAGAGGTGTGGAAGATTAAATTTTGGTCTATTTTTTTGAGTGTCATTATAAATCTTATTTATAATTTAATTTGTAGTAATCTTTATAATGAATATTTAATAAGAACATTTGTCTGAAAACTAAAATATGAACAAAGAAAGAAATGTGAAAAAATGGAAAGAAAACATATCCAACAATTCAAAAAGTTGCAACCAATCAAAAATATTTTCCCATTAAAAAACTTATATTTACTCATTTAAAAATTACATTTACTATTTATCTTCTTTGTATACCTAGGCAATCATTTTCACATCATTATATATACTATATGTATATTGACAATGTGTATTAGAAAATATTTTTTATTGAATGATAATACATCTAAAATTTTGTTTATATTATGTCTATAAATTTTATATGGAATATATGTATTCATGTTTTTACTATAGATTTTATTTATATATAATGAAATATATACATTTATTTTTTGTTTTAATGTAGCTTTATTCTCCCTCTAATTGATTTTGGAGTAATTTTATTGATGTTTTTGTTGTGAATTTTGTGTGTGGGTGTGTATATATCTTATTCACATTCTTTGTGGGTTGTGAAAAAGAAAAGATAATTAATTATAATTTATATTCAGCGTAGATTTTTTTTATTGATTTTAGACCTAGCATACCTATATTTTTAAATAAAAATTTGTGTGAAATAATCTGAGAGATATCAAAATTTTAAGATATTTCAAATATTCATAAATATAAATAAATAAATCATCAAATTTTGTGTTGAGAAAATAAGAAGATTATAAATAAACAATAAATAAGGTTACTAAAAATATCAACTTTACAAGTTTATATCTACAATATACTTGAAATGTATAGGATCTAATAATTTTTGGTGATATAAGGGCTTGATTGCCCAAAACTTTGGATGAGCTAACTTGCACATATCCAATAATTTTGTTTGAAATGTTTGGAAACATTTTAATAAGAAATAAATACATAGAAGTAAATGAATGCAATAGAACCTAGAACATAACAATTGAATCTAATAAAACTTTGCTTTCAAAGGCATAGTCAAAATTTTCTACTTTTATGATAGTACACTTAACCATTCATCATTATCAATTTGTTCTTTCACTTGAAGTTTAAATATGTATTTATTGAAAAGTACTTGTTGTATAATTTTCCCAAAATTTACATCATCTTGTTTTTCATGCTTCAATGTGTTTAATTCCTTTGTTGTAACACCCATAATCTCTTCTCTTGCTTTTCCAAAAGAGTAACCCAAGTGAAAGCAGTATGGTCTTGCACTTTGCATTGAAGCATATATGTAATCACATTCAGAAACTTTTTTATTGCATCTTTCACAATATACCAATTACCATTTACTTACTGGTCACCTTCTTTTTGCACTACCTATCTTCAATTTTCAAGGGGTAAGTTGTATAATAAAAATCATCCACCTTTATAAAAGATAAGGTAGCTTTTATCACAATTCAACTAGCTGCATTAGATCTATCAAGTCCCTCATCCTTAATTTGTGCCATAGTTTTTAACATTTTAGCTTGTCTAACATATGAGACTTCCTTTGTAATAGAATGGGAAACAAGGTCTTTCCCTTCCATATCAAACTAAGATCTTAATTGATATGACTTTGGAAGATCTGGATTTATAAGAAGTTGGGTTGTGTTGATTGTCCCTATAGATTTTCTTCCGAAATCACTCATTCGTCTAGCCTTTATAGCAAGAATTGGAAAGGTTCCTAACTACCATAGGCCTTGCAGTTGTTGGCCTTCCTTATTACAAAAACCACCCCACATTGTCAACCCACTCTGAAACCTGACATGTCATTCAATTGAAGAGTTCTTTTTGAGTTTGTGTGACATTCTTTTTGAATATTACATTTGATGGATCAACTAACAAAATAATGTCAATGACATCAACTATAGAATTTCTTTCCATGCCATCAATTTCACTTATTGATATAAAATTAAAATATTTTTTAGGTATAAAACTATCTTCCTCCAAACATAAATCAACTATGAAATTCTTTGTAAGAAAACCTCCGAATCATTCTTTAAATGGTTGAAATTTTCATGTGTAGATTTGAGGCTCCCATTTGAGATTGTAAACACTCTCCCAATCTCTATGCTATCATAGAATGTATCTACAATATCATTAAACATGTTACTCTTATTTCACCACCATCAAAATCAATCAGGTTGAAACTAATTTTTTTTCCATCTCCCCTTGCATTGTTGAACTAACCAAGTTGACTCTTTATAGCAACTCTAGCATTTATTGTCCATATGCTCCTATAAGTATGCAATGTTGCAATATGAATAATTTTTGCATCAACTTTATTTCTAACACCAGTTGGATGATTATATGAATTGTTGGTAGAATTCATGTTTGTGTCATCATAACATAAACAAAATAATAGTTAATATAGTAGCATTAAGGTACACAACAAATTATTAAAAAAGGTAAAATAAGAGTATATATTTACGATCCCAAACCATTTTCACACAACTATTAAGTTGATTGGTTTATGTTTGCAATCCCAAACCACTTTCACACAACTAATAAATTGTTGTATTTACTTTGAACAAATAATTAAACAAACAAAATAACATTCTAAAGTCTCCTCCCAATTATTTTCAGTACATTTTTGTGTATGTGATGTTGATTTATCTTTCTTTTTGTACAAACATTATAATTTTGGTATAGGGTAAAATGGTGAGCAATGCTAAAGTAGAGATCACTCACCAAATTCCTTTATTTGTTTGGGTAAGGGGCCCTATACATTAGGAAATAGACAAACCCAAACTCTTTGTATCCAAGATTGATTAGCATAACCTAAGATGAAGGGATGCAAATGCAAAACCAAGATGCAAAGGGAGGAGGATAAGTTCACTATTTCTACTATTAAGGAATTAATGTATTTGACTAATTGATTAATGAACAAGTACAAATTTGAAAAGTAACTAAGGACGACTGATGCAATGATGGATCTAAAAGTAAATGCAAGATTAGGGAAAGATTTCTGCACCTTGAAATAAATTAGGAGGTTATGTGCCTTGAAACTGTAATTTCCATTCACAGAGATGTCACAGACTGAAACCGTTTTGAATCTGGGACTGTGGCACCTGTAATCCTAATTGTGAAATCCTGAGCCTCCAAGGTACAAGTCAGTTTTTTAGGTACAAGTCAAGATTCGAATGCACCCCTCTGTTTGTGATCATGTACTTTATGATTCCGATATCTAAGATACCCCTGACAATGCCTGAATCTAGCTTCGTAGATCCCGAAACCTGTTCTTGCACACAAAAAAGAAGAAAAATTATTTGTGGAAAGGGGCTTGCCTTGGTCAATCCCCAGTTTAGGAATTAACATTGAAATTGATAAGTAAAATGAAAATATGAAAAGGAAAGGAAGGTTAATGTTTGATTCACTTTGTGCAAAACCCTCATGAATGGATGTAGTAATCACACAAATTCATGAAGATGCTTGCATTTGAACTTGGAATGGAGATGTAGGAAGATCAAGGATGTCCTCACCAATGTATGAGATCCATAATCACCATCTCTAGATCATGAATGTAGTTATGCCACTTGAAGAAGGAACCTCCTTGCGCCACTTGAGAAGCTCTCTACTTTGCCATCATGGGAGAGAAATCTTGCATCAAAGGAAGGAGATTGACTTGCTTGAATAGAACTAGGAAGAAGACTTGGAGACCTTGGATGGATGCCTTGCCTTCACTACTTGAATGCTTCAATGCTTATGTTTGCATAATCTTGGCGCAATTGCTTCTTAATTTTGGTTGCTTCTATTATGTGATCTTATGTGTTGCAAAATGAGGGATAGAGCATCCTTTTGTACTCATTTTGAGAACCAAATACGGGCAGACTGACAAAGAAAAAGATATAGGAGAAAGGTCTCGACATCGGGCTTCGGGCCCAACCAAGACCTATCCACAGGGGGTGTAGTCAAAGTTTGACCCCACCCATGGGGGTATAGTCAAACTTTGACTGCACCCCTAGGAAAAGTGCTTAGGATAGCGTAAGGACCTATCAGGAAATGTGGAAATGAAGTTGGGAAAAGGGGACAAGCAGGCATAACCTACAGTCAGATCTTGAAATTGCCAAAATGGGGTTAATAGGCCCTAAAATGCATCCAATTATGGGTGCTAACTTTTTAGGACTATACATTTGTAGACACCCGAAATTGACCAGGTGTCTTAGTATCATCAAAATCTGCAAATCTCATCAAATGCTTCAAAATCATTTCAAATGGACATTTATCAATTCAAAGTGGAAAAAATCAATTTAAAATCAAAGGATTAATTAATCATGAAATTAAATGATTAAATATCATCCTAAAAGGGATCAATCAAATTATATAATTAATTTTAATCAATTAATTGTATAGTTATAAATCAAAAATCAAATTGAACCTATTCCCCTACATGGCTAATTTAATTAATTGATTGAATTAAAATAATCCTAATATCTTTCAACATAATTTGAGCAACTAATGAGAATTGAGAACACAAAGCACATGGATCACTCCTAAAAATTGAATCTCAATCACTCATTTTCAAAATTGAATCTCAATCACTCAAATTTGTCCCTTTGTCCCAACCTTTGAGACAACCATTTAAATTGTCCCCCCATTTGAAACCATCTCAAAGCCTTTTACCTAACCAAGACTTAATCATGATCAATTCACTCTACCCCCCACCCTTGGGAATTTACTATAAATACAAGCATAGTCAATCCTAGAAAATTCAAATGCAAAGCATCCTCTTTATAGGCAATTTCATAGCATCTTGAGCAAATAGTGAGAGCATTTCATAGCAAATTGAGATATCATATCATTTTATGAGAGAATTTGAGTTCATCTTTGTATCAAATTGAGAGAATTGAGAGCTAGATTAGGCATTTTATCATATTTTTCTCATTCTATGATGGTCACTAGTAGAGATTAAGGCTGAGAGCTCTACTTGCAAAGCCTAGTTAGAGAACCATGAGATGTTATGGATGTTAAATGCAATTATTTAGATTAATTTGCTTATTTCTTTCCATAGAATTGTAGTTAATTGTCCTAATTTCATGAAGGTGTATTAATCCACACACAAATGGAATGCACCATGGGGATTTAGGCCTCATTTCCATAATTTTTATCACATTTTGTGTGTTTTTGCTTCACTTGTATGTTCATTTTACAAAAAATAGGTGAAATGTTGCGTATGAAGAATCAAATGACGCTTGTGAACAGTGAAGAAATGCTTAAGAATTCCTTCTCTTTTCTTGTCTAATTCTTTCACCGCCTATCAGATAAAGTGTACTGCCTTTTCTCGTATACCCACGCCTAAAATTTTTAAAGCGATGCGTACAAGTTGTAAAGTGACACGTAAAAGCTGTAAAGTGACGCGTAAAAGCTGTAAAGTGATGCGTAAAAGCTGTAAAGTGATGCGTACAATCTGTAAAGTGACGCGTACAATTTGTTAAGTGACATGTACACACACGCCTACAAGATGTTAAATAACGCTTAAATTTTTATGTGTAATTTTTCTTCCAGATTAAGTTTTCCCGAATGCTAACTCTGTGTTTTTCTCTTTTTTTGCAGATAAAGAGACATTTAAAAGTGCCGAAACAAGAGCTGAGGGTCAAAAGGGAGAGAAAAGAGGTAAGGCTTCAACACAAACACTCTAAACAAGTGCAGAATACTAAGTATCTTGGAAGGTTTAGAGAAAGAAGAGCTTTGTATGATCATTATGTTAAAGTTGTGAATGCATACAAGAAAAAAATTCCATTCTGTCAATTGATTTCACATTTTAAGTTTCTTAGGAGCATTTGTGCAAATTTGGAAGAAACTTCATTTTGGTTATCAATTGTTTTGGTTTCTCTTCACTTTGATTGTTTGTGTTGACAAACTTGTTGGTGGAGCCGGAGTGGGAACGATCGCCACTAGGTGAGTAAGCAAACAAACATCAAAAACCTCAAAAAAGTGCCTAGCCTTTGCTAGCTACAAAAGAGGTATTTTTCAAATCAAGCTTGCATTGCTTAAATTGTGGCTTTTCTTTAAATCTAGTTTAATAGGAAAAATCCTATTATTGTCCAAATTGAACAAACACGAGGCATATGCTCTCCCCTTTGCGAAGTGGATCAAAAAGCCAAACATGTGAGTTCAACTTGGTAGAAAGAAAGGAATAAGGAATTAACCAAATATTTTAATTTTAAGAACCCCCTTGTCAAGGGGTTGAAAAAGAGCAACTGTGTTTGAGGTGTTTTGAACAAGGAACAAAAATAGGGATATGCTCTTCACTTTTTAAGTGAATCAAACTCACAAAATTGTTGAACCAAGTTTGATTTCTTGTTTTTCTATATATGCTAGATCAATTAGAGCTTTAGAGGGCCTGCCTCCTGAGAATTCCTTTACGAAGGCGGTGAGAGGGAATGACCCAAAGTGGGAGACATTCACTTTAGCCGTGATACTATCTGACCCACTATAAATAAATGCACTTCACCTAAATCAGAAAGTGACTAAGTTGTGTGCAAATAATCTTCACTTCCTCAAGTAGTCCTTCGGGATTGTGCAAAAATGTACTTTTGTGCGTGTGGGAAGCCCGCAATGGGGTAAAAGAACTTGGCACAATTTAGAACAGAGGTGTTCACTAAAACCTTGTTAAAGTAGTAAGCTACCTTTTAGAGCCATTGTTAAAAGGCAAATTTGACTGTAGGTAGATTTCTTGGAAGATATTCTTGTGTTTTACTTATGAAAATGACCAAGAACATACACATTTAGTGTTGTTTTAGGGACATGGTACAAATTTGATGTGTGTTGAGTTTGTATTTAATTTTCAAGCAAGAATCTTCTCTTACAGATTTGATCAAAAACCTTAAACTTTTAAAACCCCAAAAATTAAAAAATTCAACTTCGATCTGTTAACTGCCGCGTATGAACAATTAAGTGACACCTATAGACAGTTCTATGATGCCTGCAAAATATAAATGACGCCTAACATCTGTTAAAAACTGTGTAAGTCACTGGAAAGTGCCACCTAGAAATATTTCAATAATGCCTATCAATAGGCAAACACCACGTAATAACAAGAGAATGTCGCATACAAGAATTCTAGTCAACGCATATCAACATTAAACTCACACCTACACACCAGGAAGTGACGCCTAGAAACAAAGAAGGGAAAATAGGGGGCATTTCCCGAGGGTTTGGAAGAATTTTGAAAACATATTTGGATACCCTTTTTGGAGTACTTTGTGTCTAGTTTATTAGATAGATCAGATTATCCAAAAATATTTATAATGATGAATCTATTTGATAAATGAATCAATCCTATGGTGGAGAATAATTATCAAAATCAAGATCAAAATCTCCATAGGACTCAATACGATGAAGTAACTGAAGATGACATATTGGAGGCATCCCAAGATCCCAGGTTTATGGAAACAATGCACTTAATTTTGAAGAAGGATAAAGAAGCATATTTCCATAAATATGACACATCAACCTTAAGGAAGAATGAGGAAAAAGAAAAGGATGCATCATCTAACAAGATATCATTAAGATCAATCTATCCTTTTCTTTATGATGATGGGCCATCCATATCTTCATCTTTTTCAAACAATGAAGTATTTAAGCACAACGAATCCACCTTTGATCAAGAACAACGTCATGACCATCCTACCTTTGATCAAGATAATGAAGAGCAAGGTACTAATATCAATCAAGACCTAATTTACAAACCTATCTCTAGCAAGGCTTCTCCCATAGCCTTTACTCCTTTCATCCTTCGTCCATCTCATAAAGCTTCACAACTACCCAAGATTCCTCCATCAAAGAGTGAGCCTAATGATGATACTTTCCACGTTTACTATGTCTACCCTCAAGGGATACCTCTAAAAGAAACCCAAGTAACTTACATCATGCTTCCAATATTTTCCATGCTTCAAATATCATAGACCCTAGGCTTCCATGTGCTTCAATGCCTATTCAAAAGGATTCTCCATCATTCTTCCAAATGTTCCCCACGCATATACAAACATCTACCTTGTCCTTAGAGGTGGCTACATGTCAAGAGAATAATCCAAAGAGAAAAGAAACAAATTTCAATAAAGATCAAGATCAAGATTCTATACAATCCCCCCACATATTTGATGAAGGTCCCATATCCATAGAAACCTAGGATAATCCCCTTGCACCCTTTCATTTCTTCCAAGAACATATCCCTCCACCTCAAGAGCTACATACATCTCCATTTCCCAAGCAAGATCAAGATATTCCTTCCACCATTTCTAATGAGCATATTGAAAATCAAGAGCAAAGCACCCTCTCTACACCATCCAAAGATCCTTGTCAAGATCAAAGTATCCCATCAAATCCTTGTCATGATCCTCCATATTCACCTCAAGAAACCATCATTCCTCCAAATTCCTTGCACGAGAATAAATCCCTTCAAATCTCGGTTGATCCAATCAACGTTCTTCCTAAGAAATTTCCTCATGAGCCTATTGGTATAAAGATAAATCTTAAAGATGAGAACCTCGACAATGTAGCTCATTCCAAAGATATTGATAGCCCTTTCATGTCTTATCTCCCTCCATTCAAATGCAACCATGTACATCTTCACCATCCTCCAAATCCATTTTGTGTTCTTATGTCCCAAAGCTAAAGTCTTCATCCCTTCCATCCATATTGGGTCCCTATATTCCTCCATCACTCATGCCTACCATTTCTAGTTCTCCATCCACTTACCCTACCATGTATCAAGACCAACGAAGGCACACATACTTGAAAAATGTCCAAACACCAATCCATATGAACCCTCCATATTATTCCTATTTACCCAAAATTCCTAAGTCTTTTGGAAGAAATTTGGATGTGCAACATAAAAATCAGAAATCCAAGAATCCACATGTGTATAAAGATTACCATGTCACATCTAATTGACATGTGAATGAAAAGAAAGAAGAAATATCCAAAAGGCCACAAAGGTACACAAAGATAAAATAAATATCCAAGAGACCGCAAAGGTCCACTAAGCAAAAAGAAGAATCAAAGAAGATTTGGGTTCCTAAATCCCTCATTGAAGAAATGCATTCAAAAGCATCGCAAAAGAAAGAAAAATCAAAGACTATGTGGATTCCCAAGTCACTTTTGAAAGACTTGCACACAAAATAAAAATCAATGTTGACATTCAAGCTTCTAAAGGCTTACATTCCATCTCCTTCCAAACATTTTCCAATTTCCAAGTCTACTTTGGGTTCCTCTATCCCAAAATCCACTATCTTAGCTACATCTTCACCTCCTTCATCCATTATTTGTCCATCATTCCACCACTCTTCAAAGTGTCTGTCAAATTTGATCTTGCCAACATTTCCATCCACAGCATACCTTCTTCTTATCCTCACATTCATTATCCAACCCTTACTTTCCATCCCTCTTATCCACTCTATGGCATAAAACCTTTACCACCATCTACCCTTATCCTTCATATGTGTCCTTTATCATCATCGTATCAATATATTTGAGCATCCTAGCCATATTCATGGTTTATTATAGCATATCTGTCAGAAGAGCATTGTCCAAATATCCAAATGGTGAGGAAATATTGAAAAATACAAAAAAAGAAAAAAAAAATTGAAAAAAGAGAAAAGTGCCTTGGTGAAAACCTAGCAATAGGTGCCTTGGTAGAAAAAAAGAAAAAAAAGTGAAGAGAAATCAACCCATCCTATGGTGAAAACCACTTCTTATGGAGCCTTGGACAAGTACCATGATGAAAACCTGGCAAACAGGTGTCATGCGTAATTCCTTCCTCTTGCACTTTACACTTGGGGCCAAGTTTCATCCATGTTATCCTCCATCTTCCATATTCTACCATTCATCTCACTTGCATCCATATTACCTCTTTTACCTTTGGTCTTGACAAGGTTGAACACATCCATGAGCATCAAGTATCTTGACACCATTATCCTTTCCATCAGCTTATTTAATTGTTGCATCCATGCTACCCTATCATGATCTTGATTTTCCCCAATTCACCTTCATCATTCTTAAGCAGTCTTTTCATAATCCAAAAACCATCCCCTCATAGCCTCCATCACCCCTTTATCCAGAGTGTCCTATCTTATCCACATCTTACCCACATTGATCCATTGGTCTTGATCAGAAATAAAGAGCATAAAGTACAAAATTTGTTATCAAAAACTTCTTGACATGTCCACTCTTTTGGATCACTCACTTTCATGAAAACAGATTGTTATTCCATATGTTATCTAGAACTGTATCATTGGCTTTCATTGCTTATCCAAAAACATGCTTCACATTTCTATATCCTTTTTCCTTATCTTGGGTAATCTTGAGGAGATGGTCCTACGGGTCACATTCGCATGCTTCATCCATCATGGCCTTTCCATCTCTAATCCATCAGCTTGCAAATCCATCTTTCATGTCCTATACCTTGCTGGATATTGGGGGAAACTAATGTGATCTTGTTTGAGAGCTGGTAATTTTCTAAAAATCTAAAAAATTCTAAAAATTGAAAAATGAAAAAATCTCTAAAAAAAAAAATCTAAAAATCCAATTTTTTTTTTTGCATAAAGTCTTTCAACTACATTGTTTCATTCTAGGTTTCATTTTCCCAAGATTTACACAGTTTCACTTATCACTTGGGGGAAAATCATTGGTTTTTGGTACAAACGGATTCAAAAGAGCAACATCTTGGTCACATGACAGAAGCAGATTTTCAGAACTTCAGAGGAGAGATATTTTTTGAACCTTTGATGGATATCATTGTTCAACCTAAATAGTTTGATTGCATAACATGATCCTTGAGCTTCATTGACTTATTTTATCAGGATTAAAAATTGACAACACCCTATATGATCAGAATGTTTGGAATTCTTTTTGAAAATCTTGATACATTGCGATACACTTGAAATTTTTGATGAGTTTTTTATTGAATTTTTTGAGTCATGTCTTTTTAGCTAATCAATGATATTTCGATTAGATTGGAAATGATGAAGACATGATGTTTTATGGGCTTCTGTGTGACTATTTTGAGGAGGATCCACTAACTTGTGTGAATTTGTCTAACGATAGGGTCATCAAAGAACCATCAAGGACATTCATATAGGAAGGAGGGTCCACCTTTGTTTATTTACGCAAATGGATACCTTGGCTATTTAGATCTTCCATATCTTAATACCAAAATCCACTTGCAACATTGAATCTGATGAAACCAGTATTCATACTCCTATAGTTGGTCATTCAACTAGTGAGGGTTGTACTAGTTTCCTAATGAGGTTACCAAATGAGATGAAAGTCATATCATATCCTTATGGTTGCAGTGGCACTAGTAAGGATTGTATCGACTCCTAGTTCCACAACGCTCAATGATGAAAATATATCTCTTTTGCAGTTCTTTCGCAAAAAGCTAGTGACCATTAGTTGCATTGCATTGCATTTTCATGATAAATTAATTGCATTGTTTTAAGTATCTTTCCAAGTGGAGGGGGCGGAAGTTAATCATGATTACATCATCAAAGTCCTCAAATGTCTGATCCATTAAATTGATCAAATGCTACATCAAGGATCTATCATCACTATGCATCTTCTCACCTAGGGGCAACCTCACCATCTGATCAACTAGGGACAACCTAATTTTCTTCATTATCTGTACCTACATTTGCACTTGAATCATATCAAAATGACCCTATCTATCAGCTTCCACCATTAATCATCCCGTCAAATCCAATCCAATTGAATATCAATCAGTCGAATCATCCAATTGATCATTTTAAGTCAATCATTTATCCTATCATTCATTTTCTCATCTTGAGTGTATCGAATTTCCTAACTCTAGATCTTGAGGAAGGAAAATCAATCCATTTGTTTGTCTCTCTAGATCTTGAGAGCGAATTATCAGTTTATCCAATCAATCCATCAACCTACCTATGCTATCCGATTGACATCAATACAACATCAATGAAGTGGTTCTGACTGACATCAAGTGATATCGAATCATCATCAACCTTATCTCAAACATCAAAAACATTTTCTCAATCATAGATATTCTCCTCTTTTCTTTGCACTGGGGCATGCTTTGTTGCCAGGATCATCATCAATGTTTTTAAAAAATGAAAACATATTGGATCTATTTTTATCAACCTCATCATATTTGGTGTTTAGACATCAAAATGTTTTCATTTCTGAGCGGGCATAATCATATCATCAAATCAGGGTTTTATATCAAATATGGGGCATTAAAATTTCAAACTTTTATTAGTGGGGCATTCTGCATCAAATCAAATCAGTTGTGAATCCAAGTTGTGAATTAGGGTTTCAAATCAGAGTTGTGAATTAGGTTTTTATCATCAAATTAGATCAGTGCATCAAATCAATCAGGGTTTCAAATCAATCAGGTTATCAGTTATCAGATCAGGTTTTATCAATCAATCAATTAGTATCAAATCAGTGATCAGGACATGCAATTTTCTTTGAATCAATGTGCTTCGAACATCAATTCAAAGAGGGGCATTTGTAGACACCCATAATTGACCAGGTGTCTTAGTATCATCAAAATCTGCAAATCTCAGCGAAATCTCATCAAATGCTTCAAAATGATTTAAAATAAACTGAAATGGACATTTACCAATTCAAAGTGGACAAAATCAATTTAAAATCAAAGGATTAATTAATCATGAAATCAAATGATCAAATATCAGCCTAAAAGGGATCAATCAAATTATATAATTGATTTTAATCAATTAATTGTATAGTTTTAAATCAAAAATCAAATTGAACCTATTCCGCTACATGGCTAATTTAATTAATTGATTGAATTAAAATAATCCTAATATATTTCAACATAATTTGAGCAACCAATGAGAATTGAGAACACAAAGCACATGGATCACTCATAAAAATTGAATCTCAATCACTCATTTTCAAAATTGAATCTCAATCACTCAAATTTGTCCCTTTGTCCCAACCTTTGAGACAACCATTTAAATTTCCCCCTCATTATAGGAAATTTCATAGTATCTTGAGCAAATAATGAGAGCATTTCATAGAAAATTAAGATATCATATCATTTTATGAGAGCATTTGAGTTCATCTTTGTATCAAATTGAGAGAATTGAGAGCTAGATTAGGCATTTTATCATATTTTTATCATTCTAGGAAGGTCACTAGTAGAGATTAAGGCTAAGATCTCTACTTGCAAAGCCTAGTTACAGAACCATGAGATTTTATGTATGTTAAATGCAATTATTTAGATTAATTTGCTTATTTCTTTCCATAGAATTGTAGTTAATTGTCCTAATGTCATGAAGGTGTATTAATCCACATGCAACATTTAGCCCCTAGTTTAGAGGGAGTATGAGACAAACTCATGCTCATGGTAAAGTAGATCCAATGTAGAGGCATGATCTCAACAAGGCTAAGGAATAATAAAACATCAAGCCCCCAAGTGACTTAAGTTCTTATCAAGTCCAAAACCAATATAAGAGATACATTGTTAGAGAGAGAGAGAGAGAGAGAGAGAGAGAGAGAGAGAGAGNTGTGAGAGAGAGAGAGAGAGAGAGAGAGAGAGAGAGAGAGAGAGAGAGAGAGAGAGAGAGACCACATGCTAGTAAGTTAGCTATGTAGTGCTAGGTGATCCATTGAAAACAAAAGGAGAAGGGAAATTGAAAGTCAATTCCACCTTTGCAAGGCATGCACACGGAGAAACTTAAAGAGAGATCAAACATGTGGAAAAGAATTGTCTTCCACACAAATAAAGAGGAAAGATTAGGCATGTGAAAAAGTATTTTCTTCCACACAAATCAAGAGGAAAGATTAGGCATGTGGAAACACATTTTCTTCCACATGGATCAAAAGCAAAGGAGATCAAGCACGTGGAAAAGCAATGTCTTCCACATGGATCAAAAGGAAAGATCAGGCATGTGGAAAAGTAATGTCTTCCACATGGCTCAAAAGGAAAGATTAGGCATGTGGAAAACCATTTTCTTCCACATGGGGATCAAAAGGAAAGATCAGGCATGTGGAAAAGCATTGTCTTCCACATGGATCAAAAGGAAAAGCTAACATCGAACCACTGTGAGTGTGTGGAAATTGAGCGGAGTGTATGCCCCCATGTTAAAGAAATTGCAAGCGCCTTAATGGGAGCAATACCTTTAATGGAGTGTATATGCATCCACCAAAGCATACATTATGCAAAGATTCAAAAACTTGCGTAAAATTACGAGGTGGTCTAAAATAAGATGAAAAAGGAGCCACACCTTTGGATATTGTTGCCACCCATTCCTCAACATTGTTGGATGTGTTTATTTTTATGAAGTTATTTTGTTTATGAAATTTGTTGAAATTTTTGGAGGTGGCATCACTCTTATCAATAGGAGCCATTAGAGTGTCACTCACAAATTGAATCACTTGAATTTGATAATTATGAAGCACTGCACAAAGTTGAGTAAAGGAAGAGTGTTAATTTTTGTAGCTTCGGTCAGATTATTCCAACCTTAAGCATTTGATATCTCTCCTTCTTTAGATAAAATAGGAATTATATATTATTTACATTATCATTGTATATTTGATGATCTTATCAATTGGAGAATTCATTAAGATTCATTTTATAATTATCATTATTGATAACCATGATAGTTATAATTGCTAACTATTATAGTTATCATTATTGACAACTAATATGATTAAAGGTAATATCAATATCATAGTTGATATTGTTATCAAATTTAATTGTTAATAAAGTTGATAACAATACCAACTTAACATTATTAAAATTTGATATAATGAAAATCATTGAGTTGATAATAGCTGTTTCGATTATGGTATCACCCAAAATATGATATTACTTTATGTCGATTATGGTATCGACTATGAATCTGGATTATAATATTGATTAATCATTATTGATAATGATATCACCATGATTATCATTATCAATAATGATAATCATACTCTCTCGATCATCAAAGGTATTCATATTGACTTACATATCTACCAAAAGTATAGACTTATCATTGTTAATAATACTGTCAACAACATCATTATTAACAATGACACCGTCGACATGTATTTTGAATGGTGAGTTGAATGAAGACCGATGTGAGTATCAGCTAGTATCACAATGATCAATATTAATATCAATGTTAATGAAGATCAACATTGTTAACATTAGAAATCGATATTAGAGTATCAAAATGATAACATACATAAACAAATCGATATTGGTTATCTATGAGAGTTTATATCTACGGGGGACATGCCTCCCCATCCTTGTATATAATGTGAAGTCAATTAGATCTTGTAAATACACATAAATATAAAGTGGAGAATCAATAACACGTAGATTGTGAGCGAAAATATTATCGCAGAGAATAATATTTATATAGAAGAAGACAATAAATATATTGCAAAACATATACCGATTAGAGGTTATATAAATGAGACGTCTATCATATTGGCTGATAGTAAGATGGTTATAATATCTCTGGCAGATCGATATATCCTTGCAGATCAATATTGACAAACATATCAAATCACATTCACAACAATATACATTCAGTCTTCTTTGGATACACACACACACACACACACACACAAGTCTTCTATACATATTAGTAAATTAGAAGAAATCATTAGTTATATTATATTGATATTGATATATATCAAATAAGTTATTTGATATAATATCAATTTGGATATATATATATGTGTGTGTGTGTGTGTGTGTGTAAAAGTGAGATAATCTTATAACAAAGTTAGCTATCACATTCAAATTGAAAACTTAATAAGATAATATTCTAAGAGATAAATTATCTATCATATTAAAATTAGGAGATTAAGATAGAAGAGATAATATTCTAGAGAGAAATTATTTAAGATATACATATGTCTTTTAAGATCAACCTTGGTTAGATAACATTCTATTGTGAATTTATCTAATATAGACATAAAATTTTAAGAGAATTACATTATCAAATATGATCAATCAACAACATGGTATCAGAGCGAGGTTCCTTCTATAAAGCCTAATAGCTTGAAGGTAGATCTTCAGAGCCAGTCTAAGGAAGATCCTAATGGATTATATAAGCAGAGATGAATCACATATGAAGGAACAATATTTATAATTATCACTTGTCACCATGAACATATATTGAAAGGGGTGGATGTTGTTTGAATGTTCAGTCTGCAGTTGTAATCTTAAGTTCCAATATGGATTAGATTCCCAGTGGTATGATCACAAAGTATGTAGTGACTCAGAAGGTATATTGCAACATAAATTCTCATGCTGAACAATGGTTCGAGTTCATGCTTAAAGGAAGTACTGAATTGCAAATTGGAATGTACGTTCAATTTTAATTATGTATGACCTCTGAATGCCTGTAAATATGACCTCTATATATACCAATCTGGAAGTATGATGCATGAAGGAAATATGTTTTCCCTGATATGTGATGTGCACTGCATAATGGGTTGTGTATGATGATCCAATGATGTCATGTGTTTGCAAAGGATGTTCACTATCAAGGAACAAAGGTTGCAATGGTAATGAAAATATATATCATATGTTTATGTTCTGCTGGCCCAAGGTACGTGGTGTGGCCATGAAACCCATGGAACATCCTCATGGTTGAGGAAACCACCAACATATAGGACCTTCATTAGAGCAACTTACATCAGGAAGGATGATGACTTGCATCTTCTCATAAATAATGAGATAAGTAATTTTATTATATTTTGAATGGTACCTTTATATTCTTATTGTAGTCACTCTCTTAAATGTATTCATAAGAGATATTTTCCTTGATCTTTTACTTTGTCTTCGGGAATGTTCTGGCAGGAAAAGAAGAATGTTGCATTAGGTATATTACCAAGGCATTGTGCAAGACTTGATCTTATGAAAGTAGCTCCAAAATGATCTTGGATCTATTACTTTAATGTCATATATGGATCATGCTAGATGATGTGATTCTTTTGGAGATAGATATCTTCTATGATTGGCATCATGTAAGAAGGGTATCCTTCTGTGACAGATGAAGCAACTAGAGGATTTTTTAAATTGACTATCGACGATTATACTAGTTTAGAGGGAGAAGATCATGCCAAGATGACTTCTCTAGTGACTAGGAAACTGTAGCAATAAATAAGGAGCATCTAGTTGATATGAAATACATGGTTGTGACATTCTTGGTGCTTTTCTTGGAACCAACAAGGTGGCAAAGAAAGAACCTTACTACAGTCCTGTGACCTACCTCAGGAATAGCTCTATAAGAGATAAGTATTTCATACCCTTGAATAGTGTTCATTAGTTCATGCTATAACATTGGGATGACAATCTAAAGAAATTGTGTCTCTCAGGGTGTCTATTTAGCAATTTGAGATGTTTAAGGAGGATATTGCTAACTTCATGAAGGATATGGTTTAGGCTGGTGGGTCTTGTTCCTTAGTGCTAGTCTTTTGTGTTTTTTTCTATCTTTGTCTGGTGGTCAGTTTTGCTGGGGGGTTATGTAATGTCCCCATCTGGTTCTTTTGGGATGATTTAATTCTTCATATCTTTTTTCTTGTGTAAAGGGTTCTGGATCCCCTTCAAAATATGTTTTTACCATAATTGAAAACATTGGGATGAAAAATCTTGTATGCTTCTATGATTGGTATTTCCCTTCTAGATAGTTTAGTTTTATCAAATATTTGGAATCTCTCTTTGGAATGCCTTTAGGATGGATCAAAAAGTATAAGAAATTGCATTCAAGGGAAATAAAACTTGATGCTTGCAATTATGAAACTGAATTGAAGATGGAAATCAGATTCAGAGGGAGTCTGACAATCTATCAGAGACAACCTTGGACAAGGAGGTCAGAAGGTTGATATCACATTCAGAATAAGTTTGACATTTAATCTAAGGCAATCTTGGATGAGAAGGTCAAGAGGTTGATGCATGTACTTGGAGCTTTAGATGGAAGCCACATTATCATTAATGTTTGGTGTTGCCAAGCTTGAGGATAAATCCACAATTTATTACATTCACTCAAGTTACTATGGAATCAGACAAGTACATTTTTGTATGAGAAAATACTCCTACGAATAATGTTGTGATAAAATTTTTAACATGCTGTAAATGATCATGTACGAGATGATGAGAGTCTCTTGGAGCCAGACATTTTCATGATTAGGACCATGTATGCTTCCATAATAGAAGGATCTGCTAGGGGATCTACCAAATTGATCTTTGAGGATTTTGATCATAGTGATTCAGAGAGAGTAAACCATGAAGAGATGGTTTCTTTAGTATTTAGACAAGGTACATTATCACTAAAGAACAAATGATCGATATTCTCACCAAGCCTCCTACCAAAGTAAAGTTTGTGCATTTTGAGACTATCTTGGAGTTGTGGAGAATGAAGCCTTTGCTAAGAGGGAGTCTTAGCATGAATGATTTCTTGAGATGTACCTTATTGTATTCTTCTTTGTGAGAGAGAAGTATGAAGTGAACACCTTATTCCACCCTCTGGAAGTAGCCAGGGTGGATCCACCCCCTAATATGGTTCATGGTGGATGTCGTTGATTTATGGTCCAGTGAACATCTTTTGAAAGGTGACGAATTTTCAAAGATGAAAATTTGTATGAGGTTGAGATTGTAAAGTGATGACTTTGCAATAAAACCTATTATCATGATGGATATCTTGTGACTTGATATCCAGAGACAGATCATGATGACTTATAGACATTATGGTAGATATCATGAGACTTGATATCTATGGATAAGCCATAATATTTGAGACTATCATGATGGATATTATGTGGTTTAATATCCATGGATATACCATGATTTTATATCTCTATGATAGGCATCATGTGAGATGATGCTATTGCAAATATCATATAGATACATCTTTGAGAGAATTGGTGAATATCATGTGATCTGATATTCATGGTGTAGACACCCTAAAATGGACATGCTTGCGACTTTACATTATAAACACTAATTTTCATCCACTAATTAATAATTTTTTAATCACTAATTAATCATATATTTTCTTCTAATTTAATTCCCCAAATCATCTAATCAAATCCCACAAATTAATTAAATAATTAATTAAATTAAATTAATTAACCTTAATTGATTAATCTCCACTAATTAATTAAATTCAATTTCCTAAAGTTTGAATTTAAATATTTAAACTTACTAATTAATTCTTCTAATTAATTTAATTTCATTTAATAATTCAATTCTAAACCAAAAAGAATTCAATTATCTCACATGTTGAATACTTTAATTACAAAAATAAATTAAATATTCAACTAAATCCTTTCTTTTGTTCAAAAAAAAGAGAACTCTTGATCATAACTCTGAGTGCATGAATTACTCCACCTACCTCTTCAGTTCAAAAAGGTAACTCCAAATTACCTATCCAGTTCAAAACGTAACTCATAATCAGTTGTTCAGTTAACCAAAATTTATCTCCTCTCTCCGAGCTGAGGAGGTGAAGCTACTAAGGGCTTCTCCAGTTCCCTTTGATCTCAACCGTTCATCCTCCTATCTCTGGGATTGATCTCAACCATTCATATCATTTCCATATTCTATATAATCAACCCTTCATAACCATTTGAAGGATCCAAGATCTCAAGCTTTCGTGCGCCATTACTCTGTCAGATTGGTTCAAGCATCAAGCCTTCTTGCAATCAAAGAATTCAATATCATATTCTTGACGCTCCTAAGTCATAGACGCTGCCCACACCAATACTGAGCACCACACAAATAACATTTCAGAAGGAGTAGAGAGAGACAATAGAAGATTCAAGCTTTGTTGGTTTGCATTCATTTGTATTCCTCCTTTATTGCTTGTCATTTTATTGTTCGTAGTTTCATTCTTAGTAGTAATTGATTGATCTTCCCCCCATTATAAATTGGTGCTACTAACCCCCCTCGTTAACTTGAGAGTGTGGAGACAAGATTCAAACCTGCGACATTTTGGTGAACCCGACGTGAATCAAAAAACCCAAATATCACTTGCAGATGACAGACATGACCTTTTGGCCTCAGTCGTATAGCTGCAAAATTTATTTTTAATGTTTTTTTTTGATATCCTTGTTATTTCACAATCGATGGTATTTTACCGCAATTGACATAAAATCTGCCACAATCGATTGGTTTAATCCCGCAATCGATTTGAGGGTTTCACAGTCATTATTCAATTCTCTATTTTCTTGCATTGTGCTGTAATTGAATGATCTGTTCTGCAATTGATACCAGTTTTCCGCAATCGAGCAGAGTTTACCGCAATTGACCGATCCATGCCACAATCACCAACATCTTGCTATAACTAAAATTACTTTACCGCAATCGACAAAATTTAACCGCATCTAACAAATATTTTTTGCAGTCAGTATAAAATTACCGCAATTGACAGAATCATTGCTTGTTTGATTGAAATTCACTATTTTTATGTTAAAATATGATTGTTTTCTCAGTTTTTGTGCAGGATTGACCAATGACTAATGGTCAAGAGGGTTATCAGATGCATCTTGGGTGCTAGATCACTAAGAGCTACCATAAGGACCACTAACTACCACACGCAACAAAGAGCCATCTTGGCCATCGTAGTGGAAGACCAAAGCGAAGCTTACAACAAATATCTTGATTCTATCAAGCATTTCACAACTAAGTACAAAGTCACAATTAGTCTTAATGGTCTTAACAATTTTGGAGTTATTGGATATTCTTCAATTCTTAATTAGACGATTTCAACACTAATCACTTTTTTGAGAGCTTGTGGCGAGGAAACAATTAAAAAAGAAACATAAAATTCATTCACTTGTGTTTTAGTGCTTAAAACGAATATTGCATGCAAACATCTTGAACCTCGCATTTTCAAATTGTTGCTTAAAATTGACGTGGTGGTTAAGAATTGAGCAAAGGAAAATAATCTTTCAAATTTGGTGTATTAAAATTGAACAAGCAAATCATCATCTACTTTGGGACTTTAAAATTGAACATTGGTGCTTAATTGGCGTTTGAAATTTTGGGGTTTAATAGATTAACCTTGTATCTTGAGTCCTTGGTGCACTTGCACAAATATGTTAGATTAATAACCTTTATAATTTTTAGAAAGGATTATCTGGGGAATGCGCTTCTTCCTTGGAGAATGACCTTAAACCGGTAATCCTTCCAATCAGTATATAAACAAGATGCGAACCAAAGTTCCATTTTATATCTAGCTAAGCTTGAGTGAGGTGTGTTGATGATAGTTTGGATCAGGTGAATATCTCTAAGTAGCCAACATGGTCAACTAGGCTCTTAAGTGAGTCACACACATATAAACCGATTGGATAGATTCCACAGACCCTACTAGAACCTTGTTAAAATAGAGGCCAACCCGATTCACCTTCGAACAAATACCTTATTATAGTGCAAGGGGTTGCATAATTTCCCCCCAATATTTCCAACATATCTATTCTAGGGTATTGTGTTAGTGAAAGAGATCATCGCTAGCATAGAAAAAATATCTAGCAATGACAAAAACATAGGCACCTATGTCATGGACCTTCATGTCCTAGTAGTGTGACACTTATTGTGTGAGCTAACGAACATTCAAGCATTAGGTCTATAACATTGTATTTTGAAGCCAAATTTTGACCTAGATTATTTTGTTTGTGCTTGTCTCAAGACCTATGCTAGATTACAAAACACATTGTCTATTGTGCTTGTTCTATGATCAATTTGTTAGGATTAAGTAATACTGAGAGGGGGGTGAATCAGTATTACAACACATTAAATTAAACTTAAACTAATTCCACATAAACCATATGATTTCTGAAATGAAAAGAGCATAAGAAAATAACACACAACTCATTACACCATGATTTGTTTCCAAGGAAACCCTAGCCAAGGGAAAACCTTGGTGGGTATGGTACCCACAAGCATGCACTATAGTAAAATGTCCCTGTTAGGAGACCCAACCCTGTTAGGAGCTGAATATTATATAGTAAATTTCCTTGTTAAAGGAATATCAACCCTATTAAAGGTATACAACACCTTGTTAGGGGTACCACTACAATATTTAAGACCATTTCTTGATGGCTATGTGTCACTTTTCTGACACCGTCCCATCGGCCAAATGATAGAGGCTAGTGTTGTAATTTTGGTGTCGAAAACACCAACGACTGTACCATCTATCATTATTGCGACAGTCTTAACCATTGTAATACAAGATGACTATGATGTTTATCATGGCCTCATTACATTTTATCTGTCGCTATTACGACACCTAGGCATTACATTTTTTGTGTTAACCGTCACAGTTTGCACCGTCTAAAAACTTCAGCATGTCATCATTATAGTTTGTGGGTGTCACAATTATGACAGACATGCAACATATTTTCTATACATACGACGTCGAACCGTTGGTAATTGCCAATGGTTGGATGTCGCATGTATAGAAAATACGTTGCATGTCTGTCATAATTGTGATGGTTAACACAAAAAATGTGACTTCTAGGTGTCGCAATACGAGCCGGCTATGATGTTTATCATGCTGTCGAGCCGTTGCTAATTGCCAATGGCTGGACATCTCATGTATAGAAAATACATCACATGTTTGTCATAATTACGATAGTTAACACAAAAAATGCAATGTCTAGGTGTTACAATATGACTCGGCTATGATGTTTATCATGCTATTGTTACATTTTATCTGTCGCTATTGTGACACCTAGGCGTCGCATTTTTTTGTGTTAACCGTCATAGTTTGCACCGTCTAAAAACTTCAACATGCCATCATTACAGTTTGTGGGTGTCGCAATTACAACAGATGTGCGACGTATTTTCTATACATGTGATGTCTAGACGTCTGCAATTGTCAATGGCTGGACGTCGCATGTATTTTTTTAGTGTCCCTTTAGAGTTTTTAAGAGTTTTTTTGGTTTCTTGTTTTCTTCTTCTTTCACTAGAGATTTTAACTATTGTACACACAATTACAATCAGACTTATATTACTTAAAATTTTTATCAAAGAAAAACAAAGAGAAATTTGGTCAGATGTTGTAAATACAAATTTCCTGGTAGACATGAATGTAAATAATGGAAGAATAGACAAAGCATAAGTCTAAAATTTGGCTAGACTTTTATGTAGATATAAAATGCAGAGACTCCCAAAAAAGAAGAGACTCAGAAGGATTATACAACTTAGTTGAGTGCATAGCAAAGTTTTGAGGTTGTCCCAGTGGATAAAGGGACAAAACAATGTCCTCCCAACTGTGATAGCATATCTATAAATGGAGAACATGAATATAATTTGCATTACAGATAGAGGGAGATAATTCAAAGTTGCAAGAGTATGAAAATGAGAAACATTATGCAAAGAAAGTGAGCGTAGTGATGTACTTATAACGCTCATTCTCCTTAAAAATGGGCTGGCTATTATTTTTTAGGCCATCTGTATCTCTACCTATAGGTTGTGAGGGATCAAAATCCAAGCTTGAAATTTCCAAGTGTTAGTTGCCAAGGAGTCCATTATTGAAGTTTTGACAACATCACTGCATTGTTTTTCTTTGTTTTGGAGGAATCACACTTGGGCGAAGAGTGGTGGAAAAGGGCCTGCAATGTGTATCGTGAAGGCCTAATGAAGGGGAGCCCTATTTTGCAGTCAATAGTCCTATGCAAAAAAATGAATAACAAAACAAAATGAAAAATATCTAATTCCGGAAGAGCAAATATAATAACTTATGCAATCTCATGCCAGTGAATATACAACGATGCAAAAAAGCACTTAAACATTGATCACTAAATATTATACTTGAGAGGATCGCAATCTAGGGATAAACATTATGCTCAAGTCCAAATTACACACATAACAATAAAACTTGAGCAATTTGATCCAACTTAGCAAAAACATGGGACACAATTGTGAGATCACCAAGAAACTATGACAATATATCAAGACAGTCAAAATTAAACCAAAACAAATGAGAGAAAGAGTGACCTAGACACTTTTTTAATGTGGAAATTTGTGTCTCAACCTTACATTTACATAAGGCTACTATTATAGTAAGTTTACTTTTGAGCACGGATCGATCCAAGATTTTCCTCAAAGCCTTGAATTGGCTAGATAAGAATGCTGGTAAATTTTCAATGCAAGAATCATTTCTAGATTTAAAGATATAAAGTTTCCACTTTTGATAGTTTCATTTGAAAGTTTCAAATTAAATTGTTAAGGCCTTAGAAGCTTGTGATGGACCTAGAAGTGGTCATAACCAGCATAGTGGGTTATATCTTGATAGAGCACATCATGATCTTGGTGGTGCTTTGAACAATTTGTGAATCAAACTCCCAAATCAAAATTTTTGGCCTCTAGAAGTTGGGTCTCCTGAAATGGGAAACATAAAAATGTGTTGGAAACATAAATGAGTTAAGTGAATTTATGAAAATAAACCTCATATTCTTGAA
>MU226912.1:719544-729872 GCA_018584345.1 Thuja plicata
ACTATCTAATTACTTGCAAGTTTCTTTCATGTAAAGAACTAAGTTTTGTGAGTAGTTTCAGGAAGCATATCAGTATTTAAGGATTTGATACAATATTTTAGAGGTAATCAGATAATTTGTAAGGAAACTTATCCTAATTGCATGTAGGTTGTAAGGTAGCTTATAGTGTTTTGTTTATGTGAAACTTAAAGCTTTTGACTCTTTAACCTAAAGGATTAGCACTAATCTAGACCTGGGTCTGATAATCTATCATCATCAAAGTTTTCAAGACATTCAAAATTATTCCAAACACACTAGTTACTAAAATATATGAGCTGAACTCATCAAGGACTTATGTCAGTAGGATAGTGTCCACTTTTTTGATTCTTTAGAGAGTGAATCATTAGGTTATCCCTCCTAAAGACAAAAGGAAGAAGGATGCAAACCCTTGACTCATTGGTGTATGTTCTCAAAACCATAGCCTGGCTTATAGTACTCTATTTTAAGTTAGTCATTGCAATCTCTAAATTGTTCTATAAGTTGTTACAGTGAGGTTTTTGGTTCATACCCAGTGAATGAAATAATCCACCAAATATACAGACTAAGATATCAATAATCTTTAAAAGGTAAAACCTGCTTGAGTCTATGGAGCTCAAAAATGAAGAAGGATATTATCCAATCCTTAGAAATTATCCTTTCTCTTGCCTAAAAGAGGTTGCAACTGAGTATACTAGGTATACTATCATCATTAGGTAAGTATTGCAAGAAAAAGAGCTAACAAGTACCATAGAAACATTTATCAATCATCCAAGACATGTCCACATGGTGAACGCCATGAGTGGATGTAACAACAATTAGGTACTCTTGGACATTCAACAACAAGGACTTCAACTCCCACCTTGGATTATACCCACACTTGTAACACAACCCATGGTACTTCCAACGAAATGCCCTCATCCCACTAGAAATGAAGTTTTTGATCCACTTTAGCGATCCCTACAGGTGGAAACTCTTATCACATAAGTATTCCAACCTTCCATCCCACCCTCCATCATGCACACAACACCTTCATCTACCTCACAAACCTCGCCTCTTGATCTAACATCAGCAGCACAAGCAATACCCCCTATCGCTATGCAAGCACCTCCCAATCCACAGCCGCTCCACTTTCACAAGAGTTTTTGACATTCGTAGAACAATTTCCACCACCACCAGTTAGCACTCAGCAAACCACCATTCCACCCATCCATACTCATCCCCTTCAAAGTGAAACAACTAGTTCACAACATCAAAGCACCCAAGTCTCCATGCATATTCCACCTTTCTTCACCACAGGCATGCCACCTACCAACGCCTATAACCAACCCTTATTTCCACAAGGGTCCACTTTTCCCACTCCACTAGCAACACAATCACAATGTATGCCAGCAATTTTTTTGCAAATGCAAACCAATCCAAATCCTCCCATGCAACAATCATCTACCAATCCCTTCGTCATACCCCAAATTCCCATCCAACCTATCCAATAGCAACAACCAATCCAGCAACAACAACAACCAATCCAACAACAACAAAAACCTATTCAGTGGCAATAATCCATCCAACAACCATCCCAACAATAACAACTATAACAATAAATTACCATCCCATTTACATCCCAATCACAACAACAACAAATCAACCCCTTCACAGCTGCGTAGACCACCCTCCAAGTTACACAACACCTGTAACCATAAACAAAGGGGGAAAATCCTTTCATGGCACAAATAGTGCACAAGTTTGCTAATCTTTTCATACAACCCATGCAGCAATAGCAAGCTCATTCCGCCAAATACCTAGCCATGCCATTTTTCACTGCATCACAAACCATCCCACCATTATAGCAATTCAGTGTTCCTAGTGTCACCAGTTACCTTGCTACAACCACTGGGGGCATTCCACCGCAAAATACCTATCCTCCACCCTATACAGGTGCGCAACAGGCTCATCCCACCTATGCAACACCTCAAAAAATACAAGCATACTTCCAGCAGTTGCAACAACCCTATTAAGTGCCGCCACCTCCTCCATTGCAATATTCCCCTTAGCCACAACTTTCACCACAACAACCTATATACACTGACCAATAACCTTTAGATTAAACACCATAATATCCCCCATAGAATCCCCCATATTCACCATTTGATCCATATCAGGTTCAGGGAACCCATACAATCATGGTTAATAATCCTCCTCCACAAATCAATCATGAGTGGGAGGAAATGAAGAACACTCTCAAAGAGCTAAAAGTAGGTACTGAGGCTAAGACATTCAAGTTTGAAGAAGTGTGTCCTTACTCGTTTGATCGATCTATCACTACAATACCCTTCCCCAAACACTTTGAGAGACCCAAATTCAATAAATATCGGGGGAAGGGAGATCATGTGAGCCACGTGAAAGAATTCTACATGGCATGTCAAGAAGTGGCCTATAGAGATAATTTTCTCATGAGACTATTTCCAAAAGCCTAGGAGGAACTGCTCTTGAGTGGTTCTATAAAATCCCCTATGACACAGTCTCTACTTTTGCTAAACTATCTAAAAATTTTGTGGCCCAATATGCATATAACGTCATAAATGAACTCTCACTCCTTGACCTATGCAATTCCAAACAAAAGTGAGGAGAGAGCCTAACTGATTACCTTCAGTGCTGGCACGGGCTTACTACAAGGTTGTCCTATCAACCCCCTGAGCAAAATCTTATCAAAATCTTCATTAACAACCTCCATCCTAAGCTCGCCTATCACATGCACATGAATTGCATACAAAATTATCAAGACATCAGAATTAAAGGCATGGACCTCGAGCGAGGTCTCATAGAAGATGGCGCCATCAAGCACTACAAAGAATCCCAGCCTAACAAACATAATAATGATCGATCATGGTACTGGAACAAGAAAAAGAATATGGTAACTGACGGAGCCACTGACACCAAACATGTTTAGGTTGTGGTAGCTGGTCCTAATGCACCTACCCAAACTTATCAGCAAGCACCGCCAATGTACCCTCAACCTCCTCCCATGTATCAACAACCCATTCCTGTGTATCCCAAACTAACTTACCAGCAAAACATGCACCCTCAAGGCCCGACTATCTATCCCCCTCTAGGGACATAATATCAACCCAACTACCAAGGTCCTATGAACTAGACAAATGCTATATCAGTCCCACATGGACAACAAAGGCCTCATGCTTTGAATGCACCATAATGCATGTTTACCTATTTGGGTGAACCCATAGATGTTATCTTCCACAAAATGGTCCAAGCTAACCAAGTCGTGTATCCAAAAATGTAGCCATTTGATGAATCAACACCTAAGCCTACCTAGTATAAAGATAATGAGTACTATGAATACCACCATGTTAAGGGACACACCACCCTCAAATGCATGAAGCTAAAACATTACATCCAGGATCTCATTGACCACAAAGAGATCAAAGTGGACTCTCCTTCCCAAACATCGCCAAATGCGGGCCTTAAAATCTATCAAAATGCATTTCCTGAACACACCTCAGGTAAAGGCCCAGGGAATCCTACTCAGTCCTCCAATGAGGGGAAGGGTAAACAAGGAGAAAATATCAACATAAAATATTATACAAATGCATATATCAACTATGATAACCTCATCGGCTGCATATCCCAAGTCCAGTCTAGCGTCAATGTCATCCATGTCAAGGGTGCCGATAACCAATGTGCAATCACCACTCGTAGAGGAAGAATAATAGTTGCAGGTGCAAGTATCGCTCCATCTGTTGGTACCCAATACAACATTTTGGAACACCTAGGGAATACTCTTGCCCAAATTTCCATCTTGGATCTCCTTCACACTTCACCCACCTATTAAGAGATCCTTAATAAAGCCCTACAAGAATCCCATGTTCTTAGTGACATCAACCTCACTAAATTCTAGAACCTTGTCAGACACTTGTGTACATCTTGTGGGGTCTCCTTTAAACCAACAAACATATCGTCAGAAGAACTTGATCATAATCTCCCACTCTGTATTGCTGTCATGGTTAAAGATTTTTCCATCAAATGGGTCATGATAGATAATGGTTTGGCCCTAATCTGTGTACTCTAAAATTCATAAAACAATTGGGTTACACTGAAGCTGATATAAAAAATGAGGTCATAACAATCAAAGCCTATGACAATTTGGAGCATACTTCTGAAGGCACCATATCATTACCCATCTAAGTGGGCCCTGTTATCCAAGATACAATATGTCATGTTGTTGATCTTGGCCTTCCCTTCAACATCCTCCTTGGATGAAAATGGATTCATTCCATGCAAGCCATCCCCTCCACATACCATCAGTGCATCAAATTCCCATATAATGGCACTAAGGTCACCATTCACACAGATCCCACGCCCTTCATATATTGCAATGCATTGGAAACCTCCTTCCCACATTATAATCGTGCTGTCCTAGAACGGACATTAGCACCTCTATTGCTAGTTCATCTTGAACCCATTCAGACCTAGAAACAATCCTCTCTTCCACCCTTTCCATGGTCAAGATAAAAAACAAAGGTTGTGGTGAATACAGTTTATCTGATGCTTTTGCAGTTGGAGCACTACCAGTTGATGCACACACTCAAGGTTGCCAGCCTAATCCAAGAAAGAAATAACCAAAAACAACCAAGCTGCTACAATTGGGTCCTACCACTTTTATCTCAAATGGTACTTTGAATATCTAGGAAATGACACCAAACATCAACCAATGGCTCTATAATGATCCACCACCCAAGGACATAAGTCACCTCAATTACTTCAAAGGTAAGTACCCTACAACTTACAAGCTGGTGACAAAAAAATGGAACTACCAAGGAGGTGGCCTTGGTTATGAAGAGCAAGGAATGAAAGATCCTATTGTACCTACCTGACAAGAAAAGAACCTAGGCCTTGGCATGGAGTCTGACATGAATGGGGGCACCAACAAAAACATCTTTGCCTCTTTTCCTTCCTTGGGCAAAATCGTTGACATCGAAGATGTCCCAGAAGAGAAAGTTGTGAGAGCCTATGACGATGTCTTTGACGATGAAACCTTCTTGGGAGATTTTGTCCTATGCCAACTTTCCATTCTCTTCATTGACATTCCCCTTTACCATCATGAACTCATAAACTAGGGCCAACCAAGTGTCGTGCACATTGACAAGCTCGAAAGTGAGGACGCGCTCCTAAGCTTTATGGGAGCAATTTAACAAAGAAATGACTGGGGGCAAGACTTAGCATATGTTTACAAACTGGACCCAAAGGCATACTTTGGAGAAAAGGAGAACTTCAACTGCAAAAAATGAAGAAGAAAAAAAAATAAAAAAGAGAAAAATAAATCCCCTAGTGAAAACCCCTCTGGGGCGCTATCTGATCATAAAAAAGTAAAAAAAAGGGTGTATCCACTAGGGAAAACCTCCTTGAGGTGCCAGAGGATGAAGATTCTCCCCTTCCTCTAATCTGTGATTACAGGCTTGAATAGTCATCGATTCTCATCAAATAAATGAAACCTATCAACTTGGGCACCAAAGAAAATCCTGCCATCACATACATAGCAGCATCTTTGACTGAAGAAGAAGAGTGAGATCTTGTCACCCTTTTGAAGGAATCCATAATAAGTTTGCATGGTATTACTCCCACATGCTGGGATTAGACCCCAACTTGGTGGTTCACCATCTCGCAGTGCACCCAAACATCAAACCTATCAAACAAAAGCTCAAAAAGATGCACCCTAAAGTGGCACTACTTATCAAAGCAGAGCTAGAGAAGTTACTCCAAGCCAAGATCATCCGTGCCATTGACTACTCTGACTAGATTTCTAACATGGTTCCAGTGTCTAAACCTGATAAATCAATCAGGAGATGTATAGACTTCCAAGATCTCAACAAGGCATCCCCAAGGATGATTTCCCACTGCCCAACATAGACATGATAGTAGATCTCACAGCAGGACATGAGATGTTGTCACATTGGATGACTTTTTTGGATATAATCAAATCTGTATTGCAAAAGAAGATCAACACAAGACAACATTCACAACCCCCTAGGGTACCTTCTACTATAATACGATGCCATTTGGCTTGAAGAACACTAGGGCAACCTATCAGAGGGCCATGACTGTCATTTTTCATGACATGATTCATAAGATTCTTAAGGACTATGTAGATGATATCTTGGAAAAATTAGTAAAAAGGGAAGATCACCTAGACATTTTGGAATGCATATTTGATAGGATTGGACACTATTGCCTAATGCTCAACCCTAAGAAGTGTGTTTTTAGGGCCATGTCAGGTAAAATTCTTGCGTTCATTGTATCCAAAAGAGGCATTGAAATGGATCCAAATAAGGTACAAGATATCATAGAGATACCTCTATAAAAAACACTCCGACAACTGCGTAGCCTCCAAGGAAAGCTACAATTTGTGTGCTATTTTATCTCTCAATTAGCAGAAAAGTGCCAACCATTTACTCATCTCTTGTGAAAAGATAACACATTTAAATGGGATCCTTAGTGTCAGAGGAGTTTTGACAAGATCAAAGAATATTTGGCTAATCCACCCATCTTGGTACCACCTGTACCTAGCTGACCACTCATCCTTTATATTTCTACTACTACAATAGCATTGGGGGTACTCCTTGCTCAGTTGGATGATGAAGGCAAAGAAAGAGCTATTTATGACATCAGTCAGACCTTAGTGGTTTATCAGCTGAATTATTCACCTACGGAAAAATCATGTCTGGCAGTGGTCTTTGCCACTCAAAAACTTCACAACTATATGCTTAGTCATACAACCAAGCTCATTTCAAAAGTAGATCCTCTCAAGTACTTACTCTCCAAGACTAATCTCATAGGATGAATGGAAAAATGGGTTATGTTGTTAAGTGGGTTTGATATTCAATATGTAGATAGAAAATCCATTAAAGGGTAGGTCATCGCAGATCAATTAGTAGAAGAGCCATTGGTAGATGCATATCCATTGATCATAGAATTTCCAGATGAACATTTATGCATGATAGAAGAGAAACCTACCTGGAAATTCTACTTTGATGGATAATACACAGCTCATGGTGCAGGGGTAGGAATACTTTTTGTCACACCTCAAGGTGACTACATCCCTATGTCATTCAAATTGGGATTTCCCTGCACAAACAACATTGCAGAATATGAGGCACTAATCGCAGGGCTCTGCATGGCTATAGAATGGAACATTATAGATTTACACGTCTTTGGTGATTCCCAACTCATCATCAAATAGGTCCTTGATGAGTATCAAACCAAGGATGAGAAATTAATGCCATATAAGCAGATGGTTGACAAGATGAAAGATCATTTCCTCCACTTGCAGATAACACAAGTACCATGCTTGCAGAACAAGGCTACCGATGCAATGGTCATAATTGGTTCCCTCTTAAAGATTCCTCACGAGTCTAAGCAATATGAATTCTTAGTTGAGAAACTTCATGCTCCCACCTATGAGAATGATGAATCAAATCATGTATGTGTCTTGGTTGGTCCCCAGTCCCCATGGTACCATGATATCTAGGCTTACCTACAAAATGGTATCATATCCCCTCATCTCATTGCAACCCCATGCCACAACTTTATTTGCAGATCTTCCCACTATACCCTCATAGCCAACACCCTCTATCATCAAGGCTATCACAACGTACTCTCTAGATGTTTAGATGAAAACAAAGCCACCTAGGCTTTACAAGAGGTACATGTTGGAATTTGCAGTGCCCACATGAGTGGCATTGTCCTAGCCAAGCAAGTTCTACGTACATGGTACTATTGGCCTAAAATGGAACATGATGCTTATGAGTTCATCAAGAAGTGCTTACCTTGTCAATAGCATGACAATTTGATCCATGCTCTTGTCCAAGACCTCAGACCTATTGTGCCTCCTTGGCCCTTCTCTTGCTGGGGTTTTGACCTTGTTGGTAAGATTACTCCCCTCTCTTTTGAAGGCCACAAATATACAATCATAGCAATGGATTAATTTACAAAGTGGGTTGAAGCAATTCCACTCACCCTCACTATAGGTGTCCAGATATCCAAATTCATCCTCTATCACATTGTCTGTTGCTTCGGCATACCCTCCACTATCTTCATAGATCACAGAACACCATTTGAAAATCAACACATCAATGATCTATGTGCTCACCTCCATATCCATCACCATTTCTCTAGTCCATATTTCCCTCAAGGTAATGACCAAGCTGAGGCAAATAATAAAACCCTCCTCAAAATCCTCAAGAAAGTTGTCAATGATACTGGTCGTGATTGGCATCTCTAGATCAACCCCACTCTCTGGGCATATCGCACTACTTACTGTACTCCTATAGGCACTACTCCATATTCTCTAGTCTATGGTGCTAAAGCTATCTTACCAATTGATGTCAAACTACGATCCCTTTGAGTATCTCTGAGAGGCCTAGTTGATGATGAAGATTATTGAGTAGCACGACTCACATAGCTTGATCTACTAGATGAAAAGTGCCAGCAAGCCTATGATCACTTGATTGTCTATCAAAATAGACTTAAGCAAAAATATAACAAGAAATTCCACCCATGCCAGTTCTAGGTGAGAGCCCTTGTGCTAAAGGAAAATAAAAAAGTGGGTACTGATCGTGAAAAGAAGGGTAAGTTTGAGGTTACCTGGCAAGGCCCATACATTGTCACTGCATGCTTCGGTTTTGGGGCATATCAACTCTCCAATCCTGAAGGAGAACCCTTGAATGATCCTATCAACATCATTCATCTCAAGTGCTACTATGCCTAATGGCTATTTGTTCATTCCAGTTATCTGAAAAAAATCATAAAAATTATAAAAAGTCCTGAAAAAAGTATAAAAACAATGTAAAACAGTCCTGAAAAAATCTCAAAAAAGCTAAAAAAAGAAGCTAAAAAATAGTTGTCCCGGTGAAAACCTGGCAAATAGGCACTTGGACAACATAAAAAAAATAAAAAATCTAAAAAATCTAAAAATAAAAAAAGAGAAGAAAAGAGAAAAATTTCGTCCAATGGTGAAAACTTGGCAATCAGGTGCCTTGGACAAGTATGGGTGATGAAAACCTGGCAACATGCATCACACATAGTGGACTGTTCCATTATCTATCAAGATCTTGCTCTCGTCCATCACCTTCATCACATCTCTACAAACCTGATTAGCATTTCCCATCTTCCCTAGGTGTTCCAACACTATTGCATGTATCAAACATCAAGATCCAATCAAGTCTCAACAACAACCTTTGTACATACTCGCTTGTAATTAATCTTTGTGCATTTCAAAATTGCCAAAAATCCCAAAATTGCAAAAATTCAAAAAAAACAAAACAAATATCATCCAAAATCTTGCAATAAAACTTTCTTTCCTTCCGCATCGCTCAGTTTTTAGACATTCAGTGGCATTTTGACTCCTGCACCTGCGATCATGTTTTTCACCAAATCAGTTTTGCGACCGACTATTCTTGCTCCTCATTTTGTTCCCAGATTTTGCCAGCAAATATTTTTCAATCAAATAAACTCAAATCCTTGCCCATCAGGATGCATCCTTCCGGTGTTAGCTTATCAAAACCTTTGTCACATCAATCTTGTTCATGGCAAGAACTTTGGATTGAATGACTACTTGGTCATGAGGCCTTCTTTATTGATTTTATCTTTTTGTGTCAATTTGAACCTACTCACCACTACCTTGATCTGCTATATCTTGGTGTGTTGTGACTGGTGGCTAGTGATAAATGCATCTTTTTCAATGTGCTTATGTTTGCACATCTAGTCCATGCAAATGAATCCTATCATCTGTGTTTTCTAACACCTAATGCATACCTCCTTTTACAATATCAAACTCGGATGTACTCTCGATATTTTTCACACAAATGGATCCCCAAGGCTTGTTAGTTGCATTTAATTTCATCATTGCATTTGCATTCTTAGTTGCATTCATGCTTGCATTTTAGAAGGCTTCTATTTATTTCCTCCTCTCCCTTCCTCATTCCCGTTGCGTCCTTTTTCGAGAAAATTCCACAATGTTGTCTTTGTTGTGTTCTTTTCTTGAGGGGGCACAACCTTATACTGTTGTTGCTTTGGTATGACTCCTAGAAAACCTCTTCCTCTGGGGCAACTTATTTTCTTGTCTTTGATGTAACTTCACTTGCGACGCCATGTCAAAGAGGGGCAAAATGTAGACGTCCAAAAATATTAATATTATTATTAATATTAAATTCCCTCTTATTCCTCTAACTATTTAATTCAATCAATTAAATAGTTTCATAGTTGGTATTTATCAATAGTTTAAATACTATTCTAATGTATTT
>MU226912.1:734614-788426 GCA_018584345.1 Thuja plicata
CCATAAAGAAGGCAGATTCAAAGGTTGAAGATAAGGTATGTGGTCCATCTGAAGGACAAGAGGAAAGGTTGCAACAGATAGGTTGCAAGGGGAAGAATGAATCTCATGATAGAGAGGTTCAAGGATGCAGGACAAAGGTAAAGAATGAGGTTTCCAATGAAGACAAAGATGAAGTAAATCTTGAAGAAGGAATGATACTAGTTGGTACCATTTTGTGTCCATTGAAGATTGGGCAAAAGTTTTTCACAAGGATAACCAAGAAGGAGAGTAACAAGATAGACACCAAGGGAATGGTGAAAGGCCAAGGAGATTGGAAAAATGATGATGAGAAGTTGCTGACAGAGGCAAAGGTATCCATGCATGAAGAATCTAAAGATGAGGACAACATAAGGGTGAAGAGTCATGTGCAAACTATTCCAAGCATGTGTATGGGGACAGCCTCTACTAGTATGAAGGTATTGCTTTGGTTTTTTATACTAAATCTGATTTTTTTGCAGGTGTATCCTACTATGGTACAAATTTCTAGCATGGTAGAGTTGACAAGGTTGTGTCAAAGCTCAATAATAGCAAGGCTATGCTATGTCCTTTTCTTTCTAATGATTTGGTCTCTAGATCATAATCCTAAGAGGAAGAAATAAAGGTGTAGAAGGAAGGTACATGGTATACACTTCCAAAAGGTATATGAGAACATGGATAATCGGTGTGGAAAGCAAGATGACAACATGGAAAAGCATATAAAGGAAGAAAGTATAGTCAAAAGGTATTCAAGAAGACAAGCAAGCATGGGGTATCAAGAAACTAAGTCCAAGTGTGCAAGAGATATGAGAGGACATGGAGATCCAATTGGACAAGTTTGTTTTTCAGAGAATTCCAAGAGGGCTTGGAACAATTTCAAAGTTGGGGAGTATGGTGCTATGGTCCCATTTGTCATCAACCCAAATTTAAAGGACATGTGGCTATGGATCAAAACCAAAATTGAAAATAAAATTGACAGTTGACACAAACAATATTTATCCCTTAGGGTAAGAATACAACTATGCCCAAAGATACTTTCTTCATATAGCCTATCTTATGCTTTAGTTGGGATATTTAGTAGTGATTATCAGATCAATGACATTTGGAAAAAAATTAGATAATTCTTGTCATTGGATCAAATGGGACTAGAAGCACTCGATCAAATGGGACTAGTGCTATGTGGAAAAGAGGCTTGGCGGTCTGGGGTTAAAGGACTTGAGGAAGCAAGGGATAGCTCTTGTTGTCAAATGGATTTTTCAGGGCTATTGAAGGATTTGAAACATGGAAGGGTTCAATCAAGAATAATCTCTTTGGTAGTCCCAAAAGGTGCCTAACAATGGAAAAACATGTCTCTCAGTGACTTCCTTATAGGCAGGTAGTTATCTGCATATGACCGAATATATTCTAGAGTCTAAGGCATGGGCCTTAGTCGAGATAAGTTACTAAATTTTTCTTTCTAATAGATAAGAGAAATTTTTATGGACCAAAGTCTATCTAGTGGAACTTGGAACATAAGGGAAATTAAATTGCACTATTATAAGGCTTCTCTACCAAAAAGCAGCCTTGACTTGGCATCAAATGCTTTAAATATATCTTATGTAATGGTCAACAACTAGATTGGGATACTCTTTGCATGAGGTACCATATGCCTTAATCAAATTGGAGGACTTATACTAAGCTTGTATGGTTTTTAACTTTCCTATCACCTATGTTGGGGAATAGAAACATTTCAAGGACTTTAAAATGGATTGATAGATCCCTTTTTTGCAAAACTAAAGCTGAAGACATATACAAAACTCTTTCTAACAACTTTATTATATTTGAGCATACTAATAGATCTTAGAATATTAATGTTGAGAATATAATATTACAAAAACACTTTGAGAAACGAAAAATTATAATATTATGGACTAACATTTTAGAAACTAAAAAGACTTGTTTCAAGTGGTTAATGATCCTCGAAAGGATGCCATATAAATGCATGGTTTTAATTCTTATTTGTGCTCTATATGTAGTAAAACTAATATCATTAGACACCTTTTTTTTATTGTCTCTTTTCTAAAGATACTTGCTATATGATTTGTAATGGATTCCATGTTTGGAGTAACAATTATAACAATATTTGTATTGAGATTGTTTTGGCTAAGTTGGAGGCATGAAAAATACACATAGCTTATTTTGGCTTTCTTTTACTAGTAAATATTTATGGCACATCTAGAAAATAAGAAATAATGAGATCTTTAATAGGGTAAGAAGAAAGGTTACTGAGTCGTATAAGAGACGCACACTTTGATATTGCCTCACAAGTCACAGTAATGATAGAGATATCAAATGCCAAATTTCTCAAGTTGCTCAGGGATAGAATTGTGACATTGACTTGGCAATAGATGAGATATGGACACGCATGGTTAATCGACATGTTAAAAAACAAAATGATTAGTAGATGGATTAGGTTTTGTAACATTAGCCAAATAATCAAAATGTTGTGACTCACCTATACATCTTTCTAAATCTTAACATAGGTGATCATCATATTGACTAATAACAGCTAAAGGGATCCCTACCTCTGATGAAATCATGACATATGTTCTCATTAGGTCCTCAGATGAAAAATTTGTAATATGTTATTCATATTGACTAATATCAATCAGGCCATCTTAGGGTATACGCCTCTAATCATGTAATATGCTCTTAAACAAAGGCTAAAAAATAAGACATACCTCAAAAGGTGAGTACGTGGTGGCTTGTTGATGAGTACACAGTGGCTTGTTAATATTATACTTGAAGTCACTGATAGAATAAAAAAATGACTTTTCAATACGCTGCTACCGCAAATGAAATAATTTGAACATCACAAAATTTAGAAATTACAAGTTGTTATACCCTAAACGTGAAGGAAACCAACTGAAATGCAAAACTTGGGGTAACACTTGTGCTAACTAGTGATGGATGAGCTATTGGATTCTTTAGTTGTGACTACTGGATTCAATACAAAAAGATCCCTCTTCGTACAATGGTATAGTTTTCTAATTAGGGCCCTCTTCTGCTCTCATGCACATCTCGATCACAAATGAGCCTTTCTTTTTCTTTTTTCTTTTTTTATTATAATCAAGAGGGTGTCACAATTACGATGGTATCGTCACTATTATGACAACAGCGGGGGCACTTGGAAAAAAAACAAAAATCACACACAAATGGTAGCGCCATCGCAATTTGGCATCGAAATTTGACCCCAAAAGTTGTAGTGTACACTGAGCTTACAACTCTTACAATCAATACTTCAAAAAAGTATTCTCAATAATGAATAAAAACAATCATCTCCAATGCTTAGATAGTTCCAGTTGTAGCTCTCAACAATATCTTCCAATCTATGATCTCGCATCTGTCATCAGTATTCACTACCATACATCTCTATATCTTTTCTTTACAAAATGTTCATATATATATATATATGCATTACATCATTTGGTCGGCTCTCAATTAAAATACAAAATAGAGTAAATACTTATAAAAAAATTAAATCCAATGTTGGTGCTCTTATATTACCAAAGTATAGGTAATTCACAATACCAATCCAACTTAGCACACTTGGATTCTATCTCATGCTTCCTCAATTGTCGCAACTACTCAACTACTTTGTTACACTATTCTGTTGTCTTCTCGTGTCTTCAAATCACTCTAAATCTCTATGATCATCATAAAAAAAAATTGATCTTAGGTGAAGGTCATACATATCCCATAGTATCTTCCTCTAAGCTCGCTAGTCATCAAACATCGTACACGATCTTCATTTTCCAAAACAATATTGTTATACTCTGTATATCTGTTTCTATACTTCGTCGATTTTAGAATTGTATCACAAAAACTATAATTAAGTCGATCATACTATTAGATGTGTTTCCATAAATGAAAACTCTCAAGTGTATCATATCATACAAAAAACATCACTTGCCAATAATCTCTCCCTTTAGCATTGATGATAACACTTATCAAAAAATGACTAAGTGTTCCAACACAAACTATTCTCTTTCTCTTCTTCTTTTCTTCTTCTCTTGTTTTTCTCTTTTCTTCTCCCCCTTTGACAACAATGGAAAAGGTGTATCAAAAATTTACAAAAATGTAGAATTTAGTTCTTGCTCACTAGTTTTAGAATACCTTGAAAGAAAGCTTCCAATATCTTCACTTCTGCATTCCATGACTCTGCCAATAACTGAATAACATGTATTAATCCATTCAATGCATAGGGTGAATTCTCTACTTCTTTTAACTCCATGGACATAGAAATTTTCAATGAATCTACAGTCTTCTCCATCTTAGATAGGTAAACTTCAAGAATTGATAGCTTAGGAGTGATTAAACTCTTCAACAAACCAAATCTTGTTATTACTCTCCCTCTCTCAATATCCAATACATTCAACTTATCAAAAATCTTTGATACCTCTTTGTCCATCTCCATTATAGATTGTGAGGAGGTCTCACAACTGTCCATCATGTTGTTCAAAGTAGCCCTGTCCTTTGCAATAATGTTTTCAATATGCTGAATGTGTTTGATAGGGTTCATACAATAGTTGTATAACATCCTTCCATGTGTGACACAACTTTTGGCCTTTAATCACTAGTAAATTTTTGCGATATTTTCGATGCGAGTTCATCAATTTTTTGATGCAGGTTGGTCGACCAAACGACCACTATTGTCATCGGAGTTTCTTCATTGATTAAGAGACCCATAAAAAGTTGTGTCAAATTATTAACAGTAATCGTAGTCAAATGATCGACTGTATAATGCATTGAGACTGTGGACATTCCAGTTGATGCAGTCTATTTATCATTATCATTGTCATCAAACTATTGATGTTAGAATGTGTTGATACTGTGGGATTTCGGTCGATGTCGTTCATTGATCATTGTCATCATCATTGAGCTATAAAATTTAGTATGCATTGAGACTATGGCATTTAGGTCAAAATATTTTGTTGATCATTTTCATCATCGTCGATGTCATGCCCAAAAATTTGCACCCAAAAATGCAACAATTTTTTTTTTGAATGGTTAAAATAAAGACTAAAGGAACACAGTTAGTGGTTTACCAAGTGGGAAGGGTTAAATCTACAACTTTCCCAAGTGTGGTAGGTTGCAATACAATAACACTTGTAGGGTCAAGGGGGATCATGTCCTATGACAACGTCCCTCAACCCTAAGAATAAAAATTCATTTAGGTTAGACTAGATCACTAGAGGGGGTTTGCTTCCACCACTTCATTGATGGCTAACAACGTTTTCAAAAGATGATTTTAAACCTAGCCCCTTTATTTATACATCCCTAGATTTGATACCCTAATGTGTTTTCAAATTTGTTAAAAACTGGGTCACTAAGATCCAGACATTTCAAGATTCTTAATGATAACACTATTTTTACGAAGACCAATATACTGGCCATATACATTGACCCCATAAAAATAACATTACCGAGTTGGAATTTCATTCTCTAGCTGCTTAAAGTTTATAGGTTTACTATTAGTCATATTTTAAAGCTTAGGTTATATTAACATTTATTAAGAAAATTCTACTAAGCATTGAGCTCCTATAACTACTAGGAATGAAAAGAGCTACTTGCTATTATTTGGACTACAAAATCATCAATTTTGCCAACCCTTGAGATGAGGTCAGACTTATTATTTATACACATAATTTTCCCTAAAAATAATGTAATACCCACCTCTTGGTTTTCTTTTCAGTTTCGGTTGCCGAACTCTTTTAGGCCTTTTCATGTATGTGTGGTTTATTTCAGATGGTTAAAGGATATTTATGTATCACATTTCGGTATGTTATTGATTCATTGCTTAGAGTGTTATATCTCCTATTTGTATATGATTTATGGTTATTTCATGATGTTGATGTATATGTTAGGATGTCATTTAGATTATGGTTTTCTGACAATATCGACCCTAGAGTTATATGCACGTGGATCAATTATATGTTTTTCATTACTGTTTGATGTGCTTGATATGGTATGGGACAAAGTCATAGTTACTTGCTTTGGCGAGATCCACATGATAAACTAGTCTCAACCATTGTTTGATATATTATATGCATGTATGCTCGTCTTTGTGATGACAGGTTTGCAGGTACCGGGCTACGTCTTCCTTGAATTGGCAGGAGTGAGCGTGCCCTATCAGAATATCTCAATGGTAAGAGAGGGGAGATAGTATTCAAGTCCAAACTCATACCCTAAACCCTTATTTTGTCCTATTGATGGACAAAGAATCTGATTGACTACCCTAGTGTTTGAATCCTTCAAGTGACGTGGATTCGTGAGCCTGTTTGTGTGTGTTTGGTTTCTGTTTTGGTTGATTGTCTGTTTTAGTTGATTATCTGTTTAGATGAGTTTCAGGTGTTTTAATGATGCTTTTAGCTTGATTTATTTAATGAATTTTCATTGTAAATATTAATGTAATTATTGCACCTGTAATAGGGTTAAAACATTGATAGATGAAATATATGGCTATTTAATAATTAAATATTAATTAAATGCCTACATTTAATTAATTGATTTAATTATTAATTCTTGATTAAAATAATTGAGATTTAATAAATATTAAATTCAATTAATTGTAATTAATTGTGCATATTTGAATTATTGAATATCATCTTAAGTTGCATGGTTAATTGATTTATTTAAGTGAAATAATATCTCATGCATTTTCAATTTAACACTTTGCTTTTATATTATAAAGTTGAGTTTCTGTTGCATGCTTTAAGTGAAATTGAAAATAAAGAAATTATTATAATTAATAATTAGATAATTTATTTTCCCTTTAGATTTTTCACTTTTTGAAAACCTAATTGCTTGGATTATCTATATCTTTGAATTGGAGACCTTTTTGAAGGTGGTTCAATCAGGGAGAAGGAGAAATCAGGTGATTGGGATTTTGAGGAGATTTGCTTGGATTTGGAATTCGTCTTGCTTGGATTTGTGGGTTTGATCATCTCTTCTATTAATAAGGTAGGATCTTGAGCTTTTCAATTCTAGTTTTCAGATCCATGTCTTCTATGCATCTGAAAACTAGGATCCTTTGTTTGACCTCTCTGTTTGGTGTATTTGGTGATTCCATTGATTAAAATGATGAAAAATGTGTTCTTGGATCCATTTGTGTTTTTCTCCATGTTTGTTTATCAGATCTGTGATTGTGAGCTTAGGGGTTTCATTTTTGGGTGTTAAATGCCAATTGGGCATAAGGGTTTTCGTATGGAAGGATTCTGTTTGGATTTGTCCTTAGGGTTTCAATTTGAGTGGAAATGTCTTCTTTGTATGGAAATTGGTTATTGTTGAAGAAATTAGCTTGGGACCCTTAGATTTGTGTATGTCTCACCTTGTAGTGTAGAAAACTTTCCTTCATCAGGTCCTTGCCAAAATTGAGTCCAAATCTGAAAGGAAACAAGAGGAATATGGGTTAATTTGCATGCTTAGAAGCTATAAAGTTCTTCTTGAAAACATTAGATATTAATTTTTTTTTCTCCTTGTTTTGTCATCTTGCATGTTGAAAAAAGGAAAGAAAAATTCATCCTTATTTATTTAATAAAATTTTGTTGCAAAAGAAGGATAATACCTTGTATTGGAAAAGTATATTTTGGAACAACTATTATAGGAAATAAAATAAAATAAATATATATTGAGCTTGCTGTTTTTTAATTGAAAAAAAATACAGTCGTATCATTTTTTTTATTGAAAAAAAATACAGTCGTATCATATATCACCAATAAAAAAAATATAAAAAAAAGGGGAAAAAGATTTATTATATATATATAATAAACTGTGTTTTATTAGTAATTATAAAACTTTAGAAAAAAAAAATTTAAAAAGTTTGGAGGTGGGTGGTTGGGGCCACCGCACCCCCTCCCCTTTTAATGTGACCCGTGGGCTCCACCGGTATAGTGGACCGCAGTGGGACTGTGGTCACCACTACGTGAGCAGTGGGCCGCAGTACCCTGCGGGTTCCACTGCCGGTAACCGCGTAGGGTGGGCGGGGACCGCGTGGTGTGGGTACCCATGTGGGGCCCACAGACCCTGGTTTCCCCCCCAAAAAAAAGTTTAATTTTATTATTTGTTTTTTTTTTAATTTTTAAAAATTATGACTTACGGTTGGTTTAAAAGGTTTTTTTAGTTGTTTTTAAAATTGTTTTAATTAATATTATATGTAATTAAATGAATGTTAATCAGTTTCTTTTTAATTTAATTTAGTTATAATATAATATTATATTAATTAAGTTTAATTTAAACTTGTGTATTTTAGTTTTTTATTTAATTAGTTTAATTAAAATTAGTTACAATTTACTCTAATTTAGTTTCTTTTTAAATTAGAGTATTGTTTTGAAGTGTTGTAATTATTTGTTTTTAAATGAATATTAGAAAGAGGTTTAGGTTGTTATGAGTTATCTATGTATGAAATACGAGATGATATCGAGTTCATACTTAGTATAATTATAGTCAAGTTTTGTAATTATCAAATTAGGTTAATTTATATTTAACTGAGAGTATAAAGTAGCCTATAAAAGAGCTTTATCTACATGTTCTTAAAGATTTAATTATAATTTGTTAGTAATTGTATAAGATAAATGAATTTGCATAAATGAGGTTATAAATTTGTTTATCGTCATGCCATCAATGTGTTTTGTTTAGCTCCTTCTGGATGTACTTATTATGGCATGATGTGCGTGTCCTTTCTGTGGTAATCTTTTTCATGTCGAGTGTTTGTTGGGGTTTTGGGATATGAATTGTCATGGTGTTGTGCATGGGTTTCTAGTGCATGTGTCCTTTATGTTATGTTGGTTCGTTCATCTTTATGAACCTAGTATCTTATGAACTTAGGATATGTGATCCTTGAGAAGGTCTCATATGGTTAGTGAGAACCAATAGTTCCTATATGGGTAGGAACCAGTGTATGAGTCATGAGATTATTTATGACCTTGAGCTTAGGGGATGGTTAGTTAGGTGCATCTTAGGGGAGTGGCTTGCAATAGGATTTTGGGGCCCAAAGAGGCTAGTCCAGGGTGACCTATTGTAAGTTGTTTAATAAGTGATAACTTAATAATAAAACTTGGGGATAACATTAAATACAAGATTAGTTAGCATGTTGAGCAACCGGGGTCCAGAGTGACCAGACCAGGGTAAACTCAACTAGATGATGCTTGAGGGTCCGGGGTCCATAGAGACCAGTCCTGGGTAACTCAAGTATATGACCATATGATGACACTCCCATAGCATGTAGCCTAAGTCTCCTCCATAGGTCCTATTGTACCTTTTATGGTTGTGTCTGTGACATTTGGCTTTTGGATTCAGTATTTGGTTATGTTGATGTTTTGGATATCTTATATATGTTCCTTTATCTTTGGATGGTGTACCTTTGTTTGATCTTGGTTTTCTAGTTGTTTTTTATCTTTCCATCCTTATGCTTTTGGTTTAGTCTTTCTCGTCATGATCAGAAAGCTTATAGGATCTTTCTATGTGTTCTTTATGATGACTTGTATACCTTTGATTGCCTTCATGTTGTATACCCATGTGTGTGGGCCTGTTATTATCTCCTCAACATGGTGGGAGTCGACCTTTGGTTCCACGCGGTCGGGTGGTAGTGATTCTTATTACCATTGAGATCAAACGGTTCTTCTTCTTGCTTGGATGATCCTTGTTGTAGTTATATCTTCTGATTCTTTTGGAGACTTGTACAGTTTCATGAGTTGTATATTTGCAACCATATGTGTTTATTGGTTGACATCCTTTGGAGGATGTATTATGTTGTACTTAGCATGTTTATTTAGGAGGTTTTGATCTTATCATATCAGTTGTGATATTGTATTAGAGTGATTACTACATACCCTACGACATGTGCAGAGGATGTGAGTTATGAGATGTATATTATTGGATTCATTTGATGTATCCTTTGTGTTAGTTCTTTATAGTTGTTATTTGTAGATTATCTTGCTTAAGTGATTCTACGTCAAGGAACCCTTGAGGATTGGTATCTGTGTATGAGTTGTTCTTATGTGTATGTCGTGTATCTCATTGCATTGCTTCCACATCGTTATCATTATTGTTTGTAAAAATTTAAAATAAAAATTATCCTGTTAACTCAGTGTCAAGTTTAGGTTAGTTCTCCTGGGTTCCCTAGTGGGGCATTACAAATAACCTAATCTAACTATACACTCAATATTAAAATACAATATCCAGTGGATGGTACTACCTGCACCACTTACAATCACCTTGAAAAGAACAGATTTCTGACATGTCAGAGGAAGAAGACAAGAAGAGAAGTATTGAAGAATCAGCATAGAGAAGACTGTCGAGGTAAAGATAGAATAAATCTGATCTTACCAAATTTCAAGGCTACACACCTCATTAATGCAATATGTGGCTCACTGTCTTTGATGCACCAGGTAGTTAATGCTAGAGAGATGCCTTGGGAAAATCACTTGTCAGAGCCATCTCTCCGTCTGACATACCCTATCAGGATCATGTACTTTTTGACCCCATTATTAACTGCTGGACAATGACCGGTCAGCTCCAGGGAACCGGACATGGGTCACTGAAAGACTACAAAACTTTGGATCCAGAACTCCAGATTTTGGGAGCTTACACTCAAAGAATAATGAATGTTTAAGAATGCACCCTACTGGTGAAAATTTCTGGGGTCCAGAGAACTTTATTGTCCCTTGTTCTTGAATGCCTCCAAAATTAGGATAATTCCATCCCCATCTATGTCTTTGAAACTGTCCCACCATTCGCTGAGGATTCTAAATTTATCTTCAATATCTCCAGCCCCGTCCCAAAGTTCTTTGACTAGATTTACTGATTCATGAGCCTAGAGCATCATTTTAGATATTCTTGACATTTTTCCTCCATCAAAGTCTCTGGTAGACTGATAAAGGGACTCCATCAACTCATCAAATTTGGTGAGGACATATTCCTCTAGGGAACAAGTCCTAGTGGTGAAGGGATCAATTTGTGAAACCATTCCAACAAATGCTTTGTACAGGTCCAAAGGATACTAGACCATCGTGATCTTCTCTTTGAGGGTCGTAACCAGTTGCTTGCTTAACTCAATCTTGAGGCCAAGTCTAGAGTGCTGGGCCCAGAGGAATCCAAAGGGTTTTTATCCCAAAATTCCTACCTCTATGACGGCTTCCTCCCCGAAGTGTATTACTTCTTCCAATCCGGTCCTCCACTCCTCATATTTTTCTATGTCCTTTTCCCATAGGACGATGACACCATTTACTTGGCCCAAAAGATTGCTGACCAAGTAGAGGTCTGGGAGTGTCACCTCTAAGAATTTCCTTATGACCTTTGTTTTCTCCGCAATCCACCCATCTATAGCTTGTGCTTTCTTCTTCATGGCCCTAAGAGCATCCATGTCACCCTGCAGAAGTGGTGGTCTGGAGGTGGAGGCTTCTGGATGGATGTCAGCTAGTGGCTATGTAATTTATGGGAGAAGCCCAAGGAGAGTTTCATTTTTCTCTCTTTCCTTCTTTAGCTTCTGGACCTATTTATCATACCGGGACTCTACTGCCCAGGTGGCCTCCCTCAGCAGGTCTAACTCACCCTGCTTATCTCTCCTCCCCAGAGACACCTCTGTGACTGCATAGTCTTCAACTCTGGCTATTGCCACATCTAAATTTGGGGGGGAATGCAACCACTACAACTGTACTTCCTCCTGGACTAGTTTAGAGGGTATGGATGGTCTAGGATTTTTTGGGCTTTCTAGCCTCTTGGTGTTGGGCCATCATCTCAGCCAAGGAGAGGGGAACACCTGCTACCATCGAGGCTTTCCTTTGCCTGGATTCTACTAGCCATTATGGTGGCTAGGGCTGTCTTCCTATTAAGGCCTAAGAATCAAGGCCTTCTTCAGAGTCTGGTGGTGTATCTCTAGTATCTATGGTCGCATCAGACTCTTTCTCCTTTTCTTTCTCCCCGAGGTTTTTGGAATCTTCCGCCTAGGTGAAATTATCTTCTATGGTATCAAGGACCCCATCTCCGCCAGTACCAATATCATCTATATTTTTTTGGTTCTCTCCATCCTTTTTAGCATTTGTTGAATCAATATTTGTGTCTTCAGGGTTCTTCCCCTCATCTTGTTGTTGCTATTCACCTTCGGTGTCATTTGTTGGGACATTTTCCTCCATTGGCACATTATCCAAAGGAGGCAGAGGTGTCTGACCAATGTTTATCTGTTGGGTCACTCAGACCACCTTGCCGAATGTCGTACTCCCAGGGAACTTGATGTCTTGAAGTAACTGAAGGCATTTGGAGGGTGACGGTCAGGGGTATGGTTGATCGTAAAGGTCCAGTTTCCCTAGTTGTCAATTGCTCATTATCTATTTGCCTTTGATTTATCTCAGCCTCCTGGACTAGTGTTTCTTCTCAAACCTCTTTCTCTGGAACCACCTCCTTTTCTGGTGTTTCCCCATCTTCGGGGATTATTTATACATCCTACACAATGATCTCCTCTACTGCCTTATCTATCTCCCCATGTAGATTAATGAGCTCATCGGTCCTAAAGATATCATCAAAATTGTCATGCGGAGGGGAGGTCTCCGGGAGATATTCTAGTTCAAGGGAGTCCGAACTAACTTCCACTGGGGGAAAATTGCACATGCTAGGGCCCGTGTCTATTCTTGGGGGATTATCTACCCTTTGCTTCTTTATTCTTTGTAGCGAGGCCCCAAAATCTAGAATGTTTGTGGACTGCTCCTCGGCCTCTGTCTACCGGATCATGAGTGTCGCTAATGAAGGGGATCCTTCTGGGTGGGAAAATCCCACTAGAGTAACTAGGAGACTGCGGGAGAGCTGGGTGCTTATATTTTGGATCATCTATTTGGACGCCTCAAGCTGATCATGAATTTTCTCCAAAATGGGGAGTGGACCCTGTTGGTTGTATTTCCTATTTTGAAGTTTCCCCTAAATTTTTTTGAGAATGCCTATCTTTCCTATACCCTGAAAGTTGAGTTCATAGTTGAAAATTGATAATATCCTACTACAAGTGAGTCTTGTTACTTCAAAACCATGTTGAGAAGGCCAGAAAACCCTAAACCCTAGTCATTTCTAGGCAAAAATGCAAAGAAGCCCTAATTTTCAAGAATGGATTCTATTTTCATGTTACTTTTTGGCACTTAAGTTGAGTTTATTTTCTTATGCTTTATTTTTCAGTCACCAAGTCTCATAAGAGAAAACATATATTCTTTATAATAACAAGACTTGGCAAAAATCCTTTGTCATGTAGTCTCCAAATGAAATGGAATATGCTAAAATGGTAACGAGACTTAGTGACAACCGTTGATTTTAAGTGAAGATTTGACGACAGTCGTGTTATCTATTAATTTGATCAGAGTTAAGATATTCATAAGGAAACTTTGAGACTATGCAGTCATGTTGTCTCTTGATGTAACTCATGGTTATAGGTTAGGTTCATAAGTTAACAATTCAGTGTTGTCCTAAAGTCTCAAGATTAAAAATGAGTTAAGTAAAAGAACTGGAGACTTAGCAACAACTATTGATAAGAGTTTTTATCCAGTGGTAGTCAGGAAGTCTATGGATAAACCAAAGGTCAGAGGCCATTTTAAAATATTATTGTCGCCAGGTCTCTAGATGTAAGATGAGTTAAGTTAATGATCTAGAGATTCAGCGACAACCATTAGATGGGGATATGATCCAACGGTAGTCACGTTGTCACAATATAAGTTTGAAAAGTCAAAAGATGTTAAGAGATTAAGAGAAAAGAGGAAAAGATGAGACACATGTCTGATTGTCACCAAGTCTCATGAAGAATTAGGGTTTATATAAAGGATCAAGAGAATTAGCAACAACCATCAGATGCTGGGAAAGAAGAGATCAATGACAGTCGCGCTATCTCCAGATGAAGATTAATGAGATAATATAATCATGTGATTAAAATATTAACTATGTTTAGTCATGAAGTATCTCGATTAAACATGAGTTAAGAAAATGATCTAGCGACCTAGAGATTTCATAGTCGCAGAGTCTCCAGATATAACCCAAGGTAAAAGCACAATTAGAAAAGTGCTTTGTCGCATTGTCTCCATAAGATCAAAGGTTAAGTTAAGATATCAGGCGAGATTGCACCAATAGTTGATCAAATTTTTAATCCTACAGTGGTCACTAGGTCTCTTGAAAGAACTATAGTTAGTGAAATTATTAAGCGACAAGGAGATCACTCAGTCACTGAGTCAATGGAAGCTGACCAGAGTTAAAGAGTGACTTTTAAGCCCATCATGGACAATTGTTAACCAATCAGATTGTAAGGATTTTAATAGATGGAAAAATTAGTTGTATTTTGATTTAATGTAGCCAATCAGATTAGATCTTGATTTCATTTCAAATTTTATAAGGTTTTTACTCAAAAGCACTCATCTGAAATTGATTGCCTGACAGTTTGAATGCCACAGCTAGAACCATAAATTGATGGCATAGTATGTGAAACTAATGGTAGAAGTGACTGAATGCTAGGCTTACCAGTTTGAAGAGACATCTGCATTGAATTATTGATTATAAGTATACTTGTCCATTATTATTTCATTTTACCAAGCTTTCATTTTCTCAGTGTGAAGAGTTCATCAAAGTTTTAAGTTCTTTCTGAGAGAAGTGAAATTTCTAGCAATAGAGAATTCAAAGGGTGATTCAGTGATTCTAAATTTAAAAGAGAGTGAAATTTTTAGTGTGTTCAGTAACTGAACTCAGAATTGCAGAGGATTTTCACAGTTTGGTGGTGAGGGTTTTCTGTAGTTTTGTTTCAATATCAGTAAATAATGGTTGAGAACAGACCAAGAAGGAAGTATGAGTCAAGCACAGAGTATGGCCTCTACCAGTGGGAGAAGTGAAGATGTTGAAGATGAGTCAAAGGGAAAAATAAACTACTCAAATGAATTCCTCACTTTGCTTCTAGGTTCAAACCAGAATCGAAAGGTTAGTGCAGATGTTTTAATTGATGATATGGCATATGTTAGGGATGCAAAAACACCAGGGTCATCAAGGTATTCACTTTTCAATTATTTCTTTAATAATAGCGATGGACCCATGCCTATCTCAAACCCTTGGACTTGTGGGTTAGCTAGGTTACTAGTTCGTGAAGTCTTTGTTGACATTGATTTCATACTAGGATTGGCTAGTAGATATGATCCTTTAATCAAAAATTTTAAGAGGGATGATGGAAAGCCCTTACTCACCCTAGACCAAAATAATTTTATGAAAGCTTTTATGGCTACTGAGATAAATCTGAAGAGCCTAGAGAATAGGTAGACTAGAGAATTTGGAGTTGCTACCAAGGAGATTAAGGATCATCATGTCCCTAAGAAAATGAAATCCTATATAGCCCCCATGCCAGGAGAGACCCCATATTTTTACAAAGACCTTAATTTCTATATTAAGTAAATATAATATGCACTATGTAGAGTGCTTGGAAAAGATGCTGGGGTAGAAAGGATCACCTTAGACATTTTGATGATAGTGTTAGATATGTAGAGTCTTCATACTACTTCCAATTATGATTACATTTAGTATATAAATGATCAAATGCACCAAGGATTTATAGATATACAAAACAATAAGGATCATCCAAGATTCATGCATTATTCAATCCTTATGCATTTTATCCTCTACTATAATTTTCCAGTAATGAATTATCAGATGTTGTAGCCACAAAGGTTCCACCATAATCAGCCCAACCATATTCAGGTTTGGATCAGAGTTTGGAATTATGCATCTAGAGAGCAGGAGTTTTGTGCTTTTGAAAATTGGATAATCTATCCACTTTTGAAGTGCTTAGGTGTTAACAAGACCATATTTCCTATTAAGGTAATTCAATTATTGAGGCCCTACCAATACCTTGAAGAATGGCCAGGAGACCATAATTGGGGATTTTTATAATGAAAATAATTTTACAATGATGAGAGTTTATGGTTGTCCTCTCCCTCCACACATTTTTCACTTTCATGTACCATTGAGGATAGCTGCAATGGAGTTCATCAGGCAGCTTATTCTGACAGATAAAGAGAATTTGGCATCATAAAGGAAGGGTACTTTTACCCCTAGGTAGTTTAAGATCTACAATTTCATTAGTGGAAAAGGAGCCTTAGACTTGGTGAATACCTAGTTGAACCATTGCATAATGACTGTGGCCCTGAATAGGCATGTTGATACCGAGGGATTCATTCTTAGTGCAAAGAAGTTGCTCACACCAAATATCCCCTACACAAAGGTACATGAGGAGTGTATGGAGGAGGATCTAATAAGAAACATCTTGGAGGAAGAAGAGGTTGACAAGAAAGCAACTAATTTTAATGAACTTATGGACCTAGAGAGGCAGGTGAAGAGAAAGGGGATGAAGTTTGGAGGTTTCTACCCTAACAGGCCTTATCTCAAAAGGATGGATGCAATGATTGAGAACCATACTCTTCTGTGTAATTAGTTAGAGGATGCACTGGTACTCCCAGAAAAAGGCCACAAAGAGAATTCAAAATTAGAATATGATGATGATAGTGATCAAGGTTGTCCTTCTCCCAAAGCCTACCTAGATTACCAAGCAGTACCATTGAAGCTTGCAGTTGAAGAGGAAGATGTCATTGACCTAACAAAGGTCCCAGAGAAAGAAGTGAAAAATGAGCCCCTACCTAAGAGACAAAAAGTAGAAATAGGGGAGCCTTCTAAGAGAAAAAGGACAGATAAAATCAGAGCCCTGATAACTGGTGATAGACCCTATGATCATTATTTAAGAAAACAGATCAGGGTAGGGAAGAAAATCCAAAAGGATATAGAAGAAGAGGAGGAGTTACCTCTTAGATCATGCATAGATGAGAGATTTTTTCATCAAGAGGAATTCCTCAAAGATGATAGCTTCATAAAGACAAGGGAATTCAAGGATTTCCTAATATGGAATAAGAAACAAAAAATTGGGAAGTAGTTGCAATTGACAGGTGGTGACCTAGTCACCCAAGAAGCTCTACAAAAATTACTACAAATATCATCTGAAGCCTTTCAGATATCATTTTTCACCACTAGATTTCTCTTCAAATTCAATGTCATAAATAAGCTGAATAGAAAGGTCAAAAAATATAATGGCAGATTTCTTAGAAAATGTGGCTATGGAAAATGATGATCAGACCTTACATGGGGTATCAATACTTGAGGTTAAGACAAGGCCAGTTGTTCTAGATAATATATACAATAGGAAAGTTTGTCAGGATGACCAAGATATTCTGAGATTCATTTAGTGTCTAGACCATTATGAGAATCAATACATATTCTGCAATACCTTACTGGAGAACAATAATGGTAAAGATTATGTCTTAGGAAATGAGGTTGTCCAACTAAGTTCCAATTAGATTCCTAAGGGACTAGTTGAACTTGAAGCATTGTTCAGTGGTCAAAATGATTACTCAACAAAAATAAGCAATGCTAAGGTTGAGGATTTGGAAGAAATTAACTTAGGATCAGAAACTAGTCCTCAAGTAGTTTATATTGGAAAAGGTTTAGATTCCCATATAAGGACAAATTTTATTAAACTTTTGAGAAAATATAAGCATGTTTTTGCATGGTCGTATGAAGACCGAAAGGCTTATAGGGAAGATCTTTTCCAACATGAGATCCCACTAAAGTTATAGGTGAAACCATTTAGACAAAAATAGAGGCCTATTAATCCTTTACTGGCCCCTAAGATGCAACAAGAATTGATGAAGTTAAAAGATGCTGGGATTATCCAGCCCATTAGACACTCAACATGGGTTTCAAATCTGGTACCAGTAAGGAAAAAGAATGGTGACATTAGATTATGTGTGGATTTCAGAAATTTGAATATTGCCTCACTAAAAGATAATTATTCTTTACCTAACATGGAGGCAATGTTACACAAAGTGACTAGTTGTGAGTTACTATCAATGATGGATGGTTTCTCAGGCTACAACCAAGTTTTTGTGAAGGAATTAGAGCCGTATAGGATTTCATTTACCACTCCTTGGGGAACTTATGTCTATATCAGAATGCCATTTGGGCTGATAAATGTAGGAGCAACTTTCCAAAGGGCCATGGATGTTGCTTTTAAAGAATTTATTGACTTATTCATGGTTATTTATCAAGATGATCTAACTACATACTCTAAAAAAGATGAAGATCATTGTGAGCACCTAGGTAAAATTTTCAGTAAAGCTTTGGAATATGGTGTTCATTGAACCCTAAGAAATGTCACTTTGCAGTACAAGAGGGAAAGTTTCTGGGAAACATAGTGTCTAAAGATGGAGTAAAAATATACCTTGAAAGAATAGAAGCAATCCAGAAGGTCATTGCTCCAAAAAACTTAAGGGGTGTTCAATCTTTCTTAGGAAAGATTAATTTTGTCAGAAGATTTATAGTAAACTTTGTAGAAATTGTCAAACCTATCATAAAGTTGCTGAAAAAAGATGCAAAATTTAATTGGAATGAAGAAGCTCAAATGGAATTTGAGAAAATAAAGAAGGCAATGCAAGAGGATCCTATTCTAAAATACCTAATTATAGTAAGCCCTTTTCTCAATTTTCATTTGCATCTTATCATACAATTGCTGCTGTTTTGCTACAAAAAGATGAAGAAGGATTTGAGCATCCAATAGATTTTTATAGTAAATCCCTCCAGGCTATAGAATTTAATTATGAGATGATGGAGAAATAGGCAGATGCTCTAGTAAAGGCTGTAAAATCTTATAGACCATATTTGGTTTGTGCTAAGGTACAAGCATATGTCCCTCACTCAGCAGTTAAGGATATTCTTACTCAGTCAGAAGTGACTGGTAAGAGGTGTAAGTGGATAAACAAAATCCAAGAATTTAATCTTGAAATCCACATTACAAAGTTAATAAGAGGCTAGGGTTTAGCCAAACTCATGATAGAGGATAACTTGGATTTAGTACAAGTGAATGATATAGAGACACAAGATCAGACAGTCACAAGTATAGAAGGACAACACTTTTATACTGATATTGTGTACTTCTTAAAAAATGCCAAGTGTCCTGATATTATGAATGATAATAAAAAAAAAAAATCTCAGATTGCAGGCTCAAAAATACACTTTAATTAGAGGAGATTTATATTGGAAAGACATAAATGGTTTATTATTGTTATGTTTGGATAAGAGCCAGTCTGAGAAATTTTTAAGTGAGATGCATGCAGGATAATGTGGAGGTCACTTTTCTGCCAAGACTACCACCCATAAAATTCTAAGGGCTAGATACTATTGGCCTTGTTTATTAAAAGATACATATGCATTGCAGAAGATGTGAGCCATGTCAGAGGTTCTCAAATAAGCTCAATTTTTCAGGATCCCTATTGTTGAGCCTAGTAAGTGCTGAAACCCCTTTCTCTATGTGGTGAATTGATTTTATTGGTGAATTTTTAGAGAAATCTAGTGGTGGACACAGTTGGATATTGGTGGCTACTGATTATTTCACTAAGTAGATTGAAGCCATTCCTACAAAAAAGGCAACAAGTAAAGTAGTCACTGATTTTTTAATGGAGAATATTCAGACTAGATTTGGTGTGCCTTCAAAGTTAGTAAGGTATAATGCCATGTGCTTTAGATCAAATGAGATAAAAGAGTTCTATGAGAAATATGGGACCATAATGTCATATTCATCCCCATATCACCCACAGGAAAATTGACAAGCTGAATCCAGTAATAAGAGTATACTGAAGAAATTGAAAAAGACTCTGAAAATAATAAAAGAGAATGGCATACTAAACTAAGGTTAGCATTGTGGGTTGACAAAATAACAATTAAGAAGGCCACTGGTAAGTCACCATTTGAATTGGTATAGGGTTTACAGTAAAAAATGCCTATAAACAATCTATTACCAGTATATCAGCTCATACAAGAAGAACAATTAGATATGTCTGACAACCTACAAAATAGAATGATTCAATTGGAAGAGTTGGATGAAAAAAGAAGAGATAGCCAAAAAGAAAACATTAAATTATAACAGAAAATGAAGTATTTGTTTGACAGAAGGGCTACTGATAGAAAGTTCCAACTAGATGACCTAGCTTTTCAGTGGAATGTGAGATCAGAAGATAAAGGAAAGCATAAAAAATTTGAGTCTTTATGGCCCGGGCCATTTATTATTTCACAAAGCTTTGGAAAGGATTCATATTTATTGAAAAACATGGATGGAGAAGATTTTGAGTTACTAGTGCATGGGCAATTTCTGAAACCCTTCTTCAATTGAAAAACAAGATTATATGCACAAGTAAGTATGTATTATGTTGTACATAGTTACTTTCAGTTGTGTGTTTTCATTAAATAAGTAGTTTAGACTTTGTCAAATAAAAGGTCTACAACCAGAGATTCTATGATTCTTTGCCATAAACTTGCATTTAGCCATCCACGGATAGAGCCACTTGTGGTTGTATTTCCTATTTTGAAGTTTTCCCTAAATTTTTTTGATAATGCCTATCTTTCATGTACCCTGAAAGTTGAGTTTATAGTTGAAAAATGATAATATCCTACTACAAGTAAGTCTTCTTACTTCAAAACCATGTTGAGAAGGCCAGAAAACCCTAAACCCTAGTCATTTCTAGGTGAAAATGCAAAGAAGCCCTAATTTTCCTAAATGGATTCTATTTTCATCTTACTTTTTGGCACTTAAGTTGAGTTTATTTGCATATGATTTATTTTTCAGTAGTCAATTCTCATAAGAGAAAATGAATATTATTTATAATCATGAGACTCGGCGAAAAGACTTTGTCACGTAGTCTCCAAATGAAATGAAATATGCTAAAATGGTAATGAGACTTGGCGACAACTATTGGTTTTCATCCAGTGGTAATGAGAGTTTTCATCCAGTGGTAGTCGGGAAGTCTCTGGATAAACCAAAGGTCATATTTTAGTTTAAAACAGTATTTTTGCTAGGTCTCTAGATGTAAGATGAGTTAAGTTAATGACCTAGAGATTCAACTACAACCATTAGATGGGGATGTGATCCAATGGTAGTCGCTTTGTCACAATATAATTTTGAAAAGTCAAAAGATGTTAAGCGATTAAGAGACAAGAGGAAAAGATGAGACACATGTTTGATTATTGCCAAGTCTCATGAAGAATTAGGGTTTATAAAAAGGATCAAGAGACTTAGTGATAACTTGCAGATGCTGAGAAAGAAGAGATCAATGACAGTCGCATTGTCTCCAGATGCAGATTAATGAGGTAATATAATCATGTGATTAAAAGATTAACTATGTTTAGTCGCTAAGTCTCTTGATTAAACATGAGTTAAGAAAATCATGCAGCGACATAGAGATTAGACAGTCATGGAGTCTCCAGATATAACCCAAGGTAAAAGCATAGTTAGCAAAGTACTTTGTCGCATTGTCTCCATAAGATCAAAGGTTAAGTTAAGATATCAGATGACATCATGTGAATCGTTGATCAAAGTTTTAATCCTATGGTGGTCGCTAGGTCTCTTAAAAGAACTATAGTTAGTGAAATTATTAAGCGACAAGGAGATCACTCAGTCACTGAGTTGCTAGAAGCTGACTAGAGTTAAAGAGTGAATTTTTAGTGGCGCCATCATGGACAATTGTTAACAAATCAGATTGCAAGGATTTTAACAAATGGAAAAAGTAGCCATATTTTGATTTAATGCAGCCAATCATATTAGATCTTGATTTCATTTCAAATTTTATAAGGTTTTTTATTCAAAAACACTCATCATAAATTGATTGCTTGACAGTTTGAATGCCACGACTAGAATTAGAAATTGATGGCATAGTATGTGAAACTAATGGTAGAAGTGATTAAATGCTAGGATTACCAGTTTGAAGAGACATCTGCATTGAATTATTGATTATAAGTATACTTGTTTGTTATTATTTCATTTTACCAAGCTTTCATTTTCTCAGAGCAAAGAGTTCATAGAAGTTTTAAGTGCTTCCCGAGAGAAGTGAAATTTCCAACAATAGAGAATTCAAAGGGTGATTCAGTGATTCTGAATTTAATAGAGAGTGAGATTTGTAGTGTGTTCAGTAACTGAATTCAGAATTGTAGAGGGTTTTCACAGTTTGGTGGTGAGGTTTTTCAGTAGTTTTGTTTCAATATCAGTAAATAAGGGTTGAGAACAGAACAAGAAGGAAGTATGAGTCAAGAACAAAGTATGGCCTCTACCAGTGGGAGAAGTGAAGATGTTGAAGATGAGTGAAAGGGAAAAAGAAACTACTCAAATGAATTCCTCACTTTGCTTCCAGGTTCAAACCAAAACCAAAAGGTTAGTGCAGATGTTTTAATTGATGATATGGCACATTTTAGGGATGCAAAAACACTAGGGTCATTAGGGTATTCACTTTTCAATTATTTATTTAACAATAGTGATGGACCCATGCATATCTCAAACCCTTAGACCTGTGGGTTAGCTAGGTTGCTAGTTCCTGATGTCTTTGTTGATGTTGATTTCATACTAGAATTGGCTAGTAGATATGATCCTTTAATAAAAACCATTAAGAGAGGTGATGGAAATCCCTTACTCATCCTAGACCGAAATACTTTTATGAAAGATTTTAATATCTAATATCCTATGGCTACTGAGATAAATCTGAATAGCCTAGAGAATAGGTACACTAGAGAATCTAGCGTTGCTGCCAAGGAGATTAAGGATCATCATGTCCCTAAGAAAATGAAATCCTATATAGCCCCCATGCCAGAGTGACCCCATATTTTTACAAATACCTTAATTTATATATTAAGTACATAGCATATGCACTATGTAGAGTGCTTGGAAAAGATGCTAGGGTAGAAAGGATCACCTCAGACATTTTGATGATGTTGTTAGATATGCAGAGTCTTCATACTACTACCAATTATGATTACATTCAGTATATCATTGATCAGATGCACCAAGGATTTATAGATATACAAAACAAGAAGGATCATACAAGATTCATGCATTATTCAATTCTTATGCATTTGATCCTCTACTATAATGTCGCAGTATTGAATTGTCAGATGTGTCAGCCACAAAGGTTCTACCATAATCAGTAAAACCCTGTTCAATTTTGGATTAGAGTTTGGAATTATACATCCAGAGAGAAGGAGTTTTGTGCTTTTGAAAATTGGATAATCTGTCCACTTTTGAAGTGCTTAGGTGTTAACAAGACTAGATTGCCTAGTAAGGTAATTCAATTATTGAGTCCTTACCAATACCTTGACAAATGGCCAGGAGACCATAATTGGGGGGATTTTTATTATGAAAAGAATTTTACAATGATGAGAGTTTATGGTTGTCCTCTCCCTCCACACATTTTCCCATTTCATGTACCACCAAGGATAGCTGCAATGGAGTTCATTAGGTAGCTTATTCTGATAGATAAAGAGAATTTGGCATCACACAGGAAGGGTACTATGTGTGCTTTAATGTGACCCCTAAATCAGGCACAAACTCAACATAGTATTTACTCAATTGTTCAATTTACAAAGACAAACATGAATTGTTCATTCTTCAAACTCAATTGAAATGACTTGCTGCCTCCTAATTAGTTGTGGATGTCAAATTTACCCTTAGAATGAGAGCCAACAACCTGACCATTGCTAACATGGAGGATTTATAAAGCATGAGAAAAGATGAAATTGCCATTACTCTATGAATTGGAATGCAATTAATCTATGAAAGAAAATTGCTCTTAGTCTATGAAAGTGAATTGCAACTAGTCTAGAACTGAAATTGCAACTACTCTATGGAAGAAAATTGCAAATAATCTAATAAATAAAATACTCTTAATCTAGAAATGAAATGCATTTAAACTAGAAAAGGAATTGCATTTAAACTAGAATTGAAATTGCCTTTAACTAGAGAGCTTGGAAGAATCAAATTGATATGTTAGACATGTAAATGAATAATAAATGAAATCAACATATCTTTAATTCCAATTGAAACTAGCCTAATTATGAAATTTTAAACTCAAAAGCATGAAAGAATTAATGCAAATTTGACTATAAGTTTGATGCTCTCCAAAAATCATCCTCTAGAATGAAGGAAATGAGGTCAAATTTATAGAAAACCATAGAAAGAGGGTGAAGAGTTTCTTGAAAAGAAACGGTTGCCTCTTCATTCTCATTTGAGACAAAAAAGCAAGAATTATTTAATTAAAAGGATGGATTATTGTCACATGAGTGTCCTTTCACATGAAATTATGGAATTCCTTTTTGAGGATAATTCATCCAATATTTAAATAACCATTCAATTCCTTTTATGTATCTTAGCTAAAGGGGGTGGAATTAATTTAATCAAAAGCACTTAGGACTTTAGAATTAAATCAATTAATCATAGGGATTTTTAGCTAAGAAACCTTGAGAATTTAGGAATTAAATATCATGTCAGATTTATGCAAATTTGGGTTTTCTACATTTGAAACTTAGTCAATTAAAGTCAATCAGGAGAAGAATTTGCCTAGTACAATAGGACTTCAATGATGAGAAAATGCGCCAAAATTGATTGGATTATAAGGTGCCAATTTTGGGGTGTTACATTTTTCCCCTCTTTGAATTGATGTGCGAGCAATGCATTGATTCAAAGAATAGTCTGAAGTGAAGATGAAGATTTTGAAAGTCTAGGTTAGGTGGCCAAGACACCAATCAGATTAAGAAGCAAAATCATCTGAGTGAAGATTGGAATCGGGGTTAGATTGCCCCAATGTCCATTGATAGCTGATGAAGATCTAGGACTATCTCTAGAATCAGGGTTAGATTGCCCCAATACGAAGATTAGCCCTTTGAGATCTAGGTTAGATTGCCTTGATAACGGTCTAAAGAGTTTTTGAGAGTCATCTTCAGAATGAAGTGTAACTTTCAGGAATTAGGGTTAGATTGCCCCAATACCCAATAAGATTTCAATAATCTTCTCTAGAATGAAGCTTGATCCTTGAGGATCCGAGTTAGATTGCTCAGATACCTAGAAAGATAGATGACAAGATGCGAGACATCAAGATGCCCCTTAGAGATTCAAGATCATGGAATATCCAATTTTGACCATAAGGTACAAAAAACTGAATATGCCCCAAGTGATGAGATGCCCCTAGTAATGGGGAATTTTGATTCAGATCAGACTGATTGAAGAATAATGCGAAAAGATTCAATGATGCAATCATCTTGCCCCCTCAGGAGCGAAATTGAAAGATGACACATCATAATGATGAGAGCGAGAAATCGTAGAGAAATAAGATCAAAGATCCAAAGATATCGGAGATAAGGAAGAATCAATTTAGAGCAATCAAGAGGTCCTATGATTAGGTTTGACCACAGTTGATTAGATGTGACTAGAGTTGACTTTGATGAAAAGATTGCAGAAACTGATAAAATGATAACAAGAGATAATCCTGACAAGAAAGCAACGTCAGAAAATTGACTACACAAGTGTCTGATCGCGTCGGTTCCAAAATTTTAAAATGCGATTTCGAACTACTTAGGAGTGTCAGATTTTGATTTCGATCACGAAAATGGATTCAGAACGGTCCATTTAGCCAAGGGTACAATTTTCACAGAAAATAGAGCACTTTGAAAAATTAGGTCAAAGGCTATATAAGGCCCGGAGGGGTCTTTTTCAAATCATTATTCACCTTTTGAGTTTAGCGATGGTGAGGGCTCCAGCTAATATTGAGAGCATTCCCGTAAATTATCACTGATTTGAGTGCTCCCGACAACACAACCAGCCACCGAAGTATGACGCACCTGTGAGTAATCATAACCTGATCCTATATTTCAGAAAAAATTTAATCAATTTTTAGCACTTAGCATGTTTTTAGACTTTTTAAAACTCGTCATGCCCAATCTCGTGTGAGGAAATAGTTTCCTCATGCTAGCCTCAGTCACCTTTCACGCGAGGAATCTGAAACCTTGCGTGGGTTAGGGGTTCCGTGCGCAAGCCCCTCCCCGGCGCTCGCGCGAAGAGTGTGCTTGCGACGCACGAGATTTCTAAAATCTCCTGCGGGAACACATCCTACCTCATGTGAGCAAGAAAGCTTGCACGGGAAAAGAGTTTCCTCATGTAGGAAAAGAGTTTTCTCACATGGGAGGCTGGCTAAAGTTCAAAAGTTGTTGTTTTCTTGCGTTGCAGAGTCAGCCAGTTGCCATTTCTTAAACTGTGTGTAAAATAGGTTCATAGCTGTAGTTGTTGTCTTTTTCTTTTTTAAAAATCATCATTATTAAGGTATTGATCCAATTTTGTCACTTTCTTTGCAGGTCAGCTTCCCAGACATTGGTTTCTGATCTCATCATCCTGTTATGGGTGAGCTGCTCCAGAGATCCTGCAGCAGGCGGACAGGTAGCACAGTTGTAGGAGACTCTCCGGAGAGTCAGAGAGAGAGCCCGACAGACTTAGAGGGAGTGTGATGACCTCCATACAAAGGTGATCATTCGGGATACGTGGATATCTGAGAGAGACTAGGAGATTTAGGGGTTGCGAGTGTCACTGGCTTGATCTCAGTTAGAGACTAGGTATGAGGCTGCCCAGGCTTCTTATTATTATGCTGCATATACTATTGTGGTGCCTGAGGCAGCAGATTAGATATAGCCCTTTTCAGAGTATGCTGGTGCTCGAGCCGCTCCACTGGGACCACCTCTACCAGGTCCTCCTCCTTAGTAGTAGGACATGCCACTTCCTCCACCTCCACTAGGTGGTTAGATTTTGATGTACATTGTACCACCATTTTGACATATTATGCTTGAATAGCACCCTTGTATATTTTGACCGATCGATATATATATGAGCTCAATTTTTGGCATCATTGTACATGTTTATATATTGCTTTAGATGTGTATGTTTTATGAGATGATTTCCTATATGATTAGATGTACGGATTAGAAATGTATGCAAATGGATAAAATATGCAAATGTTTATGCACATGTTTTATTGATGTATGAAAATGCTATGATAGATGTTAGCTGGATAAATGCTATGTATGATTTGATTTATGCTTATAATGAATGCACATGTTTATGGATATATAAATGCAAATGTATGAAAATGCACTTTTGTAAATTAATGTAATGCGACGAATGCAATGGAATAATCATCTCATGCAAGATCTCGCAATATACAACAAGTATGAACCAAAAGAACGTAAACGAAGATCGAGAACGAGGACCAGACACTCGTGCAGTCAAGAAGGAATCATGATGGAAGATGAGGACCTGAAAAGAATCGGAAGATAATGAAGAGAGCACCAAACTATCATGATGCAAGCCTAAAATGAGAATGCAAGCCTACAATGTAAATGCAAGCCTAAGCTAAATGTAATCCTAGGACTTTGGTTGTTGGACTCATCGTATTTATCATCATCAAGTGATTTTGGATCATCAGAGTCAATACAATCCTTATTGGTGCCACTGCAACCATAGGAATATGAATATGACTTTCATCAGATAAAATGTAGGAAATGAACATAAGCACCATAGGCATAAAAGCCAAGGTGACTTGAACATTGTTTCCAACTTAATATAGTAATAATTCGCAAGTAAACAAACACAACAATAACAGTCAAGGAGATAGTCCAACCTCCCCTTGGCATACAAATAAACAAGATCAAGGGATGTGAGTATTTTATACCTTAATGTAGAAGCTCTTATCACATACACCCTATTTATTTGATGTTGCCGGATCATCGAAACTACACCAACAAATAGTAGACAAAAGAAAATATCAATGAAATTCATGAGAATAGACAACATACTAAGAAAGAGTCAATCATATCTCAGCAAGTTTCAAGGCTTATGAGAGTGTCTATGTCTAGGGTGTTGAAAAACACCATTATGCTTGTGAGTGCATTGTGTTTGATTGCTATTGAGAGATGTTTACATTGTGAGATATCCGATGTGTGTTAAAAAAATGCAGATGTGTCCAAAGAGAAAGTGTTGAAAAACACTATTTGATTAAGGTGTTGAGAAACACCAGTCCATGCCAGTAGAGATTTGTCCTTTGACACGATTATTGACTCAAGTGTAAACCAAAGAGCGATTGAAATGGGGAGCCATGCCCCCAAGTAACGAATGGATCGAAACCAAACAAACAGATAGCGAAACGATGCAAGAAATCTCAGCAATGTAGCGACAGTAGGTAGACTCAGTGAGAACCATTGGTGACTGTCGCAAGAAATTCTCAAGCATAAAGATCAATAACAAGATCTAGGCATTAGTAGGTAGACTCAGTGAGAACCACTGGTGACTGATGCAAAGAGAGTCTCAACAAGAGATGAAGTGCTACGAAGCATCGACAGGCGGACACAGTGAGATCCATTGGTGACCACAAGAGGAGAAAGACTCCAAAAGATAAGACAATGCCCCCGAGTGTGACCAGTTTCAATCCATGTGAGGTCAAGCAAAATCTCAAAGATGGTGGAAAGCAAAATCATGAGCACACTAAAACAGGAAAGCGAGCGAAAAGCGGGAAAGCAAACTAAAGAAGGAAAGTAGAAAAGCAACTCCAAGAGAGCCAAGAGATGCTGCGTCAGATAAAGCATTGCAGAACAAGAGGTGCCTATTTACCAGGTTTTCACAATGTTGGAAGAAATTATATTTTTGCTACCATGACACCTGTTTACCAAGTTTTCATCAATGGCACATTTTTCTCTTTTTCCCTTTTTTTGTATTTTCATTTTTTCAATTTTTTTGTTCTTTTTGTTCTTTTTTATTTTTTTTTATTTTTTTTATTTTTCATTTGTTTTTTGGTATTATCAAGGTGCCTGTTTACCAGGTTTTCACCAGGATAATAGATACATCAAAGTGCCTATTTGCCAAGTTTTTACTAAGATGATCATTTTTTCAGGACATTTTACAATTTTTAGGATTTTCTCAGAATAAAGTTTGTACATGAGCATGCTAAAGATATCTCAATTGTAGAATTTCTTCAGGTGAAGAGCATTGATGGGCTCTTTGAGTTGTTCACCTTTTGTAGTAGAGAGATGATAAGTGCCAGACCTAAATACTATAATAATAACATAAGGGCCAAGCCAGTTTGGCTCAAAATTCCCTTTCTGAGTTCGCTGTTGCTGAGTCTTAGGGTTTTCTCTGAGGAGGAGATCACCAATTTGGAAGTCTCTTGGTCTAACCTTCTTGTTATAGCTCTTAGATATCCTATTTTGATATGCTCTAAGATGATCGAATGCCACCTTCCGACATTCATCCAGTAATTCAAGCTCTTGAAGCTGAGATATTGTAATGTCATCATCTGTAATGAGGCCTTTCAAAGAGACTCACAAGGTAGGAATCTCAACCTCAATAGGCAGTACTACATCTACACCATATAATAAAGAAAAGGGCGTGGCCCCTGTTGGAGTTCTTATACTTGTGTGATAGGCCCATAAAGCCAAATTAATCTGGAGGTGCCAATATCATCTAGATTTGTGTACCATATGGTGCAGGATCTTGAGAATTATTTTATTGGAAGCTTTAGCCTATCCATTACCCTGAGGATAATAAATAGACGACCAATGTTGAATAATCTTGAACTTAGTGCACAAATTTGTCAGATCTTTATTCTTGAATTGTCCCCCATTATTAGTCATAATAGAGGAGGGTACACCATATCTACAGATAATGTAGTTTAGGATGAACATAGCCATAGATTTTCCATCAGCTACACTGAGAGGTACTGCCTCAACCCATTTAGTAAAATAATTTGTAGTAGTGATGATGTACTTATGTCCTCTTGAAGAAGATGGATATATCAGACCCATTAAGTCGAAAGCCCACTGTTGAAATGGCCAAAAGGTGATAAAGGGAATGAGCTCCTTGGCTAGAGCATGAATCAAATTACCATGAAGTTGACATTGTTTGCAAGACTTGGCAAATTGCATAGCTTCCTTCTCCATATCAGACCAATAATAACCAACTCTAATAAGCTTATGAGCTAGTGTTAGACCATTTGAGTGAGAACCAAAAATTCCTTAATGTACCTCTTCTAACACTCATTTGGACTCATTAGGTTCTAGACACCTAAGGAGGGTACCGTCTAGACCCCGTCTATACAAGTAATTTGCTACAATGATGTACCGTGAAGCAATGTAGATTAGGTGGAGTTTTTCATTTCTAGTATATGTGTCAAGAATAATTTGGTCATGGAGATAAGACTAGATGTGGTGGTAGCAAGAGGAATCATGTCCAACCACTAAACATACCATCTGGGAGTCAGGAGAGTCATAGGCAGGGTAGCATAATGTCTCCACTAGGAACTCATGTCTGAAGTCATTCTCTGGCATTTATAACATAGATGCTAGAGTATCCATAGCATCAGCCACTTTATTATCCGCCCTGGGAATTTGCTGAAAAGTGACATGTGCAAAGTATTTCTTAAGGCTCTCAACCATCTTTTTATAGGGTACCAACTTTTCATCCTTAGTCTGATAGAGATTGTTCACTTGGTTGATCACCACTTGTGAGTCTCCAAAGAATTTTAGTTCATCCACTTGCCATTCAATAGTGATCTTTAGTCGGTTGATCAAAGCTTCATATTCAGCGGTTTTATTGGTACAAGGAAACATCATTTTGTATGCCTTTGGTAAGGAGTACCGCTAAGGTGTGATAAACAAAATTCCAGCTCCTGACCCCTGTTGGGTGAATGAACCATCAAAGAACATTTTCCATGTTTGATGTGTGAGAAGCATAATAGAATCATCTAGGAATTCCATCTTTAATGGTTGATGATCTGTAATTGGTGCTTCAGCCAATTGATCTGCAATTGCCTGTCCTTTTATGGATTTTCTCTCAACAAAGACAATATCAAACTCACTAAGGAGCATGACCCATTTAGCTAATCTACCTGTGAGAGTAGCTTTACTAAGAAAGTATTTCAATGGATCAATCTTTGCAATTAGCCTTGTAGTATGAGCCAACATGTAGTGTCATAGCTTCTGGGAAGCAAACACCACTACTAAGAAAGCCTTCTCAATTACAAAATAATTCATCTCGTAAGAGACCAATGTTCTACTAATGTAGTAAATGGCTCTTTCTTTATGATTTGGATCTTATTGGACCAAGAGAGCACCCAAGGATGTTTCCATTGCTGAGATATATAAGATCAAAGGCTTCCCTTGAATAGGAGGCATCAAGATGGGTGGATTGGATAGATATTGTTTGATCTATTGGAATCCTTGTTCACATTCTTTGTTCCAGTCATAAGTCACACCTTTATGCAGAGTTTTGGTGAAAGGTTGTGATTTGTCAGCTAATTGTGAGATGAACTGTCTGATAGATTGGAGCCAACCTTGGAGACCTCTAATTTTTTTGATGTTACGGGGTGGTGGCATTTCCATTATAGCTTGTACCTTTGCCAGATCCACCTCAATTCCTTTTATAGAGATGATATAGCTAAGTAACTTTCCTGAAGTAACCCCAAATGCACATTTCTTAGGGTTAAGGAGCAGCCTAAATTTTTCCATATGATCTAGTATAGGACCTAGATCAGTGAGATGTGTCTTTCTATCCATACTTTTAGCAAGTGTGTCATCCACGTAGTCCTCCATCATTCTATGCATCATGTCATGAAATATTGTAGTGACCACTCTTTGATAAGTAGCTCCAGCATTTTTTAGACCAAAGGGCATAACATTCCAGTAGAATGTACCCCATGCAAAAGTAAAAGTGGTCTTATCTTGGTCCTCTGGCACAATTTTAATTTGATTATAGCTAGAGAAACCGTCCATTAGTGAATACATCTCATATCCTGTTGTCATGTCCACTATCATGTCAATATTGGGAAGTGGAAAATCATCTTTGGGACATGCCAAATTTAAATCTCTAAAGTCAGTGTAGGCCCTAATAGATTTGTCATGTTTAGTCACTGGGACTATATTAAAGATCCACTCTGCATAATAAATCACTCAGATGAACCCAGCTTTTAGAATTTTTTCCAATTCTACCTTGATCAATAAAGCCACATGTGGATGCATCTTTCTAAGTTTTTGTTTAACTGGTTTCACACCTGGAGCTATTGATAAGTGATGCATAATGAGATTAGGATCCACACTTGGCATGTCAGAATATGTCCATGCAAAATTTATCTTTTTCTCCTAGAAGAATTATGTGAATTCCTTAAGTTCCTCTGTAGATAATGACTTGGCCACATGAATGATTTGTGGATGTTCTGCTGTTCCCAGATTTATCGGCTGAGTTGGTTCAATTAACACTAATGAGAATTCTTGGAAGTGACTCAGAAGCACATCAAGTATCTCATCCTTAGGCACCTCAGAGAGGTTTTCACTTTCGGATACATCTTTTATTTTTACTTTTTTGGCTCTGATACTGCCACAATGTGGTTTTCACCATCAGAGCACCTATTTTTTCTTCTTTTAATTTTCTGACTAAGATACTTGATGTTAGTCTCAGTCATGTTGACACTTTCTTCACTAGTGGAGGATGTTACAGGTTCCATAGCATTAAGTTAGTAGGCTAGGGGGTAATCATTCTAGAATGTAAGGACTTCACTAGATGAAGAAGGGGAATTCTAGTCTATTAATTCAGGATGTTGGAGGGAAAGAGATGTGATAGGTTCAAGTGCGTTCACAATATTGTCATTGAAAGTGTTAACTAACATGTTGAGAGCTAAATTGATCTCATCCAAAGGTGTGTTTGAATCCTTTTGATCTCTAATGACCAAATTAGAAGACATGTTAACACCTATAGACTCGGACTCGTTAGACCTTTCACTAGACCCCTCACTTACGTTGAGAAGTTTTTCATAAGATCCTTCTGACAAACTATCAAACTCATATTCATGAGATTCTATATCTAAACTCTAACTTGGGTGCTTGCACCATGAAGGTTTAGGAGTTCATGCAATACCAGCCTGTTCTTGTGCCATCTATTCTTGAAACCCTAGTGGTACGTATCTTTCACCTTGGAAGTTAGGATCTTGCAAGTCTTTCCATTATTCATAGGTTAATGCATTAAGTGGAGTAGTTTTATTAGAATCACTGTCACTCTCAGCTGTACTGACATGTGGTACAAAATTATTTGGCTGAGCAAAGAATGCTACCAGGTCTGGAGGAATGGGATAAGGAAAGCAATCCTTTTCTGAGCTATCGACTATAGTTGAGCCTTCAGGTTCTAGTGTAGGTCCTACTTTTGGCACAAATTTATGGATCCCTAGATGAAACAGGACCTTTTTGCAACCTAAACTAGTGGTGTCTTTTGTCTTTTGACCTATAGCTTTAGTGGGTTCCAGTAACCCATTGTCGTTCACCCCTATTGGGCTACTTCCTTTGTACCCAAAACATTTCATAATCTTAAGACCCTCACTGTTAGGATTTAATTCATGATCCGAGGCAATTTTTTCAGCTATGTTCTTTCCTTTACAAAGCCAAGCCTTGATAGCCCTTTCCTCATCTTCATCTTCCAATGGTGTATTAGACCCTACAAATGTACCATCATAAACTATCTTAGGAGTAGCAGAATATTTTTTGTGCTTAGAAGGTCTCCCATAAGAGCGAGGAAATAGGGGTAGAGATGCTAATGATAGCATGGGTTCCATTTGATATCCACCCATGCCTATGTCTGTGATTTTCAGTGTCTGTTCCATGTCTTTGAGCTTGGCATCGTAGAGTTCTGTGTATTCTCTATTAGTTGGAACAAGACTGTCAACTGATTAGGTGAGAGCATTACAAGAAGAACCCATACTAGCAAGAATTGTCACCTTTGCGCCTTGAAAAGAAAACTTGATACACTGATGGTATGTAGAAGGAACCACTTGCATCTCGTGGATCCATGGTCTCCCTAGAAAGATATTATATGCAAGAGGAAGGTCTAGCAATTGACATATGACATCTCTTTCAACTGGGCCAAGCCAAATGGGTAGCACAACTAGACCTTTAGATGTTCTCTCTTTCTCATCATAAGCCTTTATGGTAATTCTTTTGTGGGAATCTATGTTATCCTCGCCATAACCTAGCTGAGAAAGAAAATGAGCAGAGCAAATATTAAGACCAACACCATTATCAATGAGCACGTGATGGACTAACTATTTGCCAATCATGACTTCTATGTGTAGGGGAGCATTGTGTGGGTGACTAATTGAGTGATCATCTTCTTAAGAGAAGGATAAATAATGTGGTGTGGTCAAATGACCCACCATGGATTGAAACTAATCCAAATTGATATCTTTGGGGACATTAGCTTCGGTGAGATCTTTGTCCAGAATCTGCCTATGAGTAGGCGAGATTTTCAATAGCTCAAAAATAGTTATCTGAGCATTGATCCTTTGAAGCTGGTCAGGAATGCTATAACCAGTAGTAGGAGGCATAGGGACCACCTTTGTGGTCTTTTTTGTAGAACCAACAACAGTCTTATCCATAGTTTGTTTTGGCATGGACGTAGCAGTAGGAGGGTTAGGACCCTTGATAGTGATTTTAGCTTGAGATCTAGTAACAATGTTCGCACAATCTTGAGATGTTTTAGATTTTGATAATCGAGACCCAGGGCCTCTTAAGATAAACAGGGTTCTGGGTTTAGAAGTATTCCCACTTCCCTTGCTAGTAAACATATTGTAATATTCCACTTGTACTGGTTCAATCATGTTGATAACAATATTGTAAGTGGTATGTGCATAATTAACTTTGGAATTATTATTCTGAGGATTGGAGGATTCACCTTTCTCATGATGAGGAAAGGGATATTTAAAAGCTTGATGATCTGAATTATTGTTATTATTCTCCACAATGATAACCTTGTTGTCAATCAAATCTTGGACTTTATGATGCAATTGGAGACATGTAGCAGTCTTATGACCTTTGTTTTGATGGTAATCATAGTAAGCATTCTCATTCCACCAATGAGGTCATGGTTGTGGATCATATAGATGTTTCTCCAAAGGAGCAAGAATCTGATTTTGTACCAAATTTTTGAAAACCACATCCAGCGATTCTCCTAAAGAGGTAAATTCACGCTTGGGTCGTGCTGCCCAAGGTTTGTTGCCAGCAAATCTAGAAGGTGTTGATTATTGGTTGCAGCCTTTTCAACAACTTTGGTTGCTTGTATACCGAAGGTAAGATTGAAGAATGGTTTTGAATAATTTGAAGTCACTTTATCGACCACCCCATCATTCACAACATCTCTATTTTTGTTGGAAAATTTCCCTTTGTTTTTGTTGGAAGATGAGGGATTTTGCTTGTTATCTTTATACAAGGTCAATTTTCCTTTTTTAACCATGAATTCTTCTATCCTCACAACTTGTTTTATCATACTATCAAAGTTAAGGGGCCCTTGAATTTGGACTTGATACCCGAAGTCAGGGGTGAGATTATCCAAGAATATATTAAGTTTCTCAAACTTGAGTATTTTGTGACGGTATTTAGTGCAAAGTTGTCTCCATCTTTGGAGAAATGTCAAGAATGGTTCCCCTTGCCTTTGCTTAAGGTTGCAAAGGTCCCTTATGTTGACAATATGTTGAATATTGTGAGAATAATGTTGTATAAAAAGATTGGCAATCTCGTAAAAAGTTTTGATACCAGTGGGTAGTCGCGAGAACCATTCCATAGTGGGTCCACCCAAAATTCATGGAAAAAGATGCATCAAATATGTTGGATCATGTATAAAATCCATTTATAAGGCACCAAATTCTCTGAAATTATCCCGAGGATCAGTGGTACCTAGATACTTGTCGTATCTTGGGATTTCTACACCTTTGGGAAAAGGTGGCATAACAATGCTCCTATCAAACAGAAAAGGACATATACTTTCCAATGTGAACTGTTGCATAGGTTTGTCCTTATCCTTCATTAGTTGGCTGATTTGACCTTTCATGTCTTGAATTATTTTATGCAACTTGGAGGTTTCAGTTTCCTCTTCCTTAGCGACAACCGTTTCCACTTGAAAGTTTGCGGGTAACTTGACCCCTTGTTTTGCCAAATCTAGGAAGTATTTTTCTTTGTCTTCTGCAAGGAGTATCTCCATCATTTTAATGAGAGCTTTATTAGACTTTGCTGCATCTATGTCATTTTGAGTTATTGGGTCATCTTCATTACCAAGAAATTCATAAATGCTCTGAGTCTGATCTTGACCCTGGTGATGCTCTTCTCCTTGATGACCTTGTTCATGTTGAGATTGGTCATGACCTTATGTGTAATCGAAAGGAGATTTCATGTTGTTAATATGAGATTGTTCCATGTGCACTTCTTTAGTATGAGAGCGAGGACTCATATCCGATGTGCTCTTTGGCGAATCAAAAGGATTGAAATGTTTGAAAGGATCACTAAGGCAGTGAGAGTTGTTAATAGGACCAACTCAAATATATGACTTCTTGTAGCCTTGTTGGCATGAGAGAAATGGATTACGATAATCTTGAAACAATAGATTAGAACAAAAATGAAGCATTGGTTTTGAATTCAGACTCAGATCTGCACTAAACGGGGAAGAGGAATGTGAAGATCCCTCTTGATTATCAACTTGAATAACGGGTTTAGAATGATCTTTTCCTTGATTGTGAGGTTTACCTCTACCTACTCTAGAACCATGTATGGGAAAAATATTACCACTCCTAGTCATAATAGGCATAGATGAAGTTGATACAAGAGGAAACTTAAGATCTGAATTAGAACTCTATCTCTAGAGGTATCAAAAAAAGAGGTAATAGGCTAGAACAACCAAGGTATGAGATGCACCCGGCATGAATCATCAGAGGTATGGCTAGAAAATCCTAGATATGACTATCATGTCGCAAGGTACAAAAGACATAAGAAGACAGGACGAAGACAAAGAGACAAGACAAGTTCAAGTATGAATCAGTTAGTTTGCAACTCAAAACAACTAGTTTCAGACTGCAAACAATGAAGGAACAAGCAATCAAACCCCAGACAAGAGGCAGATCAGGCAGATAAAAAAACTCAGTCTTCAAAATAAAAACCTGATTTCGAGACATAGTGAACACTGTTCTCTAACAAGATTTCTAGGTTTAGGATAGTTTTAAGATGATACAAATCAGCAATCTCTGTTTCAAGGTGACAAGCACTCATTTACAAACTTGAAGTTTCAATCAAGTAGTGACGCAAATAGTAGTCGTAAACAATTCTACCAAGGACAAAGCGACTTGGTAGAAACATGGGAGTCTTTGTTTTATGATAGTACAGATAGTTTAAGACTCAAAAATAGACACTCAATTATCCCTACAAAGAAAATTCACTGAGAAGACAAAATTTGTGCCCCGCTGTCTTATGTGTATGCGTGCACCTCACACAACAGTGTCACCCTCGAAAGAGTGCCCATGTTTTCAGTGTTTCCAAGGAATAAGTATATATGTTTGAAGGTTACCCTTAAATAGGGGTCAGCTTCATATACCACTTCAAACATCTAGGTGCATACGTATGTCAAGAATTTAGGGGAGAGATTCTTCCCTCTCCTTGCGCACAAATTATTTCTCCTTTCGGAGGTGAACTAGGTAGGCATCTAACTAAGAGAGTGTTTAATAGGCTTCCATTCACAATAACCTCTGGTGCCTCTAATATAGAGCTAGGGCCTCATAGCCACACCAACACTTGTAAGTCACACACCCTTGCAAGCAAGGCTGGGAGTGGCGCTGCTTAGTATGACAAACAAGACTTTCTCATGATGATAGTCAAAATCAATGAGAAAGAAGTTACCATGGATTTGGAGTCTTTGGACTAAAAAAAAAAGACTTTATTAGAGTGAGGTGGAATCACTGATGAAAGGTGTGTACTCACTTGGGACATTCCCAGAGGTTCAACTTCCGGTAGGCCCTCTAAAGGTGACTCAACTTGGTTCGAATTCAAGGGTTTGATTTTCTGATTCTCTCAATGAGAGAAGAGAATACTTCTCTACCTTTTCACCTTACCCAAACACATCAAGCATATTAATCACTGAGATAGTTTAACTCCACCAAATCCACAAGCCTTTGGGTTTCTGATTCTCTCAAAGAGAGAAAAGCATAATCCCCTAACAAGTATAAGTGCTAAAGATTCACTATCTTGCTTTGCTTCCCCAAGTATCTGTCATGCTAGCAACATTTGGGTCTCAGTTTCATCCATGCACATCACTTCCATGTAATGAAGAGCCTATTCCCCTACTTTTCTATCGGGAACCTTATTAAATTTTAACAAAGCCCTATTTAAACTATGTGAATGAAAAATAGTAAACAAACATGATGTTTTAATTATGCCTTTGACAATCGTCCTGCAAGCAAACTGTTAGAAAGTGTTTTTGACCTTTGACAAGCGAACCTGCAAACCACTGTTATGCTACAGTAGAAATCAGAAATAGAAAAATTACAGTAGAAAATAGATGTCAAAAAATAAAAATAGTAGATTACAAATTTTGAAATTTAAGTGTCTGTCTGCTAAAGTTCACGCGAGCAAGTACTTTGTTGCGCGCAAGCAAGTGCTTCGAAGCATGTGAGCTTTCTGTTTCTTCACGTGACAAAGTGCTATAGAGAGAAAAACTTTGCATGGATCAACCTGAATCCTCACATGAGACTCTGTACCAGTGCAGTACAGACGTATGGTAGAGTTCCCAAAACACTGTTAAAAAGTTTGAAAATGAGGCCAGAAATCATTTTTTCTTCCCCTCGGTGGGCACCAAAATGTGTGTGCTTGAATGTGACCCCTAAATCAGGCACAAACCCAGCATAGTATTTACTTAATTCTTCAATTTAAAAAGACAAACATGAATTGTTCATCCTGAAAACTCAATTAAAATGACTTGCTGCCTCCTAATTAGTTGTGGATGTCGAATTTACCCTCAGAATGAGAGCCAACAACCTGACCATTGCTAACATGCAGGATTTCTAAAGCATGAGAAAAGATGAAATTTCCATTACTCTATGAATTGGAATGCAATTAATCTATGAAAGCAAATTGCTCTTAGTCTATGAAAGTGAATTGCAACTAGTCTATAACTGAAATTGCAACTACTCTATGGAAGCAAATTGCAATTAATATAAGAAAGAAAATACTCTTAATCTAGAAATGAAATGCATTTAAACTAGAAAAGGAATTGCATTTAAACTAGAATTGAAATTGCCTTTAACTAGAGAGCTTGGAAGAATCAAATTGATATGTTAGACATGTAAATGAATCATAAATGAAATCAACATATCTTTAATTCTAATTGAAACTAGCCTAATTATGCAATTTTAAACTCAAAAGCATGAAAGAACTAATGCAAATTTGACTATAAGTTTGATGCTCTCCAAAAATCATCCTCTAAAATGAAGGAAATGAGGTCAAATTTATAGAAAACCATAGAAAGAGGGTGAAGAGTTTCTTGAAAAGAAACAGTTGCCTCTTCATTCTCATTTGAGACAAAAAAGAAAGAATTATTTAATTAAAAGGATGGATTATTGCCACATGAGTGTCCTTTCACATGGAATTATGGAATTCCTTTTTGAGGATAATTCATCCAATAATTAAATAAAAATTCAATTCCTTTTATGTATATTAGCTAAAGGGGGTGGAATTAATTTAATCAAAAGCACTTAGGACTTTAGAATTAAATCAATTAATCATAGGGATTTTTAGCTAATAAACCTTGAGAATTTAGGAATTAAATATAATGTCAGATTTATGCAAATTTGGGTTTTCTGCATTTTAAAATCAGTCAATTAAAGTCAATCAGGAGAAGAATTTGCCTAGTACAATAGGACTTCAATGATGAGAAAATGTGCCAAAATTTATTGGATTATAAGGTGCCAATTTTGGGGTGTTACAGGTACTTTTACCCCTAGGAAGTTTAAGATCTACAATTTGATTATTGGAAAAGGAGCCTTAGACTTGGTGAATATCTGGTTGAAACATTATAGAATGAATGTGGCCCTACATAGGCATGTTGATACTAAGGGATTCATTTTTAGTGGAAAGAAGTTGGTCATACCAACTATCCCCTACACAAAGGTACATTAGGAGTGTATGGAGGAGGATCTAATAAGAAACATCTTGGAGGATGAAGAGGTTGACAAGAAAGAAATTAAGCTTAATGAACATATGGACTTGGAGAGGCAGGTGAAGAGAAAAGGGATGAATATTGGAGGTTTCTACCCTAACATGCCTTATGTCAAAAGGCTGGATGCAATGATTGAGAACCATACTCTTCTATGTAATAAGTTAGAGGATGCACTGGTAGTCCCAGAAAAAGGCCACATAGAGAATTTAGAATCAGAATATGATGATGATAGTGATCAAGGCTATCCTTCACCCAAAGCCTACCTAGATTACCAAGCAATACCATTGAAGCTTGTAGTTAAAGAGGAAGATGTCATTGACCTAATAGAGGTCCCAGAGAAATAAGTGACAAATGAGCCCCCACCTAAGAGACAAAAAGTAGAAATAGGGGAGCCTTCTAAGAGAAAAAGGCCAGATAAAATTGGAGCCCTGATAACTGGTGACAGACCCTATGATTATTATTTAAGAAAAAAGATCAGGGTAGGGAAGAAACTCCAAAAGGATATAGAAGAAGAGGAGTTACCTCTCAGATGATGCACAGATGAGAGATTGTTGCGTCAAGAGGAATTCCTCAAAGATAACAGCTTCATAAAGACAAGGGAATTCAAGGATTTCCTAATATGGAATAAGCAACAACAAATTGGGAAGCAATTAGAATTGGCAGGTGGTGACCTAGTCACCCAAGAAGCTCTACAAACATTACAGGATTATGATCCTAAATTAGAAGAGACTACCCCTGAGAAAGCAAGACTACTGGTTAAGTCCAGTGGGATACTATTTGTAGAAGGTTGGGACTTGTCCTCAGCATTTATTATAGATCAGATAAGGAGACAACATGATGTAAAATTGACATCAAAAACTCAGGTTGGAGACATGGTTAGAGGGTTTGGGTATAAACCTAAATCCCAAGCACTTGCAATGTGGAGCCTAGCTCCTAGAGATCAGAAGCCAACTCTTCTAAATTTCCAAGAGAAAATGGAGGGAAATAAAATCATTTGGACCCTCCAAAATATAGGAGATCTAGAGATATCCCAAGTTTTAACCCATTTTTCTCAGCTTAATGAAGCTAAAATAGTCCAACTCTCAAAAAAACTACAAAAGATCACTAGTGATACTAGTGATATTTCAAAAGATAGAGAGATTGCACTAGTGAAAATCAAAGAACAATAGAAGCTTATAGAAAAGCTTACCAAAAAACTGCTAGAGATAATAGAGCCAACCACTATTGAGCCTAAAGAGGTAGTGGATGTTGAAGTCCACACAAAAGACATAGGGGACATGCCTGCCAAAATAGAGCAAGGAGTTACAGTGAATAACAATGAGATTTTGGAAGCATTGGCTTCAATTTTGTAGCATAGGATTGACATCATTAAGGATAAAGTTGATGTAGTATATGGGGATTATGGTAGGTTGCCAGGCTTACAAGTAGAAGTAGCAATTTTTTTGACAATTTTGGATCCTTACTATGCAAATTCGTCTGGGAGAACATCACTATTTGAAATATTAGCATTAGTTCAACCATTGAGATCAGATTTTCCAGAGATAGTGACTTTGGTTGGGACTGAAATATAAAAAAATGGGGCTACTTTATCCTTCTTTAAGGGTAAGGCCAATCAAATTGATGCTAAGTTGAAGATGTTTGGGATATATTATAGTAGGTTTGTACCTCCAATAAGATTTGAAGATGATCAGATCAAACCATTAGGGTTATGGATATCAAAATTTGATAGCGTACTTCCCAATAAAGACATTTATGTCTCTAACCAGATATGGAGAGGTTCAACCAAATTTTAGATGAGGAAATTAAGGAATAAATAGACTACAATAAATTCATTTCAGATATTAAAAGAATTATAGATGCTAGGTGGGAAAGGCAGAAGACTCAACTAGAATATTCAGAACTTTGAGTGGCCTAAGGAAGAGGATGTGACAACATGGGATATTATGAAAAATCCTAAGAAGAATAATCCTATCACAGTTGATTTGGATGTTGTAGATGAAGAATAAAAGACACATGACACCTGATCTATAAGCACATGAAGGTTAGTAATCTTGAAAAGATTAGTGTAAGTTAGCCTGTATTGGTTGTCACTAGATCTTGTTACAACTATCAGACACTATCCAGAATACATGCAGACAAAGGTGCTGACATCCACAAATGGACAAAGTACAAAATAGAATTTCATTCTTTAAATTTGTCCTCCCATTGCTTGGAGCTTTCTTATCATTTGTCTTTTTCTAAGTTTGTAGGGTTAGGTTTCTTAAACCATTCAAGGCTTTTTTCATCCTTATCTTATGGATTCCAAGATGGTTTGAACCTATAAATAGATCTTATTGTAACATTTGAAGTAGATGATGAAACATAATTATAAGCTAGACTACAAAATTTTGTCTGTATTTTTTTAGCTTTAGCCTCTATATGTATGAACCAGGAATATAAATAAAATATAGTGCAACTTCTCTTCTATATTGTTGTTGTCTCTTTACTTATTGTGTATGCTCTTTTATGTTTGATCTGTAAGGCATTTTAAATATATTGGTTACATGGTAGCTATCTAATTACTTACAAGTTTCTTTCAAGGGAAGAACTAAGTTTTGTGAGGAGTTTCAGGGAGCATAATAGTATTGTGAGGATTTGATACAGTAGTGTGGGAGTGACATGGTAATTTGTAAGGCATTTTTCTTGAGTTGCATATAGGTTGTAAGGCAATCTATAGTATCTTTATTTACCTTTTTTTGTAGATTTGCATCTTTTGACTCTTTTCCCAAGGATAGACACTAGTCTAGAAATTTTTAAGTAGTTTATCATCATCCAAACAATTTAAAATACACAAATATTTCACTTTAGCATTCAAAACATATAAGTTTAAGCAATTGTATCAAGATATACAATTCATTTTATTAATCCCTTTAAGAGAGGGTTGAAATAGGTTGCCCCTCCTAAGTTCTGAGAACTATATAAGGAAGAAGGATGAACATCCTTAAAACACTACTATTTTCTATTATCATTTCAATAGTTTTCATGGTCAAGCTCTGTATCAAGTTGTTTTTAGTTTTATGCAGAGTAATTTATAAGGTAATACAGTAAAAAGGTAGCAAATTAGTATCCATAATTAATAATACTGTAAGACAACTATTTTATATAGGTAATACCTACCTGGGTGTCGTGGAACCTAAAAAGAAGGAGGTGATAATAGTTTCCCCGGACATTATCATAAATCCTCATCAATTAGAGTTTTCTCTTGCTTGAGTCATTATTTTTAGATATTGGGAGTCATAGAGTTAATCAAATATTCAAGCCTCAATTGAAGGTTTAGCAAGAAAAAACCCTTACAGACCCTGGGGATTAATTTGGGGTGGGGTGTCTTTCTTTTCCTTCCCCTTGTCTTTTCTTGGTCCTGCGGCTCCGAAGGTCGAAGCAAACCCCCGCAAGATTGGATCCTTACAGGTTCTCCACTTGCATACTCACTAAAAATATTTGTGGCTATTTTTGATAATGTCACAACTTACATCCTTAATTATCAAATTCTCTGGGGTGCCCCGATCCACCAGAGGGAGATCCAACTTGTCAATCTCATGTCCCTTGTATGATGGGTCCTCCAGAGACCCATCATCTGAAAAGTCTTTCAGGAAATCCTGAAGGCCAAGGGCCTTCATCAAACCTTTGGACATCCATGAATGTTGTCAGGCCTAGAGATAAAAATCTATCCTGACAATCTGCCCAAAAATCTTCAACATGAACTTTATGCGGTGAGGATGCGTGGGGTAGCGCCTCTCTTATCTTATCAACCAGATCAAAATTGTTTTTGGAAAGGTGGAATTCTACTAGTCCTAGACTCTTTAATTCATTATCGACTTCCTTAGCTACTTTGAGACTACAATAATAGTTCCCACAAGTGATCGAGAATGGAATGGATGTAACCTTCTTTAAGGAAAAGAATGCATGGAGTTCTAGGATTTTCCTACAGAACTCCAAAAGAATAATCATGTCCCCACAATGCCTGGAGAGTAGGTAGGGTTTCCTGGAGAAAATGATCACCTGAATATAAGTATGCTACTGGAATTGAATGAAGTAATTTTTGTAAGTTCTTACCAAGTTCATCATCTTTTACTACAATCGGTACCTGGAATCCTGAGTAAGTGTCAAAATGTTATGGTAAATGAACGTGTCATTTACCCTAGAAAAATGGGGGAAAGAGGCTTCCCACTGGATCCAGAGATAATGTTCCCATGGGACAAGCTGGCCGGGTCCATTCTCAAGAATGCCCACTATCTGAAAACCCCAAAGAGTGGGTCTTTGTTAGGCCAATACACACAATACATATGAGGTCATATAGAACTTTGAATTCTGGAGGACATTCTTCAACTGGGAGTCTACATGATTGGCGATGATGGTCGTCCAGTCGAAGGTCTGAGTGTAGGTGGTGATGTAGTAGAGGAAATAATACACCCATGCTGAAAAGTATCTGACATGGGGCTCTCCAAAGAGCCTGCACAAAAAGATGATTCCCTCCTGAATGCATTCTTTAAAATCTCTGCGGGGAATCTCCAGCTTCATCTTCTTATAGTCCCTTCTCAGGGACTTTAGCTAGTGATTGTTGAGATGTTGTCAGGTGAGAATGGGAATTTATTCAAAATCCTTCAGTGAAATAGACCAGGAGATAACAATGGATCCCTTGAACTGGGGGATTCCCAGCCCCGAAGAAAAAGTGGCGGCATCCAAATTTACAATGGCCACCTGGTAGTGTAGTGGTAGAGAATTAGAAAGAAAAACAACCCAGGTGGGAGCATTATAGTGCATTTCTAGCTGAAGGATTAGTTTCAGTGATTGTAATGAGTAGGGGAAAAATGAAGTTTTAATGATTCTAGAGGCGGCCACATTCTTTTCTATATCATTTCTGACAACCCTCTGTTGGTACATCGTTTGGACAAGGCCGTGAAATTAAACCCATAGTCTGGGCTTTGTATCTGTGATATCCTGTAGCTTGGAGTCCACCTTGGACCCCACAAGAACACCCTCCCTTAGGTATTTGGATGTTAAGGAAAGCTTGACCAATATCTTTTCTTCTTTGGTCTTTGTGGCCGCCCTAGTGGAGGTAGTTGGAAGTTCCGCACTTCCAAGAGAAGTTGTGACTTCAGACATGTTGTTGGATGATCTAAAACCTTAGAAAATGGAGAATGCGGGAAGAGGAGAATGAGAGGTGCTCTGTAACTGAGAAGATTTCACAAACCACAAATGCACCACTGCTAATCACTAGTAAGCACCGAGAGAAAATCACACTTAGATCACTGTTTAATCACCTTAATCACTCTGCGTAATCTTGTTCATGGTAAAATGTGAAAGTGAAAGGTGAAACTTATTTATACTACTAGGGTAAAAACATGTTGCTGCCTTCGGAAAACCCCAAGAAAGGAAAACCCTCTGAACTCTAGACCCGAGGATCCCAAATAACCACACCCTCTAACAAAAGAGGAAATGGTGACAAAGAATCCCAGAGTTTGGACTCTGGCAAGAACAAAGAAGACAAACACTCTAGGAATGGGCTCGGAGGGAGGAAAACCAAAAGAAAGGGAAACAAGCCTAGTAGAAGAAAATACCGGAGGGAAACAAAAGGGAAAACCAAAACAAACCAAGGAAAAACAAAAAGCAAAAAAGGGGGACCCAAAATTTTTCCCACAAAATGTAGGGACGGGTATGTAGGGCATAACAGATATCTCTCTGTCCATCTCCATTATAGATTGTGAGGAGGTCTCACAACTGTCCATCATGTTATTCAGAGTATCCCTATCCTTTGAAAAAATGTTTTCAATATGTTGAATGTGTCTGATAGGGTTCATACAATAGCTGTATAACATCCTTCCATGTGTGATACAACTTTTGGCCTTTGATCACTAGTAAAATTTTGCCATATCAATTTTTTGATGTAGGTTGGTTAAAAAAATGATCACTATTTTCATCAGACTTTTTTCATTGATTAAGAGACCCAAAAAAAGTTGTGTCAAATTATCAACAGTAATCGTAGTTGAATGATCGACTGTATAATGTGTTGAGACTATGGACATTCCAGTTGATGCAATCCTTTGATCATTGTCATTGTCGTCGAACTATCAACATCAGAATTCATTGAGATTGTGGCATTCTAGTCGATGCAGTTTATTGATCATTATCATCATCATCAAAGTATTGGCTTTTGTATGCATTGAGATTGTGGCATTCTGGTCAAAATATTTTGTTGATCATTTTCATTGTCATTGAACTATCGACTTCAGAATGCATTGAGACCATGGCATTCCAGTCGAAATAGTTTGTTGATCTTTTTCATCATCGTCAAACTATCAAATTCAAAATGATTTAAGACTATCGAAGTAGTTCATTGATCATTGTCATCATTGTCAAAATAGAGACATCAAAATGCGTTGAGACTGTGACATTCCAGTTGAAGCAGTTCATTGATCTAGTTTCAGGCCATTGAAATAAGGACATCAAAATGTATTGAGATTGTAACATTCAAGTTGAAGCATTTTATTGATATATTTGATGGTCGTCGTAATAGCGATGAAATATTCATTTAAAAAATAAATAATATATATTAATCATATATTAATATATATAATATATTTCCTTTTACTAATCTTTTCATTGAAAGTATAGTAGTTGAATTAGAATACGCTCCAGAATGCTTACAAATCTAATTACTTAGCCCTTATAATGTTTATTTGAACATTAATAACAATGTTTTTATCATTTCTCTTACTATCGTGTTGTTATCATTGTTCTTACTATCATTAAATTATAGTCTATAAATAACATTTTGCATAATTTTTTTGCTTTCTTGATTAGGTCATTGTATATTTTTTGGTTGATTTTATTTATTTTCATAATGTCTTGTGTTTGCAATGCATATACAATTGTTGTCACATAACAATACATAGTTTCTAATACAAAATTTAGTACTCTAGCTAACATGCATGCTACAACCAATTTCAATGGAAATGTTTTAAATTATTTTTTCTTTCCATGATAGTGTTTTAACAATGCAAATGTTTTAACTCCTATTGTTTCCAGTATGAAAGATGTGCTAGTTGTTAAAAATATAAAAAGCCAATCATAAAAAAATATTAAAATATTAAAAATTCTATCTATAAATCAAATGATCTAGCAAAAAAATAATAATTACCATACCTGAAAGCTCTCCTTTGAATAGTACCTACAATGTCAAATATTAGCTCATAAACAAATTATTGTCGTCTAGTTGCAATTTTAGATGCATTATAAAACCTCTTACAAAAAATTGGATTCCTATCATTGAAAAACATTGATATTGTAGGATAACATATATTCCTATTCAAATGCAAATACAATTTGTTGTGTCTAAAAATTATATGCATTATGAATATGTTTAATCAATGTGTTGATCTTTTCACACAAACAATTCAACTCAACATCTAATTTTGCTACTTACATTGATTTTTGTTAGCGAAAGACTTATTTTACACAAATACATGTCCTTGTCATGTGTCATATGCAATTCACAAAACATTATTCAATGTAATTGAAGCTCATAAAATCTTAAAACTAGATCACAACCATTGCAAAGGCAATTCAAAAAAAATCTACAAGACTATTAAGTAGCTCTTTACATGTATATTTTCAATTAATAAATACATGAAGTATGTCAAAAAAATAAATTCTTACACTCCAATTAAATGAATCAACTCAAAAATGTTGCACATTATCCAAAACTTAATCAATTCACATTATCTCTGCATAGTTATTTGATTTTTTGTGGCAATATTTTTATATGTAAAGAATTATCACTTGCATTGTCCTAAAAACTTACAAAGATATAAAAAGAAGAAGAAAAGAAATCATCATACCTCTAGTGAAAAATATGTTATGAAAATTATTTGCTTGATCATAAGAAATGCTAGTATTTTGCTAATGCACTATTACACCCTCCTATGTGAATTATATCTACACATGTTAATATAATGAATATTTTGTAACACATGTCAACACAAGTAAGGAAATTCTATATTTTTGAAATTTGATATGTATATATGGTATTTTGCAATGCCATGAAGACATTAATACAACTAAACCTAGACTTATTTTACAATAAAATGCCAAATGAATAACATAATAATGAATTTGAACAAATAAACTAGTCATAATACCCGTGTTGAAGATATTGATATTGATTAATACTATTTATAATTCTAACAATAATGATTAATTACTAATTACTAGTGATTAATAGTTCTATCTTAATGATTAATAGCCATAAAAATTTAAATACTAACATCATTAAATTATCATTAACATAATTACTAATAGCTTTCAAGATTCTAAACCTATCATAAGAACATCTTCTTCATCAGTAGATAATCAAACACAATTTTATAACATCACCATTCCAAATTTAACAAATTAATGATCAAAATCTCAAACTATGTTACTAACCACATTTAAAACTAAAATTACCAATATATAGTATAATAAATTTAATAAAATCTATTAATCTTTTAGTATAATTTAACAAACCATTTAGTATAATTACTAGTTAAGGATTGTGCACTTAATACCTCTTAATTAACCCAATCTTAACTTCAATGGAGAAAACCATAATAAATTAAAAATGTCTTATTCACTTAAATAACCCTTCCATAGAAAAATTCAAATCTATTGTCTAAGAATAGTGATACTATTTTGGCAAGTTATTATTCAAAGACTACAAAAAATCCTATATTAATTTAATGTTTAGCATATAAATTAATTGGAAATATGAATTCGTATACTTAACAAGCACTATAAGAACTACTAGTTAATTCCTTAATCATCTTTCTAAACAACACTCCCAGATATATAAACAAATGCACTAATTTTGTATATGATTCCTTAATATTCTGCTATACAGACTTAAAGGGGTGAGCAGAAATAATAAGATGGCTATAAGAGGTTTATATGGGGTCAAATTTTTAATTTGACATTATTGATGAAAATCTCATATAGACATGTATGTGGAATGTGGAGGTGAAATACATGTGAATTGTTTAACAAATATCTTAAATAAAAGAATGATATTATCATCTATGGAATGATAAATTTGTAACAGTTAATACAATGAATGATGATATCTAGAAAGCATTCTATAGGATAGTGCTCTCATGAAGGATAGGTAAATTCCAAATTGGGTGGTGATCAAAGAACATGGAATAACATTTATATGTCAAAATTTCCATGAGAGACTCCATTTCAAAACTGAAAAGTTACAATATAAAGTCCAATTAATTTGGTTGAGAGATACTAGCATAATAACTTAATTTATAATGTTTAAAGTAGAGTGTTTCCTAATTCATGGGTTCCTCTTATAAAATATATTCTCTAACAATTTATCTTTTGAGGACTAAGTCTAAAACTTATCTTCTTAATTACACTAAATGGGTAACTTGGATTAGAGAAAAGAAACATTCTTTCTTGAAGGCACAAGAAACCAAAAGCTAACTACTAAGGAGGGTTTTCTGCTATTAAAAAAGTACATGCAAGGTGATAGTAGTTATACATTATTTTAATGCTGGCTTAAAAAAGGATGACCAAACTTCGATGCCAATCATATGTAAATCGAGTGAAGCATCCAGCTTACTAGGAAATTCATAGGCTAGAAAAGGATAAAGTGTGGCTATATAGTAGTAATGATACATATAATAAATGATATGAGACCATGCAAGGAATATTTAATAGAACAATGGTAATAATAATTCAATTTGATAAAAGACATGCACAAATAAGGTAACATTGAAGTTTATTGATTTCAAAACAAGAATGAATGAAGTCTCAATTCCATATCATAGATTAAAGAATAAATTTGTTTGTTTACCTCATGAAATAATTATATAAGATGTGGACCCATACATTTAGTCTTGCAAAACACAATGAGAAGAAAAGATGAAAGCAATAGAAGAAAAACTCCTATGATTACAGATTAATCTTTCATCCCTCCACACGTCCTCTAGCTCTATTCAACTCACCCACTAAATGAATGCTTCTATTTCATAATGGAAGAATAGAATATTTAACATCTATTTACGATTCTAGAGAATGGGAAAATTTAGTTTTATTCTTCCTAAAATAGTCTCTCCTTTACTCTAATAAAATGCTTCTATTTTCCTATATTATGATGACAGTTCCTGGCTAGAACACGAGCCCATTATCATTGTTTTCTTTTCCTTTGAAATTATGATGCTAGTCACTCTCCTAGGATCATTTCTTAACTATCTGAGTTTCATAAAACTCCCTTGATCACTCCCCTTAATAGAAGAGATATAAAGTGCAATAAAAGTCACCAAAGACAAATGTAACACAAATCATAAATGCATTCCAAAACAAGGCATGTTTTATATCATAAAATAATGTAGTGGTAACACCTAGGTAAAAAATAAAGATATCCATTCCCTTGAGTGTAAGCTATGATATCCATTCCCTTGAGCTTAAGCTACGATATCCATTCCCTTGATCATTTCCTTGACAATGTTTGAAGCTTTGGGTTACTTTGATTTGGTCACTCCTTTGTCTCTTTAGGGATGGGTTGGTATGCCCTTTGGAATATATTTTAGAGGATGAAATCCCTGTAATATGAACAGGTAGGAGAGATGATAGCACAAGGGGATGGGAGTGAATTGTACACAGTTCTATGCAATATGGTAAGGGTGCACCAATGTTTGGGGAATCAATATTTTTCTGGATGGTGGGGAAGATGCAGTGGAAGCATCAACTCTAGAGGCTATGACAGTGGAGGAAATTTCAAATTGTAAAAACATCATTATTTGATGAAGTTATTCTACAATGTGTTCCCTATTGTAAAAGTTTCTTTGGTCTAGGAAATGATCACTTAGACCACACTGGTTGTGGATGCCTGTTTGGGGATGTCCGTCAAACAAATCCAAGTGTGTTGTCAATGATTTCAAATTAGATGTATGCTTTAACATTTAGCTTTTACATTTTTTTTACCACACCCATAAGGTTTTTGATGCATGATCTATTGCAATTGATTGATTTGAAGAAGACATTTAATAGGATAAGCCACCCTCATCAATCTACCTAGCTAGTAGATTGGTTCTATTAACTTTTGACCTTGCATCTTAAGAAAGCTTCTTGATTGTATGGGTTGCATAGAATGCAAGATACCTATGTTTGTTTTAAAGCATGGGAATGGTTTTAGTTTCCTTGATTAATTTGTGTCATTTTAACATATCTGATCCATTTTAAGGATGATGAAGCAGTAGTAAGGATATTTTATACTAGTTCCATGTTTGGTTTTATCAAGTTTCCCTCAATATCTTATATTGAGATTATCTTATAGCTCTCCATTATGATCATGAATTTTTAATGTTGTTTGATGTCCTAAAACCATAATCCTTGAAAAATATACCTATTTTATGTTTGATGGATGACCTTCCCTATTTTAAATCTCTTGCACAAGTAGGGAGGAATAAATATAAATTCTATAACTTTCACATTGAATCTGGTTAGTGATATCATTATTTTGTTTATATTTTAAATGGTCCATAGCTTACGTTGGATCAAGCCCATTTCACATCTCTAATATCACTCCTTTATTTAATTTTAAGAATTTTATTTCCAATGGCACTAAGAAACCTCTTATGGTTTCCAATGTTTAGTGAATCCATAGATTAGGAAGGCATTGACCTCATCCTCACACTCGTTGACATTGACAAACAACTCTAGGATCATTTTTTTTGTCAAATGAGATTCATAAATCAAATATAAGAAAACATTGCCTTCAATTAATAATCATGTTAGTATGTCCTCTAGGATAGAAATCTTGGGCAGTATCCATTCACATGGTACTGACCAATCATTGAGAATTCATATTGATAATCTTCCCCTGCCGCTATGAAAGAGCTATTAAATTGGTGAGTAGGAAGAAAATATAAAATAATAAAATCATATGGAAATCATATGGGCTTATTTCTGTCGTGCAACACAATGGGAATTCGGGAAGTGGGCACTATATTGTTTGTTTTAAGATAAAGATTGGTAAGTAACTCATAGAAGCACCTACATTGGGTTGACAAGTGAAACATATTATGTAGAGGAAGTAACATTCATGGATGAAGGAAAAAACAGACTCTAAAAGATAGAATTTGCCAAAACTTGTTATAATAATGTCTAACTTTGATTAATATGGAACATAATCTCAAATTATAAATGATGAAAATATAATACCAGTATTAAGGATGAGTTGTAGCTAAAAGAGAAAATTCATAATTGAAGAGCTTATTGATTTTGTTGTTTTTTTATCCCATTTGAACCAAAGACAACTAATAAATAATAAAAATTTCTTGTGTCCGCAAAAGTTTTGAATAGTAAATAAGGGTATGTAACAACAGGGTTTTTGAAGACAAAATATAGATCCAAAAGGATAGTCATGAACAGTGACATGCCAGGTTAAGAATACATAAATGAAGGATAGCCCTACAAAGTATATTTAGGTCAAAAGAGAGTCATAAAGTGATAGTCAAGTATTTTAAGGTAGAAAGGTCTAGAAGACAGTGAAAATACTTTTTAGATGCTTTTTACTTTCCAAATGACAATAAAGTGTTGACTGTTAGTGAAATGGGTTAGTTTTATCCTTTAAGGGGCCTTAGGTGATAGTCTATATGAAATTTAGTGATAGATAATAACAAATAAAATTCCAAAATAGTAAACATGGTTAGGGTTTTTGTAGTCACAAAAGGAGATGTGCTTCAAAAGGTAGGTAGTGTGTTAAAGGCAAGGTACAATTACCTATGAATACTTTGTTATCAAAGACATGGTAAAAAGACCTTGACAAATTTTCATTACAATCAGAAGGAGATATAATAAGGATGATATAGCAGTGATGATTATCAAAGTGATGGTGATTTAAGAGAAATATCTATCAAAACTAACTAATGTGAACTATCTTAGAGAAGTTTGTGGAGATTCCATGCAAGCAAAGGATGTGAGTAATAGTTTCTAGTTTTGAGAATAAGTTCTACATTCCACTTTAGCAACGAAATGGTATGGAGAAAAAGTTTAAGACCTTAAATAATGCTAACTGTTAAGGAATATGAAATATATGTTGGATAATATAATACAATAATGATATGCAAGAAAGAGATGATTGTCACAAGTGTTAAGTTTTAGGATAGCTACAAATGTAATAACACTCTATTTTTGTATGTGTTTTCCAAATGCAACAATCTCTCTTTCATTTATATTAGGAATGAGGCTAGGAGAGACATGTCCCTTCATGGGACATGTCTATTCATTATTATTTATAAGAAAGGACATGCCTCTTCCTATTAATCATAAGTTAATCAATCTTATAATGTTTCATCAATCACTTATTAATTAAGAATAATATAATAATTTAATATTAAATATTAATTTTCATATGATTAATAATAATATAACATATTAAATATATTATTATTAATCAACATGTATTATATATATTCTAATGATCATACGACTGAAGCTACAAACATTAACACTCCCTCTTAGCTAGGGAAGATGATCAAACAGAATGTGTAGTGGTTTCCTATGTCAACACTTATGACCCTCACTATAGCTATACAAAACATCAACACTCCCTCTTAGCTAGGGAGGATAAATCAATCCAATGCCAATACTTATATGACACTTGATAACATCAATCATATGATGTAAGCAATAAAAACATCATCCTCATTATGTAATCAATAGAAACATAGTCTCAAGATGTGGATTGCCTCCATCGGTGATTCTATCCACAAGCTCTCATGTGGATTGCCTCCATTGGCGATTCTATCCACAAACGCATGAGCTTTGGAGTGG
>MU226912.1:807898-840785 GCA_018584345.1 Thuja plicata
CATAAATGAGCATATCAATCATATCATCATCCACAAAATATAAATGTAAATGTATAGTTCTAACCATCATAATAAAATGTCCAAGTCAAAAGTCCAAGTATCACCATAGGAGAGGGTATTACACAATACCCTCTTCTTGGGCATATCCTTTGCATACTAATCTTGCCTTGTTTCTAGAAAATTCTCCTTTTTCATTCATTTTTTTTCTTAAAACCCACTTAGTACCAATCACATTTTTATCTTTTGGTCTAGGTACAAGAGTCTAAGTTTTGTTCTTTTCTATCTGTTCAATTTCTTCATTCATTGATATCTAGCTTTCATCATTCAATGCATCTTTAACAGTTCTAGGTTCAATTTCACTAAGCAAACATGTACCTTTAATTTTGTTCCTTGTCATTACACCTTCTGTCTGATCTCCAATTATTTGTTCAGGTGTATGATTCCTTCTAACATATTTTGCAATTACAGGACCCTTCCTTCTTGATTCTAGGCTTGTTCCACTTAGTTCACCATGCTCAAGAATTATGTTCTATCCTTCTATCTGATACTCAGGTTCCACTGTTTGAGACTCAGGTTCCTCTGTCTGTGACTCAGGTCCCTCTGTCTAAGACTACGTTCCCTCTTTTTGTGACTTGGTTTCCTCTACTAGTAGCTCGGGTTGCACAGGTTGCAACTTGGGTTGAACTATTAGAGTTTGTGTAGATGGATTTAATGGTTGACAGGGATGTTTCCCAATCACCATTGCTTGTGTCTTAGGTATAGTATCAGGTTCATAATACACAAAATTTATGTAATCTTGAGGCTCCTTATTTCTTTGTTCTTCACATTTCTCTGCAAACTCCTCAATCCTCACATGTAAAATTTCTATGACTTTATGAGTAGTATGATTCAAACATTTATATGGTTTTCTTTTTCAGGAGTAGCCTAGATATACCTTCATCACCTTTTACATCAAATTTTTCATTTCTTGCTTCCTTCAAGATGTAACATTTACTTCCAAAAACTTTGAAATAATGAACATTAGGTTTATAGCCATACCAAAATTCAAAAGGTGTCTTCTCAGTACCTTTATTTAGTTGACCTCGGTTCAAGATGTGAATTGTAGTGTTGATGGCTTCCTTCTACTATTTGGCAGCAATATTCTTTTCATTCATCAAGGTTCTTGCACAATCCATAATGGATATGCTCCTTCTTTTTGCTATTCCATTCTGCTATGGAGTACCTGGGGTAGATAATTGTCTTTTGATTCTTCTTTCATTGCAGAATTCATTGAATTCATTAGAGATGAATTCTCCTCCTCTGTCAGATCTTAAGTATTTAAATTTCTCTCTTGTTTCTTTTTCAACTATGGCTAGGTACCACTTGAACTTTTGAAAAGCTTCTTATTTTTCTTTGAGAAACATAACAGTCATCAATAAATAGTATGAAATACTTCTCACCTATGTAACTTATTGTCCCAATTGGTCCACATAAGTTAGTATGTACCAATTGCAAGACTTCTTATGTATTGTAATTCTTGCTCTTGAAGCTAGTTTTGCTCATCTTCCCGATTTGACATTGTTTGCATATTGCTAATTTGGGTTTCTTCAGAATAGGAATACCTCTTACTATTTTTTTCTTGCTTATGTTGACCAAGTTGTTAAAGTTCACATGACATAACCTTGTATGCCATAACCAACTTTCTTCTACTTGTGCAATAAAACATGAACTTTCAGTGAGTTCAAGATAGAATAGATTACCTTTTGTTTGTCTGCCAGTTCCAACTAGGTTTCCCGTACTATCCAGAATCTTGGCCTTCCCATTCATGAATTCTACCTTGAAACCAATTTTATTTAGTTGTGCCACACTTAGTATATTACACCTTAGTCCTTCAACCCAATAAGAATTATCACATTTGATTCCTTCTGTTAAAGCAATACAACCTTTACCTTTCACATAGCAGGGTTCATCATTCCAAAAAATGACACTCCCACCATCATAGTGCTCAAGATGTTCAAATTTAGTTTTATCACCAGTTATGTGGTGAGAACAACCACTATCAATTATACAAGTTTCATTCTTGCTAATATGAGAGTATAGTGTTGTCTTTTCATTATCTTTATTGTCTTACTCATCCTTAATAGCAATATAGACCATTTCATCTTCATCACTATCAGAATCTTTAGCAATATAAAAAGATTTCTTACCTTTGTCCTTGTAGCTTTTGAAGTATTTCTAGTTTTTATACTTGTTGAACTTTCTTTCACCTTTTTCTTCCTTGTTTGGAAATTTAGTAGCAATGTGACCAACCTCATCACATGAAAAGAAAATCAATGGTATTTTTACTTTGTACTGACCTTTCCTTTTGTAGCTCTCTTTGCAAGTAATGCTTCAATGATTTCCAGATCTTCATCATCAAATTTATCATCACTGTCACTGTCAATCTATTTTCCTTTCATCTTTCCAAGGTTTATTTTGGCTTTGAATGGAGACTCAAGATTGCTAGGATTGGGAGAATAATTGTCAAAGTTATCCAACTCAAAAGCTTTAAGTCTTCCAACCAATCCATATAGAGTTGTACTAAAACTGCATCTCATTTCTTGAATAACTGAAACTCTAATTATATAGATAGGAAGTAAACTCCTCAATACCTTGTTGACCACTATTTTGTCTTCAATTACTTTATCAGTAGCTCTAATGGCACTGACACTTTTTTTGATTCTTTCACTTTATTTTTTAATGTCTTCTCCTTCTTTCATTTTCATCTAATCAAATTGACCTCGGAGACTTTTGGCTTTGGATCTCTTTACATTGACATCTCCTCCATGAATATCAAGAAGTGTTTTCCTCATATCAAAGGCAGTAGGGTAGTCCTTGACTTCATCAAATTCAGAGTAGCTAAGTGCAGAGGCTATATCAATCATAATTATGTTATGATGCTTCATGTCTATCATCTGATCCATAGTCCAAGGTCTCGGTGGTTCCACATATTTATTGTCCAAGAATTGCAAACCAACATCTCCAATAGTAGATAGATGTAGCCTCATCAAATCTTTCCATGCAACAAAATTGTCTTTGTTAAGCTTTGGGATCTCCCTTATGTAAGACATCTCTGATCTTTAGCTTAGGTCTTTAAACCTTCCCTATAAGAACTTGCATCTATGATAACAATTGTTGGAAATGAGTTGAGTAACTGAGAGGTGAGGGGTGAATTAGTTACCACAAAAACAAATCCTAGTCCTTTAGCTGTCTTCAACAAATTTGTCACTGTTGCTCGGTTAACACAGATATTCTACTGTCACTCAATTAACATAGAAAATCTTAAGATATGAAATGTGATTATCCTTTAGTAATTAATTTTAGAAACATAAACCATAAAGAAAATAACATGTACACAGATAACACCAATATTTAACGTGGAAACGCAATATGGGAAAAACCACCAATTGCAACTAGTCACTGCTTTTCACTCTTTTGAAGTGAGTCCTGTTAGGAGCCAACCCTGTTAAAGGTTACAATAACACACTATTAGGTGTGAACCTATTAGAGGATTTAATCACCCTATAAGGAGTGGCCTTGTTAGAGGTCTTCAAACACTTTAATGTAGAAATGTCACCTTGTGAGAGGATTTACAAAAGACTGTTAAGTCTTCTCTGTTAAGATATTTTGATCACTGCTACAATTGTTAGAGAGTAACAATGGATTGACCTATTTTGATAACCAATTTACCATAAAATATAAACTACTATTAGTCGGCTGACACTAACTATTTCACTCGGTCAACTCTAAGATCCTTCAATGCCTAACCAACACTATAGTGCCCGAGTGAACTCGGTTGACTCTGAAAATCACTTTGGTCCTCTTCAATGCCCGAGAGTGCTTGGCATGAACTGACTATGCTCGGATAAGATTAGACATTTGTGTAAACATCACTATACTTGTGTAAACATAAATGAATATAGACAATTAAATAATTTTCATCAACAATTGTACCAATTAATGATATGAAATAAAAAAAGTGGGATAGGGTTAGTTCACTTATGATATTTTGCCTTGTATGTATGGTGGGCCCGAATATCTTTAATGTCAAGTCATGAAGTGCTTTATAAAAAGATTCGTTCCCTGCAAAAATGTCATCTGATCATCAATCCAAAACTTGTTGTAAATAAGTAAATTACAATTATAATATAAATAATAATAATTTTAAAGTACCTGGAATCTTAAGACATTTTAAAGGCATCGATTCTTTATCATCTATCAATAATGATGTCTGCATAACTCCCATACTAGAAACATGGGTAGATCCAGGAAACGATGGTGAATTATCACCAATACAAGTACTCTAATCTATATCTCATGTAGCATTCATCAGTGTATCTCCTACTGTAGAAACTTAATCCACTATGAGATGCACCCAAGATTAAAGTACAAATTATCAAATCATAATTAACACAAAACCAAATATAGAAAAACAAGGATTTACCAGGCATAGACTGTGAAGGTGTCGATGTTTGCATGCTCCTTATTTCTGACATTGCACTCAGAAATATTAGATGGTCAATCCTTCTAGGAGGAGTTGCCTGGCTCACTTGATGACCTGAACAATACATTGTTAGCAAAGACATTCTGAAATAATAAGAGTAAGAGTAGCTTTCAATATTGTTTGAGTGAAGATTTTATTAGAAATTTTGAATTAGTTGTAACTATACCTTTTCCTCTAGTTGTATCTATGGTATCAGTAAGTACAATGAATAATTTACACTTCTAATCAGTAAGTCCAATGAAGTTTTTGAATGTTCCAAAGAAAAAATTCCTTGTAACTTGTTAGCTTAAGGATTATTTTACCTGTGGTGGGAGTTCTTATAGTACCAACCTTACAGTGATGTCCATGACTAGGTTCTTGAGAAAGAAAAAAATCCTGTAACAAGAACACATACATATTTTAGCTCATGAGATAAAAGAGTATAAAGTATGAACCTTTATTGACATTTTTTTATAACTAAAGATTTATTACTGCTTACCTAATAACGATGTACTTGCGACATCAATTGCTCTGTCCTCGCCTACATATCCATGGTTGGATTTGGATCTTCCAACATTTTAATAACTTCTATAGTGACTCATTTGTATCTACATCTATTTTCTCTGTTGTTGTAGGTGTTTTTCCCCTATCCTGAACATCAATTTGTGACAAGAATATCAGTAAAACTATCAGAATAACTCCAAAACCCTTAATAAAAGAACATAATAATATAACATTTTTCAACTATCTAATTTGTACAATTACAATAAGGTTTACCTTTTTTGAAGAATGGGTAGGTTGTGCATCCGCGCTGCCTCTATCAGGTGGGGGATCCATGTCGTCTTGTGACAAAGATTAAATATAAAAACTTCAGCGAATTGAAAGCAAGAGACTTAGAAAAAAAAACTTATTAATAAAATGGTATATTGGAGTCATAAACTTGAGGTTAGTTTAAATGGTATATAGTACTTACCTCCCCCATGATAGTAACTTTGTTTTTATCCATGCGATTCAAATGGTAATTTATTACTAGTTCTTCTCTTGCACTTATTGATTTTATCACACATACAAATACATGATTCCCCTCACATGCCTCAAATATGCAATTGGGTTTCTTATTAGTTGTCATAGGTCGCATACTATTTATAAAAACCACAATATTCCCTATTGTTTTTTGTCTCCCGTCAATGTACATAGAAAATCTTTTACTTTGACCATTTTCTTTCCATTGTATATAATTTGTTGACAGTGCATACCTACACATCCTTTTTTTATATTGAGCAATCTGCATCCAATCGTCGCAATTGTAACAAGGTCTAAAAAACTCTATCAATTCAACAACTTTTCTGTAACATACCCTTATCCCATCCATGGAAAATAGGCCCAAACCATGTAATGAGGATGGAGCTATGTGAAATATCCTCTCGTTAACACAAAAATTAGTGTTAATTGGAGGTAGCTCCTTGGGTACCCATTCTTTCTCAAGATGTGTGTACCGAAAGGGCACCTTGATGTCACCTTTGGTCTCATCATCATAAGAACATGACCCCCCTTGAACAAGGAAAAAATGCATGCATTTATTGAATTTTTTTTAATCTTTTAACCTCTTGTTGATCTCCCTATTTTATCCGTACTACATGTCAAACTTTCATCTACCATTCCCACATTTCCCTCCTTCGAGGAAGATAAATATGACAAGTACCTATTTGGTGGTTCCTGCAATCCATCAAATGAGATATATAGTTGGTAAGGAGCGATATATTTTGCTAAATGAGGGTAATGTTGACGAAGTCGGCCATAAAATTTATGTTGAGGGTAGTATTGTTAAATCATGAGTAAGTTAATACCTTATTATTAAACCACTCAATGAATATGGGCATAAATAGAAAGAAAGCAATTAATAAACTATTTCTATAAGGCATATTGACTTATACCTGCTGATCCATGTCACTATGCAGGATTCTCGTCAAAGGGGTTAAATTTCCTGCATATGTGAATCATTTATCTTAAGTTAGCTAAAAATTACATGATACGTATGCTACAAATTATGTAGAAGAAAACATGAACAATATGCAAGATCGTAAACATGAACAAATTACCTTTACCTTATATATGGAATGTAAGATCATCAACAGAAGGGGTGATGATGTGTGTAGTCAATTGCCTATTTCTAGAAAGGTTGACAACCAAACAAAATATATACATGTAATTAGCATCAATTAATTGAGCATCATAAGAAATACATTGGTTATCATAAATCACATATGTTGTAATCATTAGAATTGAACACAATGAATTAATTATACCATGCCATTAGAGTTGAATACATCAATAAATCAATATTAAATATATATACTAATCAATATAAATATATATAAATAATTAAGTCACATACCTTGTACATTTCAATCATGTCATTGATCATCATCATCATCATCATCATCATCATCATCATCACTATCACCATCACCATCACCATCACGACCACCACCACCACCATCATCACCACCACCACCACCACCATCATGTTCTTCTTCATCTTCATCTTCAGTATCTTCTTCTTCCATCACATTATATACTTTATTGACCTTCCTCTTGGATCATGTCTAACAAAAAATGACCAACCCGATTTATGTGGAACCTCTAAGTAAAATACTTGCTCACATTGGCTTAGAAAAACATTGGGCTCATCTCCAAATGGCTCAAATGACCTTGTATTAATCATTGTAAATCTATTATCATGTTCAATAACAGTTCTATTAGGATCATTTTGATTCAGTCATAGCCTGTACCATTTGACGACGAATAGAACTAATTTGAAGGAGTAAAAGTCACACTCAAGTATATCAACCAAGATTCCATAGTATCAATTTTGATATTGTTGAGGATGTATGTCATTTCTAGATAAAATATTAGTGACCTCAAAGATTGTAGTTATCCCAGAACCACAAGTTTTCTTTGTGTCATGCAAATTTTTAATGCAAAATTTGTGGCCATGATAGTACATAGATTTTTGGTGCTTGACTTGAAATTTTTCAAGCGTGTGAAAATTATTTGCATCATGAGTTGATATGAAACATACGGGTCATGATCATTAATATTTTTTTATGTACCTCTCTACCTCTTAAACCATATGCTAGATCAATTACCATTAGCGTAACATTAGAATCTCCATTACAATGAGCTTCTCTAACCAATGAAGCAACACCTTCCCATGTTAATGAGAAACCATTTTGTTGACATCTTTCAATCCATACCGTCATCTAATCAAGATTGTTCACAATATACAAATGTATTGCATCCCACTCTCGACCAATTGTATAAAAAAATAGACCAATTACAAATAACTTATATTGAACATTTATAAGAATTAATTAGCTACAATAACATCTTATAAAATTAGATACATGGAGCGTGAGCATGAGGGAGGAGGAGGAGAGGAAAGGGCAGGAGAAAGAATTTTTAATTATGAAATTGGAGGAAAGCTGGGAGCTAATGGATCTGCTGTGGGATCTATGACAGAAGGTGTTGATACTATTGTTAGATCTATGGAAAAAGTTGAAGGATCTATGGTGGTACTATCCAGTCAGAATAATGGGTCAAAAATGGGGCCAAAGGCAAAAAAATCAAAAGATTCAAATGTTGGGGGAGAATTATCTAAAGGTAAGTCACATGGTCTTCCCGCTAATTAGGGGAAAGGGAAATGGGCAGGTCTCTTTGGTATAAAACCCTCAGGCAAGTCTTTATTCCCCAAAGTTAATAACTTAACAAACCCACTAAAAGGAGAGTTTGGTATTGATATACCTGATCGGTTAGTGGACCATATAGTTTCAATCATGGCTTCTACTTTGGTAGGAAAATTTTTGGGCCCAAGATCAAATATAGATTTAGTTAGATCCTTTGTGGATAAGAAATGGAGGCTGAAAGGTCAAGTTGATTTAGCGGATATGCCTAATTTTGTTTTCTCCTTTGAATTCTCAAATGGGGAATACCTTTCTAAATTTATTTCTGGGGGTCCCTATATGATGGGAAAATCCTCCTTATCTCTACAAAAATAGATGACCAGCCTCGACTATAATGATAGCTTTTTTACAGCAACACCAGTCTGGGTTTGTCTTTCTGGGATGCCTCTGGAATATTGGCATGAAGACATTCTGATTGCTATAGCAGGTGCCTTTAGGGAGCTTCTATCTATTTATCCTATGATAGAAGCTAGAACAAGACAAGTTTATGCAAGGATTTGTGTTAACATTCAGTAGAATGTAGATCTTCCTCAGGTGATAACCCTAAAATCAAAACTGGGGTCATGGATCCAAGAGGTTGAATATGAATCTATGCCTTTCACATGCTTCATATGTAAGAAATATGGTCACTAGGCTAAACATTTCCCCCAGAAGCCTCAAAAGGAAAATAAGAAGGACCAGGATCAAAAAAGGATGGAGAATGAAATGGAAAAGAAAAATAGAGGAAACAAACATCATCCGAAAAAAGTTGGAAGGAAAAAGGGATCAGATGGATGAAAGCATGTATGAAAAAATAAATGAGAATAATCAAAAGAAACAAAAAGGGGAAGCACAAAAAACTCAAGTTTAAGAATTAGTAAAGCAAGTTCTTGAAGAAAGGAAAATTGAGTCCACAAGCCAGAACACAGCTACAAAAGAAAAAAGGGAACTTGTCACAGGAGAAACAAAACAGAATAAATCAAGGATAGAAGAAAATTTGACTCCTTCCAAAGGAGAAGAAAAAGAAATGGATTCTAAAGAAGAGGAGCTTTTGGAAGAAACAAAAAATTAAAAAACACAAAGATCAGAGGAAAAATCGGAGAAGGAGAATGACTCAACTAGGGGAAGAAAAAAGGACTCCCCAGTTAATCCAAATTAGAATGATAAACATAAAAAGAACAAAGATGTAGATTCAGAGGACAATGAAAAATCTTGGTCAACTATGGGATACTCAAAGAAGGGATCAGGTAAAAAAGGCCCAAAATCCCCTGAAGGAAACTACTCTACTTATGAAATGAACTCTAGCTTAGGAAAGAAATATGAGAGTTCCTCAATGGGAAAATCGATAAAGAATAATGGAGGTCAAAAACTAGGAGCCTTGACAAGAGGTCAATAGAAATAAGATATAGGAACTCCAAAACCAGAAAAAGGAAGAAAATTAGAGAAAACTCAAAGGGAAGAGGAAGAAAAATAGAATATTGTTGATGGAAAACAACTCACTATCCATCAGTTTTGTTCTCCAATCCTTAAATGAAGATTATTTCATGGAATATTTGAGGACTCAATAGTCCTCATAAGTAAGATGTAGTTACGAATTTAGTTAGAGATTCTAAACCGGATATTATTTTGATTCAAGAAACTAAGATGATTGAAGAAAAAATAGAGAATTTGAAATTGTTAAAAAATGGGAAATGTTTTGGTAGTAGTTCTGAAGGGGCTTTTGGAGGATTGTCTATCTTTTGGAATTAATCTTTCTTTGACTATTAGCTCCTTAAAGAGGAAAAAAAATTTAGCAGCCAAAGTCCAGAGTTTAAAGGATAATTTATCCTTGACCCTTATAAATGTTTATACCCCCAATACTAAATCTAGAAGACTAAATCTTTGGAAGAAGTTGCATGATCAGATGGAAACTATCTTGGAGAAAAACTTTCTCATAATGGGAGATTTTAATACACCCTTAAAGAAGGAAGATAAAATGGTAGGAAATTTATCACAAGTGGAAAGTAGGGTAGATTTGACGGATTTCATTATTAATGAAGGATTGCTGGATGTTGATTTGGAAGGGATTAATTACACTTGGTCTAATCATAGGGTGGGATATGATCTTATTAAAGTTAAGCTTGATAGGGTGTTGATCAATCTGGATTGGTATACCAAGTTCTCTTGTGCCCTTTCTTCCCTTACCAAAATTGGCTCAGACCATTTTCCTATTTCCTTTAATGTTCTTCCTTTCACTGGAAAAAGAAATGATCCCTTTAGATTTGAGAAGATGTGGCTAGATCACCCTGAGATGGAAAATAAAATAAGGGATTGGTGGAATATAAAGGTGGAAGGAAAAAAAATGTTCAAAGTGGTCAAGAAACTAGAACAAGAATATCTAATGTTAAATATTGGAACAAGAATATCTATGGTGACATCTTCCAATCCAAAAATAAAACCCAAATGGACCTAAAATAAATCTAGGAGGAAATTCAAAGAAATGACCTAACTAAAAATCTAAAAACCTAAGAGAATGTTGTCGTTGCAGATTTTCACAATATTATTGCTAAAGAGGAGACTTTATGGAGGCAGAGATCCAAATCACTATGGTTGAAAGAAGGAGATAAGAATACCATATTTTTCCATCTTACTTCTCTTAAATACAAGGCAATAAACAAAATCCATTCGTTGTCGACTACTAAAGGTAAAATTACTAAAGAAGAGGAAATAAGGGAAGAAATGATGGGGTAATTCATGAACTTGTTATCTAAAGATCAAAATATTAATTTAGAAGACCAAAGGAAATTAATTAATTTCCTTGATTCCTTGTAAAATGGATCATCCTTCCAATGTTCTCCTAAAAGCAATTCCTTCGGATATTGAAATCAAGAAGGATATTTTTTATTTTGAAAGAGAGAAAGCTCTAGGTCCTGATGGGTTTTAGATATTTTTTTTCCAGTAGTTCTAGAGCATCACTGGTGAAAATGTTTGTTTAGTGGTTAAAGAGTTCTTTGGAACTAAATCGATCGTAAAGGAACTAAATTCTACTTTTATAGCTCTCATTCTAAAAAAACCTGGAGCTGATATAGTTGATGACTTTAGACCGATAAGTCTTTGTAACTCATACAAAATCATTTTGAAGGTCAATACAACTAGACTTCTGAGATTACTGCCTAATCTGATCTCTCCTCAATAGAATGGTTTTGTTCTAGGAAGATAGATCTTGGATTCTATTATGGTGGTGCATGAGAATATTCATTCTCTTCATGCCTCTAAAAAAAAAGGATTCCTAATTAAATTGGACTTGTCAAAAGCCTATGACAGAGTGGACTGGTCTTTTCTATCAAATATCCTTAGGTCTTTTGGCTTTGATAAGGATGTGATAAGAATAATAATGCAATTGGCAACTACTATGACTTCTTTCGTGCTTGTTAATGGGGGATCTTCCAATTTCTTTCATTGTACAAGAGGTTTGAGACCAGGTGATCGAATTTCCCCCATTCTCTTTTCCATCATGGCGGAAAGCCTTGGGAGATATATCAATAGTATGGTTATAACAGGTCAGATTTCTGGTCTCCAACCTTCTTCTACTCTGCAAAAATGTTCACATGAACAATTTATGGATGACACTATCATGATGCGGGAAGCCTCTAATAAGGAAGCAAGGAACATGAAAAAGGCTTTGAATACTTATACTAATGCTTCTATTCAATCTATTAACTGGGAGAAGCATTCTATTTTCTTTGCAACACTCCTGAAGAAAGACAAAGGAAGATCTCTACTATTTTGGGTTGCAAGATTGGGAATTTTCCCTCTTCCTACATGGGTCTCCCTTTATGTCATAAATCTAATGACTCTTTCCGTAATGGTATCCTTGATAGATTTCACAACAAGCTAGCAGGATGGAAAGGACCTACTCTAAGTCAAGCTAGAAAAGTTCAGCTTCTGAAATCTACTCTTCAAAACCTTCCAGTCTATGCACTCAGTCTTTTCAAAATTCCTCAGAAGTTTGTAGACTTGATTGAAAAAATTTAGAAAAGATTCCTATGGTCTGGAGTTGAAGAGAAGAAGAGGTTAATTCTTGTTGTTGGAAATTTGACTCCTACAGGAAATATGATGATTTTTGTGTTGTCATCATGGCAACAAAGTCATATTAAGTTTCTGTCAAAGATAACTTAGAAGATAAAATGACTAAGTATGGAAACAGGGCAGACAGAGATATACAACGATCAACACATCAGCGCACATGTGAGACATCGAATCAAAGTATGCATGTTTAGATATATGTTCTATGTGATGTCTAAATACTAAGTTCAAATATGCATGGTACGGTAGGATAGTACGAAGAAGTTACAGATAGATCAGTACACTAGCAGTCCAAAAGATAGAGCATGGAAGCCGACTAGTGTTTTGATCAATGTGAATTATTTTGTTATGTAATGGCCAAGTGCCTTTGATTATATGTTTGTAATGATGTAATTAGTATTTTTGTAAACATGCTTAATCTGAATTGCTTGGAAGCGTTGTGTATTATGTTTTGGGGCCAACCATAAGTATTATTTTGGGTCGCGTCTATTTGGATATGAACATATAAGTATGTAATGTAAATTTATGTTACAAGTGTCAAATTATTATGTAAGAGGAAGATACAGAAGAGCCATATGATGAAGTGAGTATATGATAAAGCTGTTTAAGAGAGTAACAACATTCACGCATATATGGAACTGATCAGACAATAGTGTCATCACAACAATGTCATCACAACAGTTCACTTTTGATATAGTGTATATAAAATATCAGAAGGTTGTAGCCTTCATCTTATTGGCTAGTGAGCCATATACCTTTAACAGGGTTTTTTAAAAGACTCCTAATAGGGTCAGACCTTTAACCAGGTCATTGTACTTGCATTGTAAAGACTGCTCCTAACAGGGCAAAGGAACTTTAACAGGTTCATTATACTAGTGCAATATTTGTGGGTACTAATTCCCACTGGGGTTTTCCTCTGATCAAGGTTTCCTCATAATCATATCATGTGTTATGAGTTCTTATGTTAAGCTTCATTAAATGAATGTTTGATTTATGTTTAAGTTGCAAAAAAGTATTATATAGACAAACACTGATTCACGCCACCCCCCCCCTCAGTGTTTCTAACAATTGGTATCAGAGCTTTGGTCCTCTGAAAGAAATTTTAACCACTTGAGGACATCATGGACTCAGCAGAAGCAAAACATTTGAAAAAGAATCTTGAAGAAACCCTTGAAGATCTTGATAGATCCAAAAAGGAAAATGAAGAACTTAGACTGAAAGTTGATGGATCACAAATGCTTATCAAGAAATTAAGAAAAGATTTGAAAGATTGTTCTACAAGTGATTTAGGAAAAATGATCAAAAATCTCAATGAAGAGAATATGTCTCTGAAAGATAAAATTGAAAATCTAGATGAATAGCTAATAGATAGTCAAATTTCTATTGAAGAGAAGATCAAAGAAAGCAAACAACTAGATGATGAACTCTTGAAAGAAAACATGAAAGTCTTGGAATTGGAAAACATAAAGAAGAAGTTGGAATCTGAATTAACATAAGAAAAAGATAAGATTAATAAAATCCACACAAGTTCTGATTCACTTCAAACTCAGCTTATTGCACAAAAGAAAAAAGGTGACACTACTAGTCTTGGATACAATGTAGCACAAATTGAAATCAATTCATTGAAAGAAAGAAAGAAAGTACATGAAGCATCTTCAGAAGAAAAGAAAGTTGAAAATGTTGTAGAGATTAAAATAGATCCACCTAAAGGGGAAATCAAGCAAGTTAACAAAACTTGTTATGCATGTAACAAACATGGTCATTTGGCAAGAGATTGCAAAGAGGTAAGACCTTTCAATGGTTATTGTTTCTCCTATAATAAATTTGGTCACAGGGCTATACATTGCAGAACAAATCAAAGAAATCAATCACAGCAGAATCAAAGAAGAATTAATTAAAACAATCAAAGAAATCAACCTCAAAGAAATTTGCAGAACACTACATGTCAGATATGTAACTACAATGGACACATAGAAAAGCAGTGCAACATGATGAACAAGAGCATCAAACCTCCTATCATTTTTCACACATGTGGAAAGGCTGGACACATCTCAAGGTTTTGTAGATCCAGAACTCAAAAGCAAGAGGATCCTAAGAAATCACTATTTGAAGAAGGAGAAGTCAAGTCTGTTCAAGAAAAATAAGATTCAAGAAAAATTTGGGTTGATGTAAGGAAGGATAATGATGTTGATAAAGTAGTTGATGCATCCATAGTGGATGCACCCTCTACTTCTACTTGAATAGACCATCTTGGTCTTAGGGGGAGCTATTCTAGCTCAAGACCCCTGCGCGTCTGGTATACTCACCTCTGAGTATGCGCCTATGGACTCATAGTTATAAGCACATGATATTGCAGTATGCATGCACACATTGTCTCTAATGCATCATGATCAAAGTTACAAATTCTCTGAGTAATTTGTGTATGGTTGCAAAAATTAAATGCAGTAGCTTTTATAAAAGAATGTAAATGTTCAATCTTCTTCACACTTGCATTCAAGATCACAAAATTTGAGAGCACTGGACCACTAACCATCAAAGCACAAAATCATAACAGATTTGGCAGTTAAGCAAAATAGATAAGAAGTTGAAATGGAACCCTAGCAGTCACGCCATTTTGGATTTTTGTGAAACCCTATTTAAGCAATCATCAAGCAAGTATGGTGACTCCAATTGTATTTGACATTACAGAGAGGAAAATATTTGTGTTTAAAAAGAATCCATTCAAATCCATACTAGATGATGTGGAAGGAACTTTCTCCAAAACCCCGTTAAGTGTTGTTCACGTAGAAGATATCCGTGCATACATTTACTGTAAGAAATAAATAGTAGGAGATATCAGCATAGCCACTCATATGGGATCTATTATGAAACCAGACTAAACATTCAAGGATGAGTTCACACACTTGATTGATAACCCTATCTTTGAATACTCGAATGCGCACGAGTTTGATGAGACTAAATGGGTAAAGATTTTACTAAGAAGAATACATAATGACCTTTACTAGATTGGTGAGGTTCCTGTTTGTATCACTATAGACCTAATCCATGAATTAACTAGACTTCCTAAGACTAGACCAGTTCTTCCTAGTGGAAAGGATGTCAAGAAGCAAGTTGAATAAGTTTTCTTATCTAGAAGTGACAAGCACGTGATGACAGTTGACCCTATCAAGGAAGATGACATAAAGATTCTAACTATGATACTTGGGTATAAGTTGTTGCAAGAAACCAGGTTAAATAGTGTCTTTACAACAATAGTCCTAGAAGCTATTAGAATGGTGAAGGATAACACTTAGTACAATTTATGTGAGATATTGCGCACTCAATTGATTAACAACATTCGAATCATCAAGCATGACAGGAGAAAGACATTCAGGTTTGGATCTTTGATCATCTACTGGTACTTCCATATTGTTGGAAAGGTTGCAAACCTTTACCTAGACAAGAGCAAACCCACAAGGTCTCAGATTTCACTTAAAGCCACTCTAGAGAGCAGTGTGAGGGACGCCATGGATATGGATATCAAGACATTTAGGATCAAGATGTAGAAAAGGTTTAGACTATCTGAGAAGATAGTTGATAAATATAAGGATACCATATGTTTCATGGTAGAAACAAATTGAACTTGCATGGAGGGAGTTGAACCTAGAACCAAATGGATTCATCCTCTTGGTTATGAAGTGGAGGAACATGTGTTAGAAGGATATGCACAAGTTCTATTGTCTACGCCCAGATATCCTAATGAGCCAAGGTGGGGCACTTACAGAGAAAAGAATAATGCAGTTGATTTTGTATTATATAGTGCTGATAACAAAAGAAAAGCATCTAAGATTACATCTAACATTCTAAAAGTTCATGGAGTCACTCAAAAATATCTTGACAAAGCTAGAGATGCCAAGATAGCGAAAGAACTTGAGAAGGATGAAGAGATCCAAAAGAAGAAGAAAGTAGAGAGCACCTCTGCGCCCTCTACCACCATTGACCTAGACTCATCTCCACCTTCTATACCAACCAAGAAGTCTAGAGGAAGGAAGAAAGTTCCCACAAATCACCCATCCTCAAGGAACACACAGAGAAAAGAAAGGAATACTCAAGCTCCTCCTGAGGTAGGATTCAGACCTAGTCTAAATTCCTTAAGGAATAGAATTGTGAATGAAGGCAGACTAGATACAATTGCTAAATTGTATGACAAGTATCAAGAGATGTATAAAACTGAGATACATTCTATGATCATATCTCATATGATTAAGTTTATGAAGTTAGTTCTTGAACTCAAGATAGTGTTACTTGATAAGTTATGGAACATACTAGAGATCATGAAAAGACATGCAATTAAGGAAGACATGAGGATAAGAGAAGAATCATTGGATAATCTTCTCCCTGTATGCTCACATGATGAGAAGGTAATTCTATTAGATCTAGTGAAGCCTCATCTCAGAACAAAGACAAGGACTCTATAGATTATGAACAAAGAGTATGAAAAAATAGGTAAAGAAACTGAAAAGCCATTTGTACAAGTATTTATGGATAGACACATGTATCCATCAATGTCACCTACTACAAAGGTAACTCCAGCTCCTCCCAAACAAGTTACGGAACCAATGATTCAGATATCACCTATAACAGGTCCACAGGTTTCAGTGCCCTTAGTAACAATAGCTTCTAATACAACAAAAGACTCAAAAGATACTATAGTGGTTGATAATATCAAGATATCCATGACAATATCTGACAAATACATGGACAAAGTTGATAAAGCATTTGTAAGCAATGAAGAGATGTGCACTAATGATACATCTGTACAACAAGATGAAGTTCCCTCCAATAATCCAATTGACTTGAATGAAGAGAAAGATACTCAAGATAATGTGACACTAGTTAAAGAGATACCAGTAAAAAGTGAATGCATGGATACTAGTTAGAATACTATATTCTCACCATCCACTCAACCATCTACTTCATTGTTGTCAAGGTTAACTCCTGATTTAGCAAGTCTAAATGCATGGGGAGAAGAAGACTTAATAAAGATAAGCGTTCTTGCTATGGAAAAAGAAAAAGAGAAATAAGTGATGAGGAACCCTCACTTTTTGGAATCAGTAAACATGTTGAATGACTTAGTTCCTGCAGACAAGAGAGTAGCCAAAGTTCAATCAGTTGAAGATGTGGACAACATTCTAACAAACTTCAAATCACATTTTACAAGCCTAGTAGACTCAGCTACTAAAATTGCAGAAGATGAATATAAAAAGGAGAGAATGAATGAATTGGTAAAGAATTTTACCTTAGACCTAAAATATTTAAAGATTGGGTAATCCATATTGAAATAATTGGCAGCTAAGGGAAAGAAAGTCATAGAAAATTGCATGGACATAGTGAAGTTCACCTCTGAACAAATCAAGAAGATAGAAGAGACTGAGATCATGGTGGACACTATTATAAAATAATTTGAGACATCCAACCAAGACATGAACATATGTAACAATGTCTATCAAGGCCAGCTAGACAAAATTGAAAAGGCTAAGTTGGAAATCAACAAGATAAGAGTTAGACAAACTCAGTTGAGAAATGCACTTGCACCCTCTCTAGCAGTCCTAAATGAGAACATCAAATAGATTGATGCTACCATTGTGACATATGATCAAGGTCCTTGCATGGATCTGATAAAAATGGAGAAGCTAACATATGCATTATGCACACATCTACAGACAATTGATGCAATGAAAGTATTTTGGCAAAAATAGATCCAATCTCTTTAGATTGTGTACCATGAAGTCTACATGGAGTAAGTATCTTGGAACTTACAAGTTTTTGTACACCTTTGTCATTAATTTCAAAGAGGGAGTAATATAGAATGTGTATATATGGAGAGCAGTATATGTATATACGTAAAAGATGTTATGATATACAATTTTTTGGTGTTAAGTCATTTTTAGTAACTTGGCCACATTCCTTTGTTGCCATAAATGAAAAAGGGGGAGATTGTTGGAAAGTTGAATCCTAGAGGAAATATGACTATTTTTTTGTTGTCATCATGGCAACAAAGTCATATTAAGTTTTTGTCAAAGATAACCTAGAAGATAAAATGACTAAGTATGGAAACAAGGCAGACATAGATATACAATGATCATCACATTAGCGCATGTGTGAGACATCGAATCAGAGTATGCATGTTTAGATATATGTTCTATGTGATGTCTAAATACTAAGTTTAGACATGCATGGTACGTCAGGATAGTACAGAGAAGTTATAGACAGATTAGTACACCAGCAGTCCAGAAGACAGAGCATGGAAGCCGACTAGTGTTTTGATCAGCATGAATTATTTTGTTATGTAATGGCCAAGCACCTTTGATTATATGTTTGTAATGATGTAATTAGTATTGTTGTAAACACACTTAAGCTTACTTTCTCAGAAGTGTTGTGTATTATGTTTTAGGGTCGACCATAAGTCTTATTTTGGGTTGCGTCTATTCGGATATGAATATATAAGTATGTAATGTAAAGTTATGTTACAAGTGTCAAATTATTATGTAAGAGGAAGATATAGAAGAGAAGTATGATGAAGTCAGTATATGATAAATCACTTTAAGAGAGTAAGAGCATTCATGCATACACTAAAATGATCAGACAACAGTGTCATCATAGCAGTTCACTTTTGATATAGTGTATATCAACTATCAGAAGGTTGTAGCCTTCATCTTATTGGGCAGTGAGCCATATACCTTTAACAGGGTTTTGTAAAAGACTCCTAACAGGGTCAGACCTTTAACTAGGTCATTGTACTTTCAATGTAAAGACTGCTCCTAACAAGGCAAAGGAACTTTAACAGGTTCATTATACTAGTGCAAGATTTGTGGATACTAATTCCCACCGGGGTTTACCTTTGATCAAGGCTTCCTCGTAATCATATCATGTGTTATGAGTTCTTATGTTAAGCTTCATTAAATGAATGTTTGATTTATGTTTAAGTTGCAGAAAATTTTTATATAGACAAACACTGATTCACCCCCCTCTTAGTGTTTCTAACATTTGTGGCCTAAAAGGTGGTGTGTAAACCTAAGAAGTTTGGCGGGCTTGGAATCATAAGCATTACAAATACTAATAAGGCTTTGCTACCTAAATAGTGCTGGAGAATATTTGAAGAGGAGAATGTTGGCAAGTTGACTTCCTGAGGAAGCATGACTTATTTTGTGTTGTCAATCATGGCAACAAAGTCATACTAAGTTTCTGTCAAAGATAACTTAGAAGATAAAATGACTAAGTACAGAAATTAGGATAGACAGAGAGATACAAAGATCAGCACATCAGCGCATGTGTTAGAGATCACACCAGAGAATGAGTGCTTAGGTATATACTCTATGGTGTATATACATGCTAGATCCAAGCACACAGAGTATGAAACATCAGTACGGAAAAGTTGCAAGCAGATTAGTAGACCTGCAGTCTAGGAAACAAAGCATGGAAGCCGACTACAGTTTTGATCAGCGTGAAGGATTTTGTAATGTAATGGCTATGCACCTTTAGTTATAAGTTTGTATTAATTTAATTAATGTTGTAGTAAACATGCTTAGGCTGACTTGTTTGGAAGCGTTGTATATTTTGTTTTAAGGCCGACTAAGTGTTATGTTTTGGGTCGCACCTATTCGGATTTGAAGATATAAGTATGTAATGTAATGTTATGTTACAAGCATCAATTATTATTGATAAACTTCACACAAGTTCTGATTCACTTCAATCTCAACTCAATGCACAAAGGTAGAAAAGAAACACTACTAATCTTGGATTCAGTACAACACAAGTTCAAGTCAAATCATCACAAGAGAGAGAGAGAGATAAAACACTTGAAGCATCTTCAGAAGCTAAGAAAGTTGAAGATACTATAGAGGTTAAAATAGACTCACCTAAAAGGGAAATCAAGAAAGTTAACAAAACTTGTTATGCATGCAATAAACATGGGCATTTGGCAAGAGATTGTAAAGAGGTAAGACCTTTTAATATTTATTGTTACTCCTATAATAAGTTTGGTCACAGGGCTATACATTGCAGAACTCAGTCACAACACAATCAAAGAAGAATGAATCAAAGCAATCAAAGAAATCAAATCTCAAGGAATTTGCAGAACACTACATGTCAGATATGCAACTACAATGGACACACAACAAAGCAGTGCAATGTGATGAAGAAAAGCATCAGACCTCCTATCATCTGTCACACATGTGGAAAGGCTAGACATATCACAAGGTTTTGTAGGTCCAAAACTCTGAAGCAAGATGAACCTAAGAAGTCACTATTTGAAGAAAAAGGAGAAGTCAAGTTTGTCCTAGCTAATAAAGACTCAAGAAAAATTTGGGTTGAAGTAAAGAAGGACAAAGATGTTGAAAAAGTAGTTGATGCATCCACAGTGGACGCACCCTCTACTTCTGCTTGAATAGACCTTCTTGGTCTTAGGGGGAGCTATTCTAGCTCAAAACCTCTGCGCAGTTGGTGTACTCACTTTAGAGTATGCACCTTTGGATTCATGGTTAAAAGCATAGATTACACCCATATGCATTCACGCATGGACTGAAATGCATTAGGATCAAAGTTTGAAAATCTGTATGTATGGTTGCAAGTATGGAATGCGGCAGATTGTATAAAAAGAAGTTCGCGGTCAATCATTCTCACATTTACATTTGAAGAGCATAGAGATTGAAGAGTGTTGGAGCACTAAGACATCAAAGCATGAAGGCATAACAGTTTTGCAGTTGGAGCGAATGGATAATCAGTTTGAAATGAAGCCCTAGCCGTCGCGCCGTTTCAAAATTTTATGGAAACCCTACATAAGAAATCACCAAGTAAGTATGGTGACCCTAGTTGTGTTTGATGTAGTAGAAAGGAAGAGATTTATATTTAAGAAGCATCCATTCAAATCCATACTGGATGATGTGGAAGGGGCTTTCTCCAAAACCCCGCTTGGCATTGTTCACGTGGAAGATATCAACGCGTACATCTACTATAAGAAGGAATCATTAGGAGATGATTATATAGCTTCTCACATGGCATAAATGTTAAATCCAGACTTCACATTCAAGGATGAGTTCGCACACCTACAAGATAACCTTATTTTGGAATATTCGAATGTGCATGAGTTTGAAGAACCAGAATGGGTAAAGATTCTGTTAAGTAGAATTCATGATGATCTCTTTTGGATTGGTGATGTCGCTGTTCGTATCACCGCAAAGATAATCCATTAGTTAACCAGACTTCCTATGACTGGACCAGTGTTTCCCACTGGTAAGGATGTCAAGAAACAAATTGAGAAAGTTTGTTTGTCAAGGAGTGATAGGCATGGGATGACAATTGATCCTATCAAAGAAGATGACATTAAAATCTTAACAATGATACTTGGATATAAGTTCCAACATGCAAGCGGGTTGAATAGTGTCTCTGCAGCAATAGTCCTTTCAACTATTAGGATAGTAAAGGACAACACACAATACAACCTTTGTGAGATCTTGCGCGGTCAGTTGATTGACAATATCAGAATTATCAAGCATGACAGGAGCAAAACATTCAGGTTTGGATCTCTGATCATCTACTTATATCACCATATAGTTGGAAAGGTTGTAGACCTCTATCTAGACAAAGGCAAACCTATAATGACTCAGATATCTCTTAAGGCCATAGTAGAATACAATGCAAGGGATACAATGGATATGGATATAAAGATATTCAGGGTAAAAATGCAAAGCAGGTTCAGACTATCTGAGAAGATAGTTAACAAATATAGGGATACACTATGCTTCATGGTAGAGACAAATTGCACATGCATGGAGGCTGTTGAGCCCAGAACTAAGTGGATTCATCCACTAGGGTATGAAGTAGAAGATCATGTGTTGGAAGGATATGCGCAAGTCCTATTATCAGCACCTAAAGACCCTAATGAACCTATATGGGGTACTTACAGAGAAAAGACTGACAAAGAGGATGTTAAACTACAACTTGCTATCAATAAAAGGAAAGCATATAGAACTACATCTAACATACTGAAAGCTCATGGAGTCACACAAGAATATTTGGACAAGGCAAAAGAAGCCAAAATTGCTAAAGAAATTGAGAAAATTGAAGTAACTTAGAAGAAGAGGCAGAAGAAAAATGAGGAGAATACCTCTGCACCTACTACCACAATTGATCTAGATACATCTCCACCTTCTGTACCTAGTAGAAAACCTAGAGGAAGGAAGTAAGCGGCTACAAGTCATCCATCCTCAAAGAACACAAGGAGCAAAACTAAGAATACACAAGCACCTCCTGAGGTAGGATTTAGACCCAGTTTAAATATGTTGAGAAACAAGATTATTAATGAAGGAAGATTAGATACATTATCAAAATTCTATGACAAGTACCAAGAAATTGACAAAATGGAGATACACTCTATGGTCATATCTCATATGATCAAGTTTAAGAATTCAGTTCTTGAACTTAAGATAGTGATACCAAATCAATTATGGAACATATTAGAGATAACGAAAAGACATGCTATAGAAGAGGACATGAAGATTAGACAAGAAAATTTGGACACTCTTCTCCCTATTTGTTAACATGATGAGAAGGATATTCTATTAGATCTAGTAAAGCCTCATCTCCTTAGTAAGACAAGAACTCTATAGATAATGAACAAGGAGTATGAACAGGTTGGAAAGGAGACTAAAAATGCATTTGCACAAGTCTTTATGGATAGACACATGTATCCACCAATGACGCCCACAACAAAAGTTACTCCAGCTCCTCCCAAATAGGATACAAATCTAGTAATTCAGATTGTGCCCATGACAGGTTCACAAGTGTCTGCACCCACAGTGACAATAACCTCTGAGATAGCTAAAGATTCAAAGGATACTATACTAATTGATGTTGTAAAAATATCTATGATAGCTTCTGACAATGACATGGATAAAGTTGATAAAGCATTTGTGAACACTGAGGCAATGAACACTAATGACACCACTCTACAACAGGATGAAGTTCCTCTCATTGATCTAATAGACTTGGATAAAGAGAAAGATGCTCAAGTTAATAAGTCACTAGTAAAGGAAATTCATATCAAAAGTGAAAGTGTAGATACAAGTTAGAATACCATTTTCTCACAATCCACTCAACCATCCACCTCATTGTTGTCAAGGATAACTCCTGACTCAGCAAGTTTTGATGCATGGGAAGAAGATGACCTCATCAAAATCAGCGTCCTTGCCATGGAAAAGGCAAAAGAGAAACATGTTATGAGGAATCCTTGCTTTGTGGAATCAATAAACATTCTGAATGAATTAGTTCATGCTGATAAGAAAGTTGCTAAAGTCCAAACAGTTGAACATGTGGATAACGTATTGGAAAACTTCAAAACACATTTCACAAGCCTAGTAGAATCAGCTACTAAGATTGCAGAAGATGAATACAAGGAGAGACTAAATGATCTGGTAAAGAACTTTACCTTAGATCTAAACTCCTTAAAGATTGGGCAAGCTATATTGAAGGAATTGGCAGATAAAGGAAAGAAAGTCATAGAAAACTATATGGATAGAGTTAAGCTCACCTCTGAGCACACCAAAAAGATAGCAGAAGTAGAGGAAATGATAGATAACATAAGGAAATTAGTTGAAAACTCCACCCAAGATATGAACATATGCAATAATGTCTATCAAGGTCAGTTGGACAAAATTGAGAAGGCAAAGAAGGAAATCAGCAAGATAAGGACAAGACAAACTCAGTTGAGGAATGCACTTGCGCCATCTCTAGTAGTTCTTAATGAGAATATAAAATAGATTGATAACACTATTGTGACATATGATCAAGGTTCTTGCATGGATCTGATGAAAATGGAGAAACTAACATATGTATTATGCACGCATCTTCAGACTGTTGATGCAATGAAAGTCTTTTGGCAGAAAGAGATTCAATCTCTTCAAGGTGTGTACCCAAAAGTCTACATGGAGTAAGTATGTTGAAGACTTAAAATTTTGTTTTTTCACACCTTTTTCATTAATGTCAAAGGGGGAGTAGTATAGAATGTGTATATGCAGAAATGTATATATGTATATATCATAAAGTATTATGATATATAGCCATTTTTGTATGAAGTCACTTTGAGTAACTTAGCCACATTCCTTTGTTGCCATAAATGAAAAAGGGGGAGATTGTTGTAAATTTTAATTCCTAAGGAATCATGACTTATTTTTTGTTGTCAATCATGGCAACAAAGTCATACTAAGTTTCTGTCAAAGATAACTTAGAAGATAAAATGACTAAGTACAAAAAACAGGACAGACAGAGAGATACAGAGATTAGCACATTAGCGCATGTGTTAGAGATCACACCAGAGCATGCGTGCTTAGGTATATACTCTATGGTGTATATACATGCTAGATCCAAGTGTGTAGAGTATGGAACATCAGTATGGAAAAGTTACAGGCAGATTAGTAGACCTGCTATCCAGGAAATAGAGCATGGAAGCCGACTATAGTTTTGATCAGCGTGAATGATTTTGTAATGTAATGGCTATGTTCCTTTAGTTATAAGTTTGTATTAATAAAATTAATGTGGTAGTAAACATTCTTAGGCAGACTTGTTTGGAAGCATTGTATATTTTGTTTTAAGGCTGACTAAGTGTTATGTTTTGGGTCGCGCCTATTCGGATTTGAAAATATAAGTATGTAATGTAATGTTATGTTACAAGCATCGATTATTATGTAAGAAGAAGATACAGATGAGAAGTATAATGAATTCATCAGATGATATAGCTTTGTAAAGAAGTAAGAGCATTCGCACATACAAGGAACTGATCAGACAACAGTGTCATTACACCAGTTCATTTTTGATATAGTGCATATCAACATTCAAAGGGTTGTATCCTTCATCTTATTGGGAAGTGAGCCTAGGAAATGAGCCATATACCTTTAATAGGGTTTATTAAAAGAATCCTAATAGGGTCCAACATTTAACCAGGTCATTGTACTTAATTTGTAAAGACTGCTTCTAACAGGGCAAAGGAACTTTAACAGGTTCATTATACCTAGTACAATATTTGTGGGTACTAATCCCCACCGGAGTTTTTCTCTGATCAAGGTTCTCCATAACCATATCATGTGTTATGTATTATTGTGTTATTTTTCCTTGGATGCACATTTTATATATGTTTAATTGGCTGAAATATAATTAATAAGATAAACACTGATTCACCCCCCCCCTCTCAATGTTTCTAACAAAGAAGGAATGGAATGCTATTATCAAGAGAAAATACCATCTGAACTCTTTGGAGGAAATGTTAAGGAACCATTTGGATATCAAAGGTAATTTCATTTGGAAAAAAATTATGAAAGGAATGGACCTGATTAGAAAAGGGATAAGATGGAAGCTGGGAAATGGCAGGAAGATAAATTTTTGTAATAATAACTGGCTGAAGGAAGAAGCTCTTAATGAGAAGAAGGAATGGATGCCAATGATTATGAACCATAAAGATATAATTGAGGAAAAGGTTTCTGATTATTGGATTAATGAGAAATGGGTTGACCTTAGCTCTTTTGATGAAAACCTCAATTTGGTCAACAAACATCTTAATCTTTGGTTTTTAAGAGAAAATGAATAAGACTCTCTGATTTGGGGTCTAGAGGAAAATGGAAAATTTTTGGTCTCTTCTACTTCAGCCCTTCTCTTCTCCTAGGAAGATCACCCTATTAGTTCTCAGGTATGGAACAATAAGCTAATACCTAAAATTAACATTTTTTTTGGCTACTTGTTCATAACAAAATTCTAACAGTGGAAAATCTCTGTAAAAAGGGTTTTAGTATGCCTAATAGATGTATTCTCTGTTGCTCTGAAGCTAAAAATTGTAACGATCTTATGATTCATTGTACTTATACTTGTAAATTCTGGAACTTTGTAGTCAATCATTTCAACCTGGATTGGGTGAAACCTAAAAAATTTTAGGACATGGTAAAACAATGGCATTGCTCCTTTAATGGTAAAGAAGCCAAAGACCTTTGGAGGTTGTTTCTTCCTCACTTCACCTAAAGAATTTGGAAGGAGAGAAATAACCAAATTTTCAAAGAAAAAATCTCATCCTATGAGATTGTGGCCAATTGCATTTGTAGAAGTTTGCTGGAAAATTTCAAAGGTTCTCTCCCTAGAGACTCCCCCTATAAGAACACTCAGATTTTAAATGAATTTCTTAACTAGAAAAATCAGGGGCATAAATGCAAGTATTCAAGTTTGACGGAAAACACAAGATGGTCTGCATCACCGACTGGCTGGGTCAAAGGTAACTTTCATGGTGTAGCTAAAGGGAATCTGGGAAGAGTTGGAGAGGGAGGAATAATAAAAGACTCAGCTGAAAATTATCTTGGAGCTGTTGCTGCCACTCTGGGAATTCAGAAAAATCATGTTTCTAAAGTGATGGCAGCCCTTCAAGTTGTTATGATGGCTAAAGAAATAGGTTATTCAAATTTTTGGTTGGAGGGAGACTCACTAAACATAATAAATTGTATCAATGGTAAGAATGAGGCTTCCTAGACAATTGGCCAGATAATTGATAAAATTAAATCCTTAATGCTTCTTTTTAAAGAAAGTCACATAACCCATGTGTTTAGGGAAGGAAATAAGCTAGTGGATGACTTTGCTAATATGGGGGCCCAAATTGATGTCACCCAATCTTGGAGAGGGGAAGCGGTACTCAATATGGAGATTTTATGTCTTATCAAGCACAATAAGATTAACCATATTGAAGGCTCAATTAATAATCAAAATTAATGATGATTAGATCACTTAAGATTAAGAGTGATGATAGTTGTCAGTCAAGGGATGTGAGATTCATGAAGAATGTGACTTTGCACTATTTATGGGTTTTAGCTAGCATTTTGAAACAAAACAATCACAATAGTTTTACATTTTTTCCCATTCACTCTCTGAAATCTTAGAACTCTTCGATTATAATGTGTGGTGGTCTGAAGAGGGAGAAGCCGATGGATTGTATGAAGTGGAAACAAAAGAAAAAATTCTGGAAAAGGATGAAGAAGGGAGGTGTGACCCAGTATATGGAAAAGCTACATGGATGGGACAAAGAAATAACTAAAAAATTTGCAGATGGTTGGAAGAATGAAAAGGTGAATATGTGGGGCAAGTCTTTTACTCTGACTATGAGAATAATTTCAGAGATTATGGGTCTTTCCTATGAATTCATGAAGTTTTATAGGGACAAAAAACACATTGGGACTCAAGATTTCAAAATCTTCCCAAAAATTGAAGAAGAAGAAGCCCTTCTGAGAAAAGGGACAGGTGATTATGTGGACACTAACAAAATTTAGAGTCACTAGGCTAACATTTTGACTTTCATGATGGAGTATTTCACCCTAGATGGTCACTACTACAAAATTTACAACCTTCATTTTTTTTTTTGCAAATCATTTTAGGCATAACAAAAGGATGTCATTTCCCTTCTATCTTTTGAGCTCACTGAATAATAGTGTCATGGAGCATAGAAAAAAAGTTAGCAACCTGGTGCTTCATGAAGGGCTTATTTTGTTTATTTTAGAATACACCAGAAATCAAATCCTAGAACCCATTCTCAAAAGGGTTAAAGGGAAGGCAAAGAAAATTAAGCTAGATAGTAAAAAGGAGAACCCAAAGAAAAGGGTTAGGAGTAAGAAAAAGGTGAATCTAGACATGCCGGAGGATATTGAAGACCAAACCCTTGATATTCAGGGTAATGAAGAAGAGATTCAAGAAGAGGAGAAGGAGGAAACACCCATGACTAAAGAGGAAGCTCAAGAGATAAATGAGGAGGCTTTGGTGAAAGATAAAGATGAATAGGTGAATAAGGAGGACACCCAGATGAATGACAAGGAAATGCCCTTGAATGATGAAGATGAGAACAAGGTAAATGAAGTCAGTAATCAAGAAGTGGAAAAATATGAAGAAGAAAAAGAGGGAGATGACATGGAGGAAAAAAATGAGGAATTGAATGATGGTAAGGACAAGGAGGAGTAGATAGAGAAACTAAACTTAAAGACTAGTAACAGGAAAAAAAAAAAGATAGAGAATGGACCCGGACCACAAAACTATGGTAGGGTTTGAAATTGATGATAGAATTCCAAAGAGAAAGGAGGATCATGGAGCCAGAATGGAGAATTGGCTCAGTGAGGAAATGAAGGACATGAAGGAGAACTTGAATGAAATGCAAGATGTTATGGAGCCCTTCAAAACCAAGCTAGAAGAAATGGAGAAGGATTTTATGATTAAGGTAAATAATAACAACAAAAATAAGGAGATTATAGCCAAAGTCAATGCTCTTGTGGAAGAAAATCTGAAAGACATGAAAAATCAAATTAGCCACAATGTGCATATGATAAGTATTATTCTCAAGCATAGCAAAGCAGGGCTTAAATTCTCTGCTCAAAATCTCAAAGCGTTATATGCTTACTTGGAGAGTAGTCTGTTGGAGAATACTACAATCACAATAGATAACAAGGCTGGGAGCTTCAGCCCGAGTACCAGAACTCAAAGTGGCATAAAAAGGAAAATTCCAGAGATTCCAAAACAGATGAAAGAGCTAAAAGAGTCCATTGATAAAATGGAAGACATGCAGAAAGAGGCTGAGGAATTGTTCAAGTATATAGGGTGGAAGCTATGCTGGAAACTATGTTTCTTTTTGGTAGTTTTTCATTTTCCTTTTTTGGGTTTATGGGTGTTCGTTGAGGTCCTGATTTTTGTTCATAACAGGTTTTCTATGTGTATATGGGTTGTTGATTCTTATCTCTAGTACTCTTTTGTAAAATGTCTTAGGATCTTTTCAAAACCTATATTTACCTATAATTACCTCCCACTTTCTTCAATCAACCTTTCCCCATCAAGTACTCCCCTTCTAATTTATTAATCGAGTTGGGATCCCAAATACATTCTACATAGATCTTTGCTGCAAACTTTGGAAGATATTCACTAATGTACACCATGGCTTGGTATACCATATATCCCTCCACCATAGAAACCTCAAGATGTTCTCTCTATCAAACCAAGCCCTTCAAAAATTTCAAGGGCCTCTCAACCATCCACATTGACCTAGTTTGTATAGGTGCACACAATTCAATCTCCTCAACTTGATGTATGAGGTAGTGTTCTTGTGCATTGAAAAAAGTTGAAGGTAGACACTTTTGCATTTCACACATAAGATGAGGAATTTTTTCTTCCAATATTTTATATCTTCTTTATAGATTTGTTTTGATGAAAACCACCTCATGTAATTTCCAAGATCATATATAACTTTTTTGACACGATTGTCGAAGTGGTGTGGGAGAGATAGAGGTAGAAAGTACTGCAATAATTGTAAAATGATCTTTTCAATATTTTATAAAATAGTACAATGAAAACTACATGCAATATACAAATATATAGTGAATACAAAATAACATGAATTACCTTAATAAATGTATGCCAATCGTGTGTTTTCATCCCTAACCCAAATTCTTGTTTCTTTGATATGAGATTGTTTATGTTTGCAACAAATCCTGTGGAAAATCATATTTTTTGTATGACTTCTTTTATAGCATTGCTCTACTACTCTGACAATAACTAAGTAAGGGCACTTATATCAATCTGGTCTCCATTGTTATTTGATTGAATGACATTTTTCATTGCATGGTTGGATTCGTCAATATCACTACAAATTTTGACAATTTTGTCTTTGTCACACCTTCCATCCAATAATTTCCATAATGTCTCCATTACATTCTTTCCAATATGCATAACATCAAAAAAATGCACGATTGGGAGTTGCTCATAGTACGAAAACCTACTAAATTATGTAGGATAACTTTTTAGTCCTTTTGGAAGTTGGTCATTAATGCCTTGATGAACTTCACGAGCATCATTTACATCATCAGTAACCAAAATAGAATATCAAAATAATTTTCAAACAAGAACCATCAGATAGAATGACATTACCTTGATGATTTATTCTATTATATTCCAACTTCCATAGGCGATGTGTCATTCTCCATGGCTTTGACGTAGTCTCTTCTTTCCCATTGAAAATATAATTTTTTGGTAATTCAGTACTTATGATTTTTGTGGAGAAAGTGTGTAATGCTCCGCTAGGGAACCCATGAGAACATTCAATTCATAGAAACATGCACCCAAGACACATCATAGTACAATAATCAAATCATATACAAAATGCATAAAATCAAATATAATGTTAACGTAGGAATAAACAAATTTATGATTCCCAATCATGCAAATTCATTTACTCAATAAAATTACTATCTAGAAATAATTAAATATTTCATATTGATAAAACATTAACATCTCCTATAGATCTATTTATAAAAACAATTTATAAATATATCTAAGAAATAATTACCAATTTTTAGTTATAATTACAAAATTACAAAACTCCTAGGTGTAATATAGCATTTGATAAAATTCATCCAATAATGACGCTACTGTTATCTAGTTATACACCATCACAACTCGTTGACTAATAATAGTTAATCTACAAATACTACAAAACCCTATTTCATTTAAAGATTAATGATAATATTAATTAATGAATAATCACAAGGAAATTGACAACATTAATATTCGATAATGAAAATAATGCCTATTACATAACCAAACATTACCACCACCTAAATTTAAATAGTATTGATTAAATTTGAATACCATTTAATTACCAACTCTCAAAACATAACAAAAAGAAATTAAACATACTAAAAATATAATTTAATACATTTATATACATATATAAATATATATTAATAAAATTAATATATATACACATATACAAAATATATTAAATATTTATTTAAATTTATCAAACATAATTTAATAATGTAACATTAATTTAAATTAAACAATACTAATTAACAAAAAAATAGTAAATAAATATCATTTAAACAAAATGCATATTTAATAATTTAAAACACATTTAAAAATTATATATAAAAAAACTGGAGGGGGCGGGGGGGGGGGGCAGGGGGGTCCGTGTGGCCCCCACCCACTACTTGCCTTTCCCTGCCCACTCCCTTACGGGAGTCCCTACGCAGTAGACCTGTCGTGCGGCGACAGGGTCCCTGCTGTAAAGGTAGGCCCTGCCTCCCATGGCAGGGGACTGCCGTGCGGTCCCCACTGGGAGAGGGGACAGGGGGTGTGGCGGCCCCCGCCACCCGCCTCCCCAAAACTTTTAGTTTTTTTTTTAAATCAAACATAAAACTCGCTGCTTAAAAGGGGAAAAAAAGAATTTTAATTATATATGTATATTTATTTTTTATTTTTAAAACCAAAACAATCTGAAAATATAAGAAGTAAAAAGTCTTTATTATTTGTTTTTATAATAAATTCTGAAAACATAAAGTTTTAAAGGACTTTCCCATTTTCTTTTGGTTTTAACCTTTTTGTCTTTACTGGTGAGTTTTTACCACCACTATGTTTTTTCTAGTGAATCAATTTTTTTTTGAGAGAATTAATTTTCAATAGGGAATTTAATTTTTCCAAATACTAAATTTCCCTAAGGGGGTTTATTTTTCCCTACTCTATAGTTCTAACTATAGACAATTTTAATTTATCATTTTTTTAGGAGATCCATAGGGGATTTTCCAACAAAAATCAGACAGCATAACTGGACTATGCCAAGTAATGATAAACAATAAAAATATAAGATCTAAGTTTTCATAAGCACATATTTCAACAACAATTTCAAACTAGAAACCCTAATACCCATTTACACTTAAATCTATAAAATGAAACCCCTTATGCCCACAAGCACATATCTGTCATGCAAGCCTGAGTAAAACCTCAAATTGATCTACAACATATTTTTCCAATTGAAATAATCAAACACACGAAATAATCAAGGAAGGAATGACCAAACAAAGGATTCTTAGCTTTTCAGATGCATAGAAGACAAGGATCCAAAAACCAAAATTGACATGAACAAGACCCTACCTCAATAACTATTGAGGAATGCACAATCCAAAATCCAAGCAAGGAGAATTCCAAAATTATGCTCCAAAACCAAGCACACACCAAAGCTTCCAAAAATGCTCCCAAACACCTGTTATTTTCAAATGAGAGAAGAATCCCCCTAATGAGGAACAATTTCCCCTAATTAAGCAAACCCTCATGACAACACATTCAGTTAACTCCTAAAAGGACTTTCTCCAAAATTGAAAGAAAATAACAATTAATAATTAAAATATCTAATTACTTGCACAACTCAACTTTGACTCCTAAAATCAAGTTGAGACCTCTTGAGTTTGAAAATACTTTTTCAACCAAATCTTGAACATGCAATCAATAAAATATTAATTTAAATAACTTAAATATTTACATCACAATAATCCATGCAACTAAATATTTAATTATTTAACTAAGCATAAAAGCTTATTTACTCTAATATTCAATTAAATATTAATATTCAATAATTGCACTTTAATTAAACTTTCAATTAAACACAGGTATTTAATTTAATTTTCAATTAATTAAATACCCTATATTTAATAATTAATTACAACAATATTTAATTAAATAAATAACATGATATAACACTCACATAATCACATCAAGCACCTGAAATCAAACA
>MU226912.1:854187-869130 GCA_018584345.1 Thuja plicata
ATTATTAGGATGAATTATCCTCAAAAGGAATTCCATAATTCCATGTGAAGGGTCACTCATGTGGCAATAATCCATTTCTTTAATTGAATAATTCTCTCAATTTTGTCTCATCTCACTCCATGGAAATAAAGAGTCAGTCATTTCTTTCAAAGAAACTCTTCATCCTCTTTCCAGGTTCTTCTATATTATGGACATCTTTTTCTTCACTTGGGAGGACAATTTGGAGAGCATCAAAATGATAGTTAATTTTTTTCTTTCTTTTATCATCTTTTCAATCTTTCATAGCATATTAGCTTAGTTTCATTTATAGTAATGGATTGTTGCATTTTAATGTTGTTTGCTTACATAGCTAATAGCTTAATTTTCTCATATCTTCAAGCTTTCTAGAATAAATATGCACTTTCAATTCTTTAATGGCAATGGTATTTCTCATATAGAATAATTCAATTTCAGTTTTAGCATGCTTTAAAATCCTCCATTTTAGCAATGGTCTTGGTTGTTGGCTCTCGTTCTGAGAGTAAATTTGACACCCCAACTAAATAGGAGGCAACAGGTCAATTCAATCAAATTTGTGAAGTGGACAATTCATGTTCATCTTTGAAAATTTGATGATTGAGCAAGGACTATGTTAAAGTTGGTGCTTGATTTAGAGGTAACTTTCAAGCACACACATTTTGGTGCCCACCGTGGGGCAGAAAAAATGATTTTTGGCCTCACTCTCAAAATTTTCTGACAGAAATTTGAACTCTATCATGCGTCTGTACATCACTGGTACGAAATCTCACGTAAAGTTTTAGATTGAGCCGCATGAAGTTTTGATCGCAGTAGCATTTTCTCGCGTGAGGAAACACTGTCTTGCGCAGGTCCCTGCACTTTCTCGTGCGCAGCTATATACTTTCTCGTGTGAAGTTTTACAGACAGTCATTAAATTTTCAGATTCTGCAATTTATTATTATCATTTTGTGACATTTACTTTCTAGTGTTGATTTCATGTTTCTGATTTCTACTACAACATAATAGTGGTCTATAGGTCGCTTGTCAAATATTATGAAAACTTGCTAATAGTTTGCTTGCAGGATGGTTGTCAAAGACATATTAAAAACATTATGCTTATTTACTATTTTCCACATAGTTTAAATAGGGCTTTGTTAAAATTTCTTAAGGGTCCTAATAGAAAAGTAGGGGAATATTCTCTTCATTACATGGAAGTGATGCCCATGGATGAAACCGAGACCCAGATGTTGCTAGAATGATGGATACCAAGGGAAGTAGAGAAAGATAGTGGATCTTTAACACATCTACTTGTTAGGGGATTATGCTCTTCTCTCTTTGAGAGAATCAGAAACCCAAAGGCTTGTGGATTTGGTGGGGTGAAACTATCTCGGTGATGAATTTGTCTTGTGTGCTTGGGTAAGGTGAAAAGGTAGAGAAGTATGCTCTTCTCTCTTTGAGAGATTTAGAAAATTGGATCCTTGAATCCAAGCCAAGTTTGTGTCACCTTTAGAGGGCCTACTGGAAGTTGAACCTCTGGGAATGACCCAAGTGAGTACACACCTATCGCCGGTGATTCCACCTCACTATAATAAAGTATTTTTTGTTGAGTCCAAAGAAACCAAAGCCATGGTAACTTCTTTCTCATTATTCTGAATATCATCTTGAGAAAGCCTTTTTTGTTATACTAAGTGGTGCCGACCTTGCTTGCAAGGGTGTATGAATTTCAAGTGTTTGTGTGGTTGTGAGGCCCCAGCTCTTTATCAGAGGCACCAAAGGTTATTGTGAATGGAAGCCCACTAAAAACTCTCTTAGTTAGATGCCTACCCGGATCACCTCCGAAAGAAGACATAATCTATGCGCAGGGAGAGGGAAGAATCTCTCCCCTAGATTCTCGACATAGGTATGCACCTAGATGCTTGAAGTGGTATATGACACTAGCCCATGCTTTAAGGGTAACCTTTGAACACATATACTTAGTCCTTGGAAACACCAAAAACATGGGCACCCTTTCGGGGGTGACACTGCTGTATGAGGTGCATGCATACGTATAAGACAACGGGGCACGGATTTTTTCTTCTCCAGCATTTTTTTTGTAGGGATAACTAAGTTTTTGTTTTGAGTCTTAAACTGTCCAATCATGATCAAACAAAGACTCCCATGATTCTGCCAAGTTGCTTTGTCCTTGGTAGAATTTTTTACAACTATTGCTTGATTGAAATTTCATGCTTGTTAACGAGTGTTTGTCACCTTCAAACTGAGATTGCTGATTTGTACTATCATAAAACTACCCTAAATCTAGAAATTGTGTTAGAGAACAGTCCTGACTGTGTCTCAAAATCTATTTTTTATCTCAAAAATTGAGTTTGTTTATTGAAACCTGGATTTTTCTCACGCAAGATTTCAGAAACTGAGCACTTCCTTGTGTGAGCTTGCATTTTCTCACATGTAGTTGAGCACTTCCTCATTTGAAACAACACTTTCTCACATGAATATGTACCCTAGTTTCCTAAAACAATGAGCTTTTTCCTACTGACTGATGATTTTTTGTCTGATCTAAATTTTGCCTGAGGTCTGATTGCCTATTTCCCTATTGTTTGCAGTCTAAAACTGGTTGTTTTGAGTTGCAAACTGACCGATTCTTACTCAAACTTGTCTTTTCTCTTTGTTCTTTGTCCTACCTTTCTATGCTTTTGTACCTTGCGACATGATAGTAACATCTTAGCTATTCTATCCATACTCTTGACGATTCATGTCGAGTGTATTTCACATCTTGGTTGTTCTAGCCTCTATCTCATTTTCATTATCTCTAGAGACAGAGTTCTGAGTTGGATCATAGGTCCTCTCTCATTTCATCTTCGTCTATGCCTATTATGACTAGAAGCGGTAATATATTCCCCCTTCTTAGTTTTGGAACAAGTAAGAGTAAACCTCGTAATCAAGGAAAAGATCATTCTGAATCTATCATTCAATCTAATAGTCAAGAGGGATCCTCAAGCTCCTCTTTGACGCTTAGTGCAGATCCTAGTCCTAAGTCAAAAACTAGTGTTTCAACAGTTCAATAATCCTTTATTTCAAATGCAATCTGAACCATCATTTCAAGATCAACAATACTTCAGAAAGTCACCTATTTTAGTTGATCCTATTGACGATCCTCATTTCCTTATTGATCCTTTTGAATATATCAATCCTTTTGATCCTATCAACCCCTTCGACTCAAAAAAAGTTGCATTGGCCACAACTATTGGGCTTAATAGACCCACTCATATTGAATCAGCGCACACAACATAGTCCCACATCAACGACATGGGAACTCCTTTTGATTACATGCAAGGTCAATACAATGATGCTCATGACCAATCCCAAAATGATCAAGGTCAACAAGGTGAGCAACATCATAATCACCCTCCTCCACATGACCAAGACCAAGATCAAGGTCAAAGCATTTATGAGATCCTTGGTAATGATGATGATTCGATAACTCAAAATGACATCGATGCTACAAAATCTAATAAGGCTCTCATCAAGATGATGGAAATTCTCCTAGCACAAGATAAAGATAAATATTTTCTAAATTTGGCAAAACAAGGAGTTAAGCTACCCTCAAACTTCCAAGTGCAAATACTTGTGGCTAAAGAAAAAGAGAGTGAGACTACTAAATTGCATAAGGTGATCTAAGATATGGAAAATCAAATTAGCCAACTTATGAAGGATAAGGACAAACCCACACAACAATTCACGATGGAGAGTATTTGTCCTTTCCGTTTTGATAGGAGTCTTCATATGCCACCTTTTCCCAAAGGTGTAGAACTCCCTAAGTATGAAAAGTATCTGGGTACCACTGATCCTCAGAATCATCTAAGAGAATTTGGGGCCCTATCTATGGAGTTCATGCATGATCAAACCTATTTGATGCGTCTCTTTCGCCAAAGTTTGGGTGGACCTGTCATGGAGTGGTTTTCTCGACTACCCATTGGCATCAATATTTTGATGAGACTGCCAATCTCTTTATACAACACTATTATCATAACATACAACATCCCATCAATATCAGGGACCTTTGTAATCTCAAGAAAAAGCAAGGAGAGCCATTCTTCACATTTCTCCAAAGATGGAGACAACTTTGCACTATCCTGCAAAATACCCGAATCTAAGAAACTCGATATCTTCTTGGACAATCTCACTCCTGATTTTGGGTATCAAGTAAAAATTCAAGGTCCCCTCAATTTTGACATCATGATTAAACAAGCTATGAGAATAGAGGTGTTCATGGTTAAGAAAGGGGAGTTGATTTTATACAAAGACAACAAACAAGGTTCCTCCTCTTCCAACAAAGATAAAGGGAAGTTTGTCAACAAGAATAGAGACATTATGAATGATGGAGTGGTTGATAACGTGACCCCAGCTCCTTTAAAATTGGTCTTCAATCTTACTTCCAGTATACAAGTGAGCAAAACTACTGAGAAGGCTGTAACAAATACTCAAACGCCTTCTAGATTCTCTAGCAACAAACCTTGGGCCCCTCGTCCCAAGCGTGAATTTACAGAGAACCTCTCGATGTCATTTTCAAGACTTTGGTGCAAAACCAGATTCTCACTCCTTTGGATAAGCATCCATATGATCCACAACCACAACCCCATTGGTGGAATGAAAATGCATATTGTGATTATCACCAAAACAAGGGTCATAATACTGCTACTTGTCTCCAATTGAGCCATAAGGTTCAATATTTGATTGATAATAAGTTTATTGTTGTGGAGAATCATAATAAAAATTTAGATCACCAAGCATTTAAAGATCACTTTCCTCATCACGAGAAAGGTGAGTTGTCCAACACTAAGAACAACAATGCCAAGGTTAACTATACGCATGCCACTTATGACAATGTCATCAACATGATAGAACCTATTGGAGTTGAATAATGTGATGTAATTACCATCAAGGGGAGTAGGGATGCTCCTAAACCTAAGACCTCATTTGTCTTTAGAGGCCCTAGGTCTCACTCATTTGAATCTAAACCTTCTTGGGATTGCGCAAATGTCAATACTAGATCCCGCACTAAAATCACCATCAAGGGTCTTGACCCTCCTGCTGCTACATCCACACTAAAACAACCCATAGATAAAACTATTGTTGGCCCTCCTAACAAGACCATGAAATTGGTCCCTACACCTACTACTACTGGTTATAGAATCCTTGACCAGCTACAAAGAACCAATGCTCAAATAACTATCTTTGAGTTGTTGAAGATCTCGCCTGCTCATAGGTAGATTCTAGATAAAGCTCTCACAAAAGCTAATGTCCCCAAAGACATCAATCTAGATCAGTTTCAATCTATGGTGGGTCACTTGACTTCACCACATTATTTTTCCTTCTCAGAAGAAGATGATCATTCAATCAACCACCCACATAATGCTCCTTTGCATATAGAGGTCATGATTGGTAAATAGCTTGTCCACCGCATCCTCATTGATAATGGTGTTAGCCTTAATATCTTCTCTGCTCACTTTCTCGCTCAGCTAGGATATGATGAAGATCGCATAGATTCCTACAAGAAAATTACCATCAAAGCCTACGATGAAGAAGAAAGAAAGTCCAAAGGTTTAGTCATGCTACCCATTCGGGTTGGACTTGTTGAAAGAGATATCACATGCCAAGTGCTAGACATCCCTCTTGCTTATAACATACTATTGGGAAGACCGTGGATTTGTGAAATGCAAGAAATTCCTTCTACATATCATCAGTGCATTAAGTTTCCTTTCCACAACACAAAAGTGACAGTTCCTGCTAGTATGGTCTCTTCTTGTAATATGGTCACAGAGTCATCTGATATTTTTGTTCCTACTAATAGAGGATACACAAAATTATGTGATGCCAAGCTTAGAGATTTGGAACAAACTTTGAAGATCAAAGACATGGGCATGGGGGGATATCAAATAGAACTTGTGCTATCACTAGTGGCTCTACCTCTGTCTCCTCATTCTTACGGGAGACCCTCTGAGAACAATAGATCTTCTACTCCTTCTGAGATAGTTTATGATGGTGCCTTTGTGCAGGCTTCAAAACCATTAGAAGATGAAGATGAGGAAAGAGCTATTAAGGCTTGGCTTTGCAAAGGGAAGAACCTATCTGAATAGACTGCCCTAGCTCATGAACTAAATCTCAATAGTGAAGGTCTCAAGATTATGAAACACTTTGGATACAAAGTGAGTGGTCCAATAGGGGCGAATGGTAATGGGTTAGTTGAACCTATTAAATCTATGGGTCAAAAGATGAAAGACACAATTGGTCTAGGCTTTAAGAACCCATTTCATCTAGGGATTAAAAAATTTGTGCCAAAATTGGATCCTCCACTAGATCCTGAAAGCACAGCTACAGTTGACACCACAGAGGATAGCTCCGATGAAGATTGCTTTCCCTATCCCATTCCTCTAGACCTAGCAGCATTCTTTTCTGAGCTAGATAATTTTGTACCTCATGCCAGTATAGCTGAGACTGATGCTCGATTCTGACAAAACCACTCCATTTGATGCGTTAACCTATGAACAATGGAAAGTGTTACAAGACCCTAATTTCCAAGGTGAACGGTACATACTACAAGAGTTTCAAGAGTGGTTGGCACAAGAGTAGGCTGGTGTTGCAAGAACTTCCAAACCTTCATGGTGCAAACATCCCAGTCAAAGTTTAGACACAGATTCTCACGAATATGAGTTCAACAGTTTGTCAGAAGGATCCTATGAAAAGCTTCTCGATGTAGGTGAAGGGTCTAGTGAAAGGTCTAATGAGTCTGAGTACATAAATGTTAATGTGTCTTCTACTATGGTCACTAGGAGTCAAAATGATTTGAATGCACCTTTGGATGGGATTGATTTAGCTCTCATCTTACTAGTCAACACTTTTGATGATTATACCATGAATGCATTTGAACCCGTCACTTCTCTATCACTCCAACATCCTGAGCTAATAGAATGGAATTCCCCTACCTCATCTAATGAAGTCCTTGGATTATAGAATGGCTATTCTCTATCCTACTACCTCCACACTATCAAACCTATAACGTCCTCCACTAGTGAAGAAAGTGTCAACATGACCAAGGCTGATATCAAGTATCTTAGTCATAAAATCAAAAGAAGAAAAAATAGGTTCTTTCATGTTGAAAACCACATTGTGGCAATGTCAGAGCCAAAAAAAGTAAAAATAAAAGACGTATCCAAAGGAGATAACCTCTCTGAGGCGCCTAAGGATGGGATAGTTGATGTGCTTTTGAGTCATTTCCAGGAAAGATCATCAGTGCTAATTGAGCCGACTCAGCCAGTAAATCTGGGTATAGAAGAACATCCACACATTATTCATGTGGCGTCATTATCTGCAAAAGAGCGTAAAGAATTCATAGACTTCTTCAAGGAGAAAAAGATAAACTTTAAGTGGACATACTCTGACATGCCTAGTGTAGATCCCAATCTTATCATGCATCACCTATCGATAGCTACTGGAGTAAAGCCAGTCAAGCAAAAACTTAGAAAGATGCATCCACATGTGGCTCTACTTGTTAAAGAAGAACTAGAGAAACTTCTAAAATTTGGGTTCATCAAAGCAATTGACTATGTAGAATGGATCTCCAATATAGTTCTAGTGTCAAAACATGACAAATCTATCAGAGTCTACATAGACTTTAGGGACTTAAATAAGGCATGTCTGAAAGATGATTTTCCACTTCCTAACATTAATATGATTGTGGATATGATAGTAGCATATGAAATGTACTCCCTAATGGACTTTTTCTCTGGCTATAACCAAATCAAAATTGTGCCAGAGGACCAAGAAAAAACTACTTTCACTTGTGCATGGGGTACTTTCTACTAGAATGTTATGCCTTTTGGTCTAAAAAATGTTGGAGCTACTTATCAAAGAGCTATCACTACCATATTTCATGATATGATGCACAAGACAATGGAGGATTATGTTGATGATACCCTCACTAAAAGTATGCATAGGAAAGCACATCTTACTGATCTAGGTCCTGTTGTTTCCTTTTCTTGCTGACATGAAAATATTCCTCAGAGGCTTCACTCTATTTATCCCTGACACTGAACAAGCACAGAGTAGAACAATAGAAACAAGGTTTTGAAACCTCCTACACTTTGAGCTCCACAAACTTGTGCGGGATTACCCCTAAAAACTTAGAATAATGAAATCACTAAATTATTCTAGTTTGTTATTGATGGAATTACAGAGAACTGGTCGCTGTAACTTTTATTTAAAATAGACGAGACTGAAAGTAAAGATTGATTTTAATGATGATAGTCATTTGAATGAAAACGGGACCAGTGCTCAATCCTAGGGCATGGAGTCATCTATGAATAGTTTTAACTAGCATGATTAGGGACAAAACTTAAGGCAATTACAGGATCTGACATAAACATAGATATACCTTGTATATCTACCTCAGTACACTTAGCCAAATTAATCCATCAAATTCATTTTCTACCCTGAACTTTATTGAAATATCTCTAAGGTATTTTTATATTCTTTCCTTGAAAGAACCCTAGAAGTATTTCATAATATGCCTGACAAATATATAAATTGAAAACATTCCTAGAACATTCAATTTAGACAAAATTCAGAATGCAAAAATGAAGACAGAAAACCCATTAAATGCTTCAGAAACTATGAACTGGATTTTATTCAAAAGTCATTATCACTTATTACATTCAACAGAAATTTCTCCCAAAAGACCTAATATATTTGTTCTCAAAACCAAAGTTTACAATTGACTTAGTATTCCTTTCAAACATAAAAATGACCATCATTATCCCAGTAGTCTTGGAATCCTTTTATAGCATAAGGATGCAACAAGCTACCGACATATTGGGAAGGATTACAAAACTTCTTGCAACAACTTTGCAATGAACTAGAAACAAAATTTTGCAACCGAACACGGGTGGCAGCTTATTTGCAAAGCCTAACAAGGTTTGTCTTTTGTGGCTTAACCGTATTTGATTCATCCTTTAAGCTTCATCTCCCATCTGTTCACTTCTTTGACAGTGGGCCAATCAAAAGTTTTCTCTTCTTCTAGCCTGGCAACAGCTTCCACCCACCTTGCATCCATGGTAGTTCTGGCCTCAGACACAAATTTAGCCATGTCTCTTTCAACTTTGTAGAAGCCATCGATCAGTTCATTGCAATATTCTATGTTTGTGTCCTTTTCCAGACGTAGCTTTATATCTTGACTTCCCAATATAGCATCAAAACCATATTCCCAATTTGATTGTGCTTTCAACTCCCCTGTCTCCTCATAAATCTTTGGGATCAATGGTGGACATTGATCACCAAATAGTTGTAACTTATTGTTTATCAAATCAGATTTGCCATTAAAGAAGGAAAAAGTATCATTCAACTTATTTACCATATCAATGATATCTGTTACTTTGTGCGAGAAATCATCATTGTATAGCATAGCTATTTTGAGTTTATCTAAAACTCTTTCCTTTGCTGACCAAAGTTTGAAGGCAGGCTCCAGGAAAACCATAGCTTCTGTAGCTATCTTTAAGGCCTCTTGCAGGGATCCATACAATGTATGTACTACACAGATCTTTTTCTTTAGAACTTCAATCCTGTGCTGCAATATGAGCAACATGATAGACATAGAATTCATGCCCTATTCCTTTGATATACCCTTTGACTGTGTCTCTGCCAAAGCAGAGTCTTCCTTAGCATCTTTGACAACATTTGCCACAATATTGGCTTCCTCTTCAATAAATGGAGTCTTTTCCTTTTTTCTTTCTTCCAATTCTTCTTTTAATTTGGCAATTTCTTCTTCAAGTGTGTGGTTCTTGACCACCACTTCCTCATGTTTCTTAGCCAACGCCATCATTCAGCTAAAAGTTGTCTCATACCTCTTTGACAGGTCATCAACTTTTTCCAAGTTCATAAATGAAACCTATGTCATTAACTGAGCTATCTCAGTATCTGAAGTATTTTGCAAGTTCCATATCATCCTGTCAGCTCTTTTTTCCTCCCTGATGGTCATGACCAAGGGTTTTTGTGTGGCCAGAGCTAATGACCATATTGCTAGGGTTTTGGATTTTGGGTCAAAACATGATCCTTTTAAGACATCATCCATTTCAAATTCTTTCTTAAGAAAAGGAGCTTCCTACCTCCTAATCTGATCAATAACAAATGTGGACTACAAGTCCCAACAAGGCATCAGCATCACACCACTGTTCTGTACCAGCAGTCTGGCTTGTTTCACAGTGATTTGTTCAGTTTCAGGGTCAGAATCCTGAAGTGTTTGCACAATTTGTTCATTCTTATCTGTATTTTCCTCCTCTGTTGTTATTTCTTGTCTCAAGTTTTTCTATTTCAACTTGACAAAAAAATATTTGAACTCTTGAGATTTTATGAATTCATCATCCTTCATGAATTCATTTTCCATCATGACCCTTTCATCATCTTTTTCAAATAAAACCATTTGATTATCCCCTTGGCCCTTAGCCTCTAGTTCCTTCTACAATTGCCTTCTCAATTTCCTGAAATATTTGCCATGCTCTGAAATCACGGCTTTAGCCATGCCTTTTCTGTCCTGCACCATTTTGTGCTCTGTTTTCTATTTCTTCTTTGGTGGCTCTTTAGTTGAAGTAGCCTCTTCACCTGCTTCTTCTTCAACATGTTTTTCTTCTCTTTGTTCTTCTTCTTCTTGATGTTCCTCTTGGTGCTCCTTATCATGCAAGGCAATTTGAATAGGGGACCCTTTAGATTGTGCATCTTCAGCACTGAATTGAGGGACCTATGACATCAAAGTTTCATATGATTGTATCATCTTCTCTATCCTCTAGAGATATGGAAGATCAGGAAAGAAACCATAGAATGAATTATCTGATTCCTTCCATTCTGATTTTTCTCTTAGGAGGTCATTCCATTTTCTTCTCCTATCCTGGACTTCTAATCTATTCAATTTTTTTCTCACAATATCTTCATCATCCAATGGCTAATGATCTCTGATTTTTTGCCATGGAGTCATCCTTTTTAGGGCTATTTATACAAAATTCTCAGGATCACAGAATCTGGTGATTGCAGTAGACATTCTATATTGCTTTAAATAGTCATTGATTGTGTCAAACATCTTCTTCCCAATAGTGAAATCAAAACCCACCCATAATCTAGGGATGAAAGTTCCCTTCTTATGCCCCTCCAGAAACTCCTTGTCTAACCAAGCAATCTTCCAGAAAAATTCTAAGAAAGAAATCCTGGGAGGAACAAATTTAGGGAGAATGTGAGGAGGCTGAGTGCAGCCATATACCCTGATAATAGTTATGTAGTCGAAGAAGAAGAAATCAGCCTAGTTGTGGGAGATGGGCCAATTAGTGACATACTCCCATGGTCTCAAAAACTTTATAACCTCAAATGGAAGTCTGTGCCTATTTGTTCCCAACAAATCAAAAATTGGATCCACAATCCAGTTGCAAAAACATACAAATGAGGGATTGACAGACCCACTATCCCATACTGCAGTCCATCTTTGGATTGGTGCCTCCACACTCTGTTCTGATACAAATAGCTCAAGCTCCTTATCCATTGATGCTCTGTTATAATATAGAATCATGAACATCAGATGAGAGTAATGTTTGAAAGTGGGTGTGGGGTTATCTAATTGTATTTCTAACACTCTAGCATGGATAGCCTCAACTATGTAGCCAACATAATCATAATCAGTGTTGACTTCTGGGTGCTGGATGTTCATTTCTATCATGAGTATCTCCTCAGATACTGTAGAATCTCCATCAAGGCCTAGGACCCTACTCACACCATATACAGTTCATTTTACATAATGATGAAACAGAGACAGGTCAAAAGGTGGCTTGAAATTGTCTGGAATTTTCACCAGGTACCTATCTACTCTAGGCATAAACTTAGGCATTTCATATTTTTTTATCAAATTCTCTCTTTTGACATAATCAGCTTTAATTTTCTTCAAATCAATATCAGTGCATAATGCACCGGTAATTCCAAACACCTTAGCTACTAATCTTCTATCTATGGAGACTAGGGTTTCTTTATTCTTTTTCCTAATTACCCTAGCCACTGGGCAATAGTTTTTTGCTAGCTCCTTAATGAGACCAATGTCAACATAGACGTCAGGCACAATTAATTTAGCCATATTCAAATCCCATCGATTGTAAATTGGGACTGGCTTAACCCTATTGTTCCAAAAATAATGAAATAAATTACTACCAGAGTAGTCTGGGGTTACCGGATTTCTGCATTGAGACCACTTGTCACCCCATTCTTCCCAATCTGCGATGTTGGTATTCAGAGTCCTAGGTAGCCATTCAAAAAATTCTTCTATATGTTTCTTTGGTGTGACTTTCTTCTTCTTCCTCGACCCTTGTGAGGTAGTAGGAACAATAGCTTGACTCATCCTTCTTCTTTGAATTCTACTGTCTCAGACACAAGACTCCAAACCAATAAGCTTCTTACACTTCGCAGAAGAAACTCAGTATGCAGAAATGAGAGTTGTATAGAATCAAACTCAATCATTTACACTTATAGCCATTTAAGAACTGTATCTTGTCAACTTGAAAGCTGAATTTTTGCACTTGAACTGTCATGAAGATTTCATTCTGTCATTAATGTTTCCATCAACTTGCACTATTTGATCCTAGCTGGAAGAGAGAGTGTACGCTTTTTTTCATCTGGCACTCGTCAGCCTGAAACTAGCCAACACACTGCACTTTATTTACTTTTGGAAAGATCCTTGCGAGTGAGCGATGCACCCCTTTTATTCAATCGATCGCATACTCGCCATCCATCCTCACTCCAGTTTTTACCTTCTGCGAGTGAGCGATGACCTAATTCTTGAACTTCATTTTATGTTTATCGCATACTCACTATCTTTCTATGCTTTGCTTTTGGGTTCATGTGAGTGAGCGATGTTTCCTTTACCTTTAACCTATCGCACCCTCGCTAGTTAACATTTCATGTCACCTGAGTCTTGGTGACTGAGCGACTATGCATCTTATCTTTCAGCTATTCCATAATCACACTCACTGGATGTTCAAACTATAACTTTTTGATCTGAGCGGGTGAGCAACGTTCATTTCTTTATCCTGTACTCTGTCTGGTCACTCACTCGCACCACTTAATACTCCAACTTTCACCTTCTATGTGAGTGGGCAATGGCATCTGTTCCTTGCTCAGTTGTAGACTCGTGAGCTTGACAATTTCACTTTATCACTGACTGTGAGTGCGCGACTGAGCACCTTCTCTCTTTAGTCGCCTACTCGTGAGCTCTTTCCATTTCATCTTTGTTGATTGGTGAGTGAGCGATATCTTTCCTCTTTTAACTCATCGCATCGTCACCGGTTTACTTCTGATCACCTCAAAGCATCAGCGAGTGAGCGGGGCGATGAATGGTCCCTTTGTCGCTCGGTCGTAGACTTTTATGAATCTTGAAAAATGCTTGTGCGATTGAGAGATGAATCTTCATATTAGTACTTCACACCTTCGCCGTGCACTCGCACTGCAAAATACAAGTGAGTTAGAACCTAAGCGAGTGGGAAACCTCTAGGACATGACCTCGTCGCGCAGTCCCTCACTGTTAACATTGACATTAAACTTGATGCGGGTATGCGACTACTTCAATTTATAAACAAGACTCGCTCGGTCACGAAGCATGATATAGATAGCATAATTTTACAGTGACTGTGCGACATGAAAACTTTTAACCTGTCGCTAACTCGCTGTTTCAATATTTCATTCAGTTATCTCTTGGCGAGTGAGCGATAAGTTTAACCATTTTTAGCCCGCTCAATCGCTGACCTATAACTCGACCTTCATAAGACACCGCAACTGCGCGATTTACATTTTTAAAACATTGAACCCACGCACTCGCACACAAATCAGAACTAGACATAAGCAGATCACAATTGCGTGATTCTCTTTCACTGACGGCTCGTCACCCACTCACACAACTTAAAGACACTTTAAAAAGACCGACGTGACAAAGCGACCAAACTATAACATGACTTCAAAAGGAATTTTGACTTCTTTTGCACGGCAAAGCATAGAATTTTAAATCAAGAAAGCCCGGGAAAAGCAAAGGCCAAGAAATTCAAAGAAAACCAATGCAGTGCTAACAATGGCTCCGACTGGGGAAAGATAATTGCAAAATTGTCATTAGAAGCCAAACCTCTGGGGAATAGACCACAAACCTAAACTAAATTGTACAGGAGCACACAAAACCACACAAAAATAGGGAAAACTAAACTAACGTGCATGGAACAAGGAAAACTATGAGAAATAATGTTTCAAGAATTGTCCATGCACTGGCAATTCCTGTATCTCACCATTTGGATCCTCCAAGAAATAAGAATCCTAACCATGAAATTCCTGGATTACAAACGGGCCCATCCATAGTGATTCAAATTTTCCATGTTTGCCTTTCTCTTCTTTTCTGGCATTCCATTGTAACACTAGATCATTTATCCAGAATTTTCTTTTAGTTGTCCTTTTATCAAACAAATATTTAGATTGTTGCTACAGCTTCAGGTTTCTTTTGTGAGCTTCTACTCTTATCTCTTCCAATTCCATCAGTTGATCGATTCTTTCCATCATAGGTTCTGGATTTTCCAAATCTTCTTCCAGCAAAAATTTGTACACTGGTAATAGATTGTTCAAAGGCAACCTTGTCTGACTTCCATAAACCATTTCAAAAGGGGAAACCCCTATGGCCCTTTTTACTGTCACTCTGTCAGCCCATAATGATAATTTCAATTTTGAATGCCAAGACTTCTTATTTTTATCCAAAATCCTCTTAAGTATTTTCATAACACTTTTATTACTGGACTCAGCCTGTCCATTTGATTGAGGATGATATGGCGATGAGTAAGATAAAATAATGCCATATTCTTCACAGAAGTCCCTAAATTCCTCAGACCTAAAACACATGGCATT
>MU226912.1:878663-890801 GCA_018584345.1 Thuja plicata
GGTTTATCTATTAATTCATTATTTTGTTTGTGCAGGTTTCACAAAAAAATTCTATCTCTGGTTTTAAATATGTGCATGTAGACATTTAGTATAAGTGATTCTTTGCTAGTTCTCTGCAAAAAAATTTATGTATCTAACTCCTTGTAGGTGGTTTATCTCTATTTTTACAGATTTCATATCTTATCTCTGATTTTCATTATATATCTCTTGTTCTTTTACTTATTAATTATATTCTTCTAACCTTTGATGCAGGCTTTAAATCTGTGTTTTTCACTTAAATCTAACTATTTTTTGCAGATCTATCTCTATTATTATTTATTGCACAGATTAATCATTTATTCTACTATTCAACTTTTCTTTTATCTTTTTAATCTATATATATATATCTGTTCTTGCGCAGGGAGAACCACACAGCAGTCAGCTATATGTTTATTGTTTGAAGTTTATCTTATTAATATTAAGTTTAAATATATAAGACTTGCGCAACTTTATTAAACTCTGCTCTGTCCCCTTGCGCAGCAGCTCTATTGGTTTATTCAGACATTGAGAAACAAACCCAACATCAAAACGTTATCGGTTTTACCATACACTAGTAGATAATCCTTCAACCCTACACCAGCAGACATCCCTTCTACTCTATACTCCTTGAGCATCCTTCCTTCGAGGGTGCCACAACAACTCTCTCCTTGTTTATGCTTTATATATCTGGATTTGACCATAAACATAAGTCTATATAGTTAGATTCACTTGTGCGGAGATATATAGCCAGGATTCCCTTCATTCGTAGCAGACAGCAGTATATATCCATATATCCATACTGGTGGGGTGAGAGAGGCACGAATGTTAATATTCCCTCGCAGCAGACTCACAGCAGACTTGCGCAGCATAGCTGCTGGTCCTACTTCTTGCGCAGCTTTGTTCTCTGGTATCATATCTCTTGCTTTGTTCTCTATTCTCTCCCTGTGCGACCCTCATTTTCATTTGAGTGGTGTGGTCTTGTTTTTTTTTGGTTAGCTGACTTCCAATTCAGCGCATCTTACCTCTGTCTTAGCGCATCTCTTTATTTAGCTTTTATGTGCGAGACTTGATACTCTTTGTACATTTCTGGATTTTGCATTTTCTGTGAATATGTATAAATATCATATATATCATTCTTCTAGCAGCTCATAGCAGCATCTCCTAGCAGCTCATTGCAGCATCTCTGTATCTCATTTCCATTCAGCTCTTCTCATATCAGTTATATCTTTCCCTCCTTGCGCAACATTTACTCCTGCCACAAACAGCATTTACTCCTTGCGCAGATCCTTGACTTTCCCTTCTTTGGCATAGAGAAATCTTACCTTGTCTGGCGCAACTTTCCTTGAGGGCTAACGCACCTTGCAACATTGGATTACAGATCATTTTATTAGCTTACGCAGCTTTACCTTAAATTCAGTCCTCCCCAATCTTATTAAAACTAAACATTATTGCAGCGTGCAATCAGAGACTTGATCTGTATTCAAACACCATTTTTTGGGTCCAACTATGTTCTTGTGAATCAGCGAACCATAAGTAAAGGAATCAACTATATTTAGTTTCTATTTCATTTTCCAAACTTCTCAACTTGCGCAGCCTATTACTTGTCATATATAACAGCAGACAGCTTTATCAACTCTCTTTTATCATAAAAGTTAAAAGTATTGGTTATTTATTTGTTTCAGTTTCATATAAAAAGTGGTTTTGCATTATACAAATTTTATGTCATGATTTATTGAATTAACTAATAGCTCATGTTATTAATCCATTCAAGAGTCGTAAAGGAAGTCGCTATTGTTAATAAGGAAATTCTCCAAGCATGAAGTCATAAATATAAAGAACACTATTTGCTGTCTTAAATGACTGCATATCAATTAAGAAATTACTGCACTCCACAAGTGATTAAATCATTGTTTAAATTTTCTCCGAGTACATGCAGCCTGCCTTAGTCTTTTTTTCAGCTCTTCTCTTCCATCTCTGGATTTGACAGTGTTTTAACTTCTATCTCCCTGTGTTTTCTTTTCTTGGTGTTTTTATTATTCTCTGTCCTTCCCTCTTGTAGCTTTAATCATTTTCTTTGTTGTTTACCTCTCCATCACCGTATCATTATAACTATTCATATTTAGACCGGTTCAGTTTAGTATAATGCTTCTTATATCATTACCTCTGATCATTATATCTTTTTTTGGTAAATGCACTTTCTTATCATTATTATAGTTGCACATTATGCTTATTACATTCTTTTGGCTCATGCAAGTTTCTTCAGTCCTATTATTAGTTCAATTATTAATCATTATATTCCTTTTTATATTTAACAGGTAATTCTGAAATCACGGCTTTAGCCATGCCTTTTCTGTCCTGCACCATTTTGTGCTCTATTTTCTATTTCTTCTTTGGTGGCTCTTTAGCTGAAGTAGCCTCTTCACCTGCTTCTTCTTCCTCATGTTGTTCTTCTCTTTGTTCTTCTTCTTCTTTATGTTCCTCTTGGTGCTCCTTATCATGCAAGGCAATTTGAATAGGGGACCCTTTAGATTGTGCATCTTCAGCACTCAATTGAGGGACCTGTGACATCAGAGTTTCATATGAATGTATCATCTTCTCTATCCTCTGGAGATATGGAAGATCAGGAAAGAAACCAGAGAATGAATTATCTGATTCCTTCCATTCTGATTCTTCTCTTAGGAGGTCATTCCATTTTCTTCTCCTATCCTGGACTTCTAATCTATTCAATTTGTTTCTCAAAATATATTCATCATCCAATGGCTCATGATCTCTGATTTTGTGCCATGGATTCATCCTTTTTAGGGTTGTTTGTACAAAATTCTCAGGATCACAGAATTTGGTGATTGCAGTAGACATTCTGTATTGCTTTAAATAGTCATTGATTGTGTCAAACATCTTCTTCCCAATAGTGAAATCAAAACCCACCCATAATCTAGGGATGAAAGTTCCCTTCTTATGCCCCTCCAGAAACTCCTTGTCTAACCAAGTAATCTACCAGATAAATTCTAAGAAAGCAATCCTGGGAGGAACAAATTTAGGGAGAATGTGAGGAGGCTGAGTGCAACCATATACCCTGATAATAGTTATGTAGTCGAAGAAGAAGAAATCAGCCTAGTTGTGGGAGATGGGCCAATTAGTGACATACTCCCATGGTCTCAAAAAATTTCTAACCTCAAATGGAATTCTGTGCCTATCTGTTCCCAACAAATCAAAAATTGGATCCACAATCCAGTTACAAAAACATACAAATGAGGAATTGACAGACCCACTATCCCATACTGCAGTCCATCTTTGGATTGGTGCCTCCACACCCTATTCTGATACAAATAGCTCAAGCTCCTTATCCATTGATGCTCTGTTATAATATAGAATCATGAACATCAGATGAGAGTAATGTTTGAAAGTGGGTGTGGGGTTATCTAATTGTATTTCTAACAATCCACCATGGATAGCCTCAACTATGTAGCCAACATAATCGTAATCAGTGTTGACTTCTGGGTGCTGGATGTTCATTGCTATCATGAGTATCTCCTTAGATATTGTAGAATCTCCATCAAGGCCTAGGACCCTACTCACACCATATATAGTGCATTTTACATAATGATGAAACAGAGACAGGTCAAAAGGTGGCTTGAAATTGTCTGGAATTTTCACCAGGTGCCTATCTACTTTGGGCATAAACTTAGGCATTTCATATTTTTTTATCAAATGCTCTCTTTTGACATAATCAGCTTTAATTTTCTTCAAATCAATATCAGTGCATAATGCACCGGTAATTCCAAACACCTCAGCTACTAATCTTCTATCTATGGAGACTAGGGTTTCTTTATTCTTTTTCCTAATTACCCTAGCCACTGGGCAATAGTTTTTTGCTAGCTCCTTAATGAGACCAATGTCAACATAGACGTCAGGCACAATTAATTTAGCCATATTCAAATCCCATGGATTGCAAATTGGGACTGGCTTAACCCTATTGTTCCAAAAATAATGAAATAAAGTACTACTAGAGTAGTCTGGGGTTACCGGATTTCTGCATTGAGACCACTTGTCACTCCATTCTTCCCAATCTATGATGTTAGTATTCAAAGTCCCAGGTAGAAATTCAACAAATTATTCTATATATTTCTTTTGTGCGACTTCCTTCTTCTTCCCCAACCCTTGTGAGGTAGTAGGAACAATAGCTTGACTCATCCTTCTTCTTTGAATTCTACTGTCTCAGACACAAGACTCCAAACCAATAAGCTTCTTACTCTTCGCAGAAGAAACTCAGGATGCAGAAATGAGAGTTGTACATAATCAAACTCAATCATTTACACTTATAGCCATTTAAGAACTGTGTCTTGTCAACTTGAAAGCCGAATTCCAGCACTTGAACTGTCATGAAGATTTCATTCTATCATTAATGCTGTCGTAAACTTGCACTATTTGATCCTAGCTGGAAGAGAGAGTGTACATTTTTTTTCCATCTGGCACTTGTCAGCCTGAAACTAGCCAACACACTGCACTTTATTTACTTTTGGAAAGATCCTTGTGAGTGAGCGATGCACCCCTTTTATTCAACCGATCGCATACTCGCTGTCCATCCTCACTCCACTTTTTACCTTCTGCGAGTGAGCGATGACCTAATTCTTGAACTTCATCTTATGTTTATCACATACTCGCTATCTTTCTATGCTTTGCTTTTGGGTTCATGTGAGTGAGCAATGTTTCCTTTACCTTTAACCTGTCACACCCTCACTAGTTAACATTTCATGTCACCTGATTCTTGGCGATTGAGCGACTATGCATCTTATCTTTCAGCTATTCCATAATCGTACACTCACTGGCTGTTCAAACTATAAATTTTTGATCTGAGCGGGTGAGCGACGTTCATTTCTTTACCATATACTTTGTCTGGTCGCTCACTCGCGCCACTTAATACTCCAGCTTTTACCTTCTGCGCGAGTGGGTGATGGCATCTATTCCTTTCTCAGCTGCAGACTCGCGAGCTTGACAATTTCACTTTATCACCGACTGTGAGTGCACGACTGAGCACCTTCTCTCTTTAGTCGCCTACTCGCGAGCTCTTTCCCTTTCATCTTTTTTGATTGGTGAGTGAGCAATATCTTTTGTCTTTTAACTCATCGCACCCTCGCGGGTTTACTTCTGATCACCTCAAAGCATCAGCGAGTGAGCAGGGCAATGAATGGTCCCTTTGTCGCTCGGTCGTAGACTTTTATGAATCTTGAAAAATGCTTGTGCGACTGAGCGATGAATCTTCATATTAGTACTTCATAGCTTCACCACGCACTCGCACTGCAAAATACAAGTGAGTTAGAGCCTAAGCGAGTGGGCAACCTCTAGGACATGACCTCGTCGCACAGTCACTAACTGTTAACATTGACATAAAAATTGATGCGGGTATGTGACTGCTTCAATTTATAAACAAGACTCGCTCGGTCGCGAAGCATGATATAGACAACATAATTTTACAGCGACTGTGCGACATGCAAACTTTTAACCCGTCGCTGACTCGCTGCTTCAATATTTCATTCAGTTAACTCTTGGCGAGTGAGCGATAAGTTTAACCATTTTTAGCCTGCTTAATCGCTGACCTATAACTCAACTTTCATAAGACACCGCGACTGCGCGATTTACATTTTTAAAACATTGAACCCGCTCACTCGCACACAAAAAAAAACTAAACATAAGAAGATCGTGATTGCACGATTCTCTTTCACTGACGGCTCGTCGCCCACTCACACAACTTAAAGACACTTTAAAAAGACCGACGCAAAAAAGTGACCAAACTAAAACATGACTTCAAAAGGGATTTTGACTTCTTTTGCACGGCAACGCATAGGATTTTAAATCAAGAAAGCCCGGGAAAAGCAAAGGCCGAGAAATTCAAAGAAAACCAATGCAGTGCTAAGAAGTCCTATACTAGATCATATGGAAAAATTTAGACTACGTCTCAATCCAAAAAAAATGTGCATTTGGAGTGACTTCAGGAAAATTGCTTGGTTATATCATCTCTGCAAAAGGAATTGGGGTAGATCCTAAAAAATTGCAAGCTATCATGTAAATGCCACCACCTCGCAATATTAGACAAATTAGAGGTCTTCAAGGTTGGCTTCAATCTATCCGGCATTTCATCTCACAGCTAGCTGATAAGTCACAACCATTTACCAAGACTTTGCATTAAGGTGTGACTTATGAATGGAATAAAGAATGTGAACAAGGCTTTCAACAAATCAAACAATATCTAGCTAACCCACCTATACTAATGCCTCCTATTCATGGGAATCCATTAATCTTATATATCTCAGCTACATAAACATCTTTGGGTGCTCTATTAGCCCAAGAAGATCAAAATAATAAAGAAAGAGTGATCTATTATATCAACATAACATTGGTTTCCTATGAAATGAATTACTTTGTTATTGAGAAAGCTTGTTTGGTGGTGGTGTTCACTTCTCAGAAGTTATGACATTATATGCTTTCTCACACCACAAGGCTCATTGCAAAACTTTATCCATTAAAATACTTTCTCAGTAAAGCTACCCTTAGAGGTAGACTAGCTAAATGGGTCATGCTTCTCAGTGAATTTGATATTGAACATGTTGAGAGAAAAGCTATCAAAGGGAAAGCAATCACAGATTAGTTAGCTGAGGCACCTATCACAGACCATCAACCATTAAGGATCAAATTCCAAGATGAGTCCATCATTCTTCTTACACATCAAACATGGACCATGTTCTTTGATGGATCATTCACCCAACAGGGGTTAGCTGTTGGAATCTTGTTCATTACACCTTAGTGATATTCATTACCAAAGACATACAAAATGATTTTTCCTTGCACAAATAACACTTTTGAAGATTAAGCTTTGGTTAATGGATTAAAGATCACTATTGAATGGTGTGTTGATGAGCTAAAGGTCTTTGGAGACTCACAGCTAGTTGTCAATCAAGTGAATGATATCTATCAAACAAAGGGTGAAAAGTTGGTGCCCTATAAAAATATGGTTGATGATCTTAAGAAATAATTTACACATGTTGCTTTCCAACAAATTCCAAGGGAAGATAATAAAGCAGTTGATGCCATGGATACTCTAGCTTCCATGTTACAAATGCCAGAAAATGATTTTAGACATGAATTCTTGGTGGAGACGTTATGCTACCCTGCCTATGATTCCCCTGACTCCTAGATGATCTATTCAGTCATTGGACATGACTCATCCCGCTACCACTATATCTACTCTTACCTTTGTGACCAAATTATTCCTAACACATATACTCAAAATGAGAAATGTCACCTAATCCACAGTGCTTCACGGTTTGTCATCGTAGCTAACAACTTATATAGACGAGGTCTAGACGGTACCCTCCTTAGGTGTTTAGAACTTGATGAGTCCAAGCGTGTGTTAGAAGAGGTACATGAAGGTGTCTACGGGTCTCACTCAAATGGTCTGACATTGGCTCATAAACTTATTATAGCTGGTTACTATTCACCAGATATAGAGAAAGAAGCTACTCAATTTACTAAATCTTGCAAACAATGCCAGCTACATGGTAATCAGATTCATGCTCTAGCCAAGGAGCTTATTCCCTTCATTAATTTCTAGCCATTTCGACAGTGGGCCTTTGACTTAGTGGGTCAGATATATCTGTCCTCTTCAAGGGGACATAAATACATCATCAATGCTACAAATTATTTTACCAAATGGGTTGAGGTAGTACCTCTTAGTGTAGCTGATGGCAAGTCTATAGCAATGTTTATACTGAACTAAATCATCTGTAGATATGGTGTACCCTCATCAATAATCACTAACAATGGGGGGAAATTCAAGAATAAAGATCTGAAAAATTTATGCACTAAGTTCAAGATTATTCAGCACTGGTCTTCCATCTATTATCCCTAGGGTAATGGATAAGCTAAAGCTTCAAATAAGACAATTCTCAAGATCCTACACCACACAGTACACAAATCTGGATGAGACTGGCATCTCTAGATTAATCTATCTTTATGGGCTTACTGTACCAGTATAAGGACACTGATAGGGGCCATGCCCTTTGCTCTATTTTATGGTGCAGATGCAGTACTTCCTATTGAGGTTGAGATTCCTACTTTGTGAGTCTCTTTGAAGGGCCTCATTACTGATGATGATATTAGAATATCTTAGCTACAAGAGCTTGAACTACTAGATGAACGTCAAAAAGTGGCATTTAATCATCTCCGAGCATATCAAAAGAGAATACCCAAAAGTTACAACAAGCAGGTCAGACCAAGAGACTTTCAAATGGGTGATCTCGTCCTGAGAGAAAACCCCAAGAATCAACAACAGTGGATCCAGAAAGGAAAATTTGAGCCAAACTGGCTTGGTCCATATATTATCACTACAGTATTTGGGTCTGGCACTTATCATCTCTCCACCACAAAAGGGGAACAACTCAAAGAGCCTATCAACACTCTTCATCTCAAAAAATTTTACAGTTGAGATGTCTTCTGAATGCTCAGGTACATACTTTATTATGAGAAAATCCTAAAAATTGCAAAATGTCCTGAAAAAATGATCATCTTAGTGAAAACCTGGCAAATAGGCACTTTGATGTATCTATTATCCTAGTGAAAACATGGTAAACAGGCACCTTGATAATACCAAAAAATTTGAAAAAAGAAAAAATACAAAAAAATTAAAAAAAAATGAAAATACAAAAAATGTGTCGTCGATGAAAACCTTGTAAATAGGCGTCATGGTAGCAAAAATAGAATTTCTGCCAAGATGGTGAAAACTTGTTAAATAGGAACCTTTTGTTCCACATTTCTATATCTATCGCAACATCACTTGACTCTTTGCTTTCTTGCTTTGCTACTTTTCTGCATGCTTTCAGTTCCCGTCAAAACACCAACTCACAATGATTGAAACTAGTCACACTCGGGGGCATCTTCCTGGTCTAGGGGGAATTGTCCTATCTTTTGGAATCTCTCTCCTCTTCACATCAGTCACCAGTGGTTCTCACTGAGTTGGCTTGCTAATGCCTAGATCTCATATCGATCTTTTTATCTTGAGAATCTCTCTCGCGTCAGTCATCAGTGATTCTCACTGTGTCTACCTACTATCATTGTACTACTAAGATTTCTCACCTCACTATCTGCATTTTTGACATCAATCCATTCATCACTTGGGGGCATGACTCCCCACTTTGATCTCCTCTTTGGTTTACACTCAAGTCATTAATCTTGTCAGTCCTGAAGGACAACTATCTACTGGCACAAACTGGTGTCTCTCAACACCTCAATCAAACAGTGTTTTTCAACACTATCTTTGGACACATCTATGTTTTTTAACACACATTGGATATCACAATGTGAACCTCTCTCGATAGCATTCAAACACATTGCACTCACAATCACAATGGTATTTTTCAACACCCTAAACACATACACATTCGTAAACTTTGAAACATGTTGAGTTATGATTGAATCTTTCTTTGTATGTTGTCTGTTCTCATGAATTTCATTGATATTTTCTTTGACTACTGCTTGTGGGTGTGGTTTCAATGATCTAAAAGTGTCAAATAAATAGGGTGTATGTGATAAGAGCTTCTACATTAAGGTGGAAAATCCTCACATCCCTTAGTCTTGTTTATTTGAACACCAAGGGGAGGTTGGAACTATTTCCTTGACTATTATTGCTCTGCCTGTTTACTTGTGTATTCTTACTATATCAAATTGGAAAAAATGTTCAGGTCACCTAGGCTTTTGTGCCTTGGTTCTTATGTTCATTTCCTATATTTTTTCTGATGAAAGTCATATTCATATTCTTATGGTTGCAGAGGTGCTAGTAAGGATTGTAGTGACTCTGATGTTCCAAAAGTACTCGATGATGATAATTATGCGATGAGTCCAACAACCAATTCCTAGGGTTGCATTTAGCTTAGGCTTGCATTGTGATGGTTTTGGATCTCTCTTCATGGTCTTCTCATTCTTTGAAGGTCCTCATATTTTATCCTAGATTCCTCTTGACTGCACAAGTGTCTGGTACTCGCTCTCGATCTTTCTTCATATTCTTTTGGTTAGTACCTATCATATATTGCAATTTCCTGCATGAGATGATTAGTACCATTGCATTCATTGCATTACATTCATTTCTAAAAAATTACATTTTCATACATTCATTTGCATTTATGTATCCATAAACATGTGCATCCATTATAAGCATAAATCAAATCATACATAGCATTTATCCATCTAACATCTATCACTGCATTACATTTATCAAATAAAACATGTGCATAAATATTTGCATATTCATCCATGGCATACATTTCTAATCCATACATCTAATCATATAGGAAACATCTCACAAGACATGTAAATTCAAAAGCAATATATGAACAAGTACAATGATGCCAAAACTGAGCTCATATATATCAATCGATCAAATGTATAAGGGTGCTCCTCGAGCATAGTATCTCAAAATGGTGGTACAATATGTATATCAATTTTCTCATCTAACCACATAGTGGAGGTGGAGGAGGTGGCATGCCTTACTACTGAGGAGTTGGTCTCTATGGAGGTGGTCCTTGTGGAGTGGCCCGTACCCCAACATACTCTAAAAATGGCAAAACCTGGTCCGCTGCCTCTAGAACTCACTAGTAAAATTGGCCCCTATTTTTGATGAAAATTGGATGAATTATCTACGTAGATTGGTCAAAAGACCCACAAATTGCTTTGTCGATATTTTTCTTGTTGAAAGTTCAACAGATTCCTGTTAACGTCAGAATTTTGACACAAACTTGGTTGAAATTAGCATATTCAAATGCTGACATTATTTGTCGAAACTTAGACCAACGCTCGTCGAAATGTCTAAAATTTTTTGACCAAATCTAATCAAAATGCTTGAAATTTTTTGACCATGATACCAAACCCATGACACAAGCTTTTGACACATAATGGTCAAAAATTTTTGACCAAACTCTTTCAATTTTGACGAGGATGCCAAACCCATGACGCAAGGTTTTGACATAGAATGGTCAAAAATTTTTGACCAAAAGCTTTCTATTTTGACCTAGATGCCAAACCCATGATGCAAGCTTTCAACATATAATGGTCAAAACATTTCAACCAAACTTTTTCTGTTTCAACCAAGGAATGTCAAAAGTTTGGTGAAAATTGAATTTAAAAAAAAAAACAAATTCTGAAACCAAATAGCCTCAGTTTTGGTACTCGACTTCAATAGAAGATGGACCAATAAAAAATTGCTTCTTTCTCTCTGGCAAACAAGTCTTTAACCAAGTGAGAAGCTATAATTTCACGACTTCAACTTATAGCTTCTCACTTGGTTCAAGACTTGTTTGTTAGAGAGAAAGAAGCAATTTTGTATTGGTCCATCTTCTATTGAAGCCGAGTACCAAAACTGAGGCTATTTAGTTTTAGAATTTTCTCATTGAGTTTGGTATTCAATCTAAACAACCATCAATCATATTTTGAGACAATCAATGTGCTACTCAAATCTCATGTATCCCAATCCATCATCAAAGGACCAAGCATATTGACATCCAGTTTCTAGTTTTTTAGTTGTAGACTTGTATGTGTTCACTAGAAGTGTTGGACAAGTCTTAGAATCCTGTAGGAGCATGAGTTTTTTTTTCTTTGATCCAAGAGGAAGCTAATTCCATCTCAAACTAAGACAATCAAGAGATAATTATTTCATATCCTTGAATAATGTTCATGAATCTTTTATATAGTTTTTAATTCATACATTAGAATAGTGAATAATGTATGCTTCTAGCATTGGTATTTCCCTTCAGGAAGCTCTGATTGATCTCTGATTGATCTATAGACAAGGCAAGTGAACTATTAGAAGTGTCCCTAAATCCAAGTTTGAAATTTACCATAAGGCGAGTAAGGAAGGCATCCTGGAACTTTGTGAGTCTATTGCTGTAGACACCCTAAAATGGACAGGCTTGCAACTTTACATTAAACACACTAATTTTCATCTATTTAATGTTTTTTTAATCATTAATTAATCATCTATTTTCTTCTAAATTCATCTTTCTCAAATCATCTAATCCAATTCTCAAAATTAATTAAATAATTAATTTTATTTAATTAATTAACCTTTAAATGATTATT
>MU226912.1:930312-952081 GCA_018584345.1 Thuja plicata
CCTTTATTTGATGAAAATAACCTTGCATAAGTCTAGTAAAAATCAAGAATGGTTTCTAAAATACTACATGAAACTACATATAAGAACATCAACTAACCCAATAATTCATGAGCTCCTTCATACATTAAGGAACCTTCATTTTATCTCTTTGAATTTTGTAAAAACAACTCCAAATAGGAGTAGAATGGTAACAATAAAATTCTAACAAGTCACAATATACCTAAACTATGAACATCATCAAAAGTATGGATTCTCCTTGATTGAATACACTTTAAATAAAGAAAGAAAGTCTCTTTAGTGCTCTAACTAATCCTAAGGAAGACTCCAGCATATTAGAACTCAGTAAACCACCAATGGTTGTCAAAGATTTGGACTCAATTGGACTCACTAAACCACCTATTTGACCTAGAAGTGATCGGAGGTAGGAGATTTAAGAAACCCTTGGATTAAGGGTTTAAAAGTGCTAAATTTGGGGATTTTGGGGTTCTTGGTGGACTGAGCCCTATTCCTTTAAGGTTTTTTCACTTTTAGACATTATTAAAGACTAATGAAGGTTTGGATTCTTTTGAGTGCAAGGATTCTATGGTTTCTTTGTTATTTGTGGTCTTTTTAAGCACTTCTGAAGTCATAGTGTGTATACAGTCACACCTAGTCTAAAAGAGTCCATAGAAAACTGACTATAGAAAGTTGACTACCCTAGTTTTATGTCAAAAATGGTCTATATATGACTATCATATGATCTCTTTCAGATTTCTCCACCAAATGATCTTAGACCTGTTGCAATTGAAAGATATGACTCTAGGTAGACTTCTTATGGAGTTAGATTTGACATTCCAATCCACACAAAGTTGGTAGAAAATAAATACCAATAAAAAAAATGTTAAAAACGTGCCAAAAAATACCAAATACATGATGCCCTAGCACATTTATCATGGGCCCTAAGTAGGTAACCAATAAAACAATGCCAAACAAATGCAGAGTAAGGAAATCCTTACAGAAGGTCCTCCTTTTACACCAAATCACATTGGCAACAACTCGCAGGTAGGCAGTCCTTCTTTTACACCAAACCACAGTGGAAACCCTCGCAGGTAGGTAGTCCTCCTTTTAATCTCACCAAATAAAAATTCAAATAATAGTAGACTCCAGCTCCTTCGCGCTCCCTACTTAAAACCAAACAATGAATTGAGATGCGAAATCTTTTTTAGGCTCCAGCTGCTTCACGCTCCCAACTTAAAACCAAACAATGAAATGAGATGCTAAATATTTTTTATTTTTAAAGTTATGCCCGTGTTGGTCAAAATTTTGACCTACATGGTATTGGTCAAAATTTTGACTAACACAAGCATGGATTAAAAAAAAAAGAAGTTTTCCTTCTATAATCCGACCAACCTAAATCTTTTTAATTGATAGTCAAAATTTTTGGTAGAAAAATGAGGTCAAATGTAGTAGTAACTGCAATAGTATATGTAGCATAGTAATAGGTCGAATGAGTGGCCTCATATCTCGCCTCTATCTGAGATCTCACTAGTGCCTCCTGTAACCCTCAAATCTCTCGGTCTCGTTCGGCCACTCGGGTCTCCTGAATGACCACCTATGTGCGGAAATCATCCCACTCCCTCTATACCTGTCTCACCCTCTCTTAGAGCCTCCAGAGAGCCTCTTGTAACTGGGCTACATGCCCACCTACCTATGGATTGGCTGTAATAGTATTGGCCATGATGGTGTCCTCTCCCTGCTTGATGGATCTCTCTTGTGTCCCACTGCTCCCTGCACCTACATTAGACCCCATGGGTCTAGGGCGGATGGGAATCTGCATAGTCCTCAGCCGTACTATCCTCTCCTACTGAGGTGGCACCTGCTGCTATAGTTGCGGCTATTGTGCCTACTACTGTAGTGACAGCGGCTATGCCTGCTAATGTAGTGGTGGCTGCTGTGCCTACTGCTGTGGTGGTGGCTGTACCACCTGATGTACCTCTGGGCCCAAGCCAACAAGATCTGTGTATCTAGGAAAAGGATGGGCTAATATATGGTCCCTATATGCAGGTGTCATCACTGCATTTGTCACCCCTACCATATAATCCCACTGAGATGGTGGTACTCATGCCTCTATCATGTTGTGGCCTTTGTCTAACTGTCTCTGCCAGCCCTTCTTCATCTCATTGATGAATCGGGCATAAGTACAATACTCCTGTGAGACATCTTGAGGTCTCCCAAACTGTCATAGTACCCGTGTCAATAAGAAGCACTCAATAACACTAATGGTGCACCTGATCATAGGATGCGAATAGAACATATACGACAGCTCATGTCATGCATCATCCTAGACCTCCGTGGCTATCCACGACCACCATATCACTGCTACCATATCATCTATCTAAGCTCGTCACTGCTCAATCTTACCTAGCATTGGCTAGGTCATAGGACCGACATATCTATAAATGTATGGCTCTAAGGGCTGCCAAGTATCATGGAATATGGGTCGACATATGGGAAGATGCTCCCAGGCCCAAATCTGTAAAATGATGACTCCTGCCACCATGGTCCATGCACCTTGATACATAATCTCATGCATCTCATGATACATCTGAGCAAGAATACACTCCCTCCATCCAAATCTATCTGCTAGTGTGGCTAGCATCCTCTGTAGCGTGCCTCCCTAGCCACACTCTAATCCATGTTGACCTTGATCTAAGACCAGGTGACAACTCAAGAAAAGTGCAAAGACAATCACCAGTGAGTGATCTACTCTATACCTGCTCATCAAATCCTCCCACGATATGGATCGACCCATCACAAGATCATCCTAAAAGACCACCCTCAGTGCCAGTGTACCTACTCTCGATTGGGTGTCATAATCCACATGAGTACCATGGAATGGTACTCTCAAGATCCTGTAGATTTCCTGGGGAGTGACTGTCATCTCCCCCATCAGAAAATGAAATGTGTTTGTCTCTAAATGGAAATGCTCGACAAGGGCACCCAATAGACCATGATTTACCTAAATATTAGGTGCATCACAAAGATATGATAATCCTAGGTCATCAAGATGGGCACTATTAGAATCTGATAGTCTCTGCAATAGCTCACCCATGATAGGATGGTATGACTAAAATACAATATCAGGGAAGTCAACCTGCAAAGCAAGTGACAAAATTAGATCAATACCTCAACATGATGATTTTTCAAAGCAATGACAGTAAATACAGCTACAGATCTATCCTAAACATAGTTCTGAGACATTCTAAGTGGCTGACTCTGTGACATAAAAGACAACAACTTTCTAGACTGAGAAGAATTCCCATGCGAGGAAACTCTTTTCCCGCACGAGCTTTCTGCCGCGTGCGAGACAAGATCTCTTCTCGCGTGAGATTTTGTCACATGTGATGAAATCTCGCACAACATCAGTGTGCACCTCATGTGAGCCTACGGAGGGGCCCTGTGCGAGGAAGCCCTAACCCATGCAAGGAAACTATCTCCTCGTGTGAAGGGTTACCTAGGCCAGTGCGAGGAAATTGTTCCCTCGTGTGAGAGTTAACGTGACAGAACTTAAAAAGCTTTAAAACATGCTAAAAATGACCTAAAAAATTAATAGAATTTGAAATGCAGGATAATGTTTTGATTACTTACAGGTGCATCATACTTCAGTGGCCGGTTGTGTCGTTGGGAGCGCTCAAATCGATGTAAATGCATGGGAATGCTATCAATGTCAGCTGGAGCTCTTGCCATTGCTAAAGTCAAATGTGAATAATGATTTGAAAATGACCCCTTTAGGCCTTATATAGCTTTTGACCTAATTTTTAAAAGTGCTCTATTTTTTGCAAAAATTGCACCCTTGGCTAAATGGACCATTGTGAATCCATTTTTGCGATCGAAGTTGAAATCTGACACTCCTAAGTAGCTCAAAATTGTGTTTTAAAATTTTGGGACCGACATGCTTCGACGCTTGTGTAGTCATTTTTTTGATGTCACTTTCTTGTCAGAATCATCTCTCATCATCATTTTCTCAGCTTTTGCAATCTTCTCATCAAAAGTCAACTCTTTTCATCAAAGTCAACTCTAGTCAATTTTGGTCAAACTTGGTCAACTTTGTCAAACCTAGTCAATAGGACCTCCTGATTTCTCTAAATATATTCTGCCTTCTCTTGATTCCTCTGGATCTTTGATCTTACTTCGATTTGTGATTTCTCACTCTCAATCATCATTATGACGTGTCATCTTTTAATTTTGCTCTTGAGGGGGCGAGATGATTGCATCAATGAATCTTTTCGCATCATTCTCAAATTAGTCTAATCTAAATCAAAATACCCCACCGCTAGGGGCATCTCATCACTTGGGGCATATTCAGTTTTTCATACCTTACGGTCAAAATTGGATATTCCATGATCTTAGATCTCTAGGGGCATCTTGATGTCTCGCATCTTGTCATCTATCTTTCTAGGTATCTAAGCAATCTAACTCGGATCCCCAAGGATTATTCTTCGTTCTGGAGATTGTCCTAAAAAATCTCTATTGACTATCTTTTGCGATAGGTATCGGGGCAATCTAACCCTGACTCCTAAAGGTTGAGCCTCGTTCTGGGGATAGTCTTGTGAAATATATCAATTTGACCAGTGTTTGGGTGATCTAACCTAGATATTGGGGGGAGATGATTCTTGAAATCTCATTGGGTATTGGGGCAATCTAACACTAATTCCTAAAAGTCATGCTTCATTTTGAAGACGGCTCTCAAAATCTCATCTCAACCATTATCTGGGCAACCTAACCCAGATCTCGAAGGGCTAACCTTCAAATTGGGGCAATATAACCCTGATTCTGGAGATAGTCCTAAATCTTCATTAGCTATCAATGGACATTGGGGAAATCTAACCCCAATTTCAATTTTCTCTCAATTGGTATTTGGACCGTTGTCTTCATAATCTAACTTAGACTTCAAAAAATCATGCTTCTTGATCTAGTCAGTGTCTTGGTAACGTAACCTAGACTTCTAAAATCTTCATCTGTCACATTAGACTATTCTTTAAATCAATGCGCTGCTTGCACATCAATTCAAAGAGGGGAAAATTGTAACACCCCAAAATTGGCACCTTACAATTCTAATCAATTTTGGTGCATTTTCTCATCATCGAAGTCCTATTGTACTGGGAAAATTCTCCTTCCTAATTGACTTTAATTGACTTGGTCTCAAATGTAGAAAAACTAAATTTGCATAAATCTCACACTATATTTAATTCGTAAATTATCAAGGTTTATTAGCTAAAAGTCCCTATGATTAATTAATTTAATTCTAAAAGTCGTAAGTGCTTTTAAATTAAATTAATTCCACCCCCTTTAGCTAAATACACATCAAAAGGAATTAAAAGAATTATTTGATTATTAGGATGAATTATCCTCAAAAGGAATTCCATAATTCCATGTGAAGGGTCACTCATGTGGCAATAATCCATTTCTTTAATTGAATAATTCTCTCAATTTTGTCTCATCTCACTCCATGGAAATGAAGAGTCAACCATTTCTTTCAAAGAAACTCTTCATCCTCTTTCTAGATTCTTCTATATTATGGACATCTTTTTCTTCATTTGGGAGGACAATTTGGAGAGCATAAAAACTATAGTTAATTTTTGTCTTGATTTTATCATCTTTTCAATCTTTCATAGAATATTAGCTTAGTTTCATTTATAGTAATGGATTGTTGCATTTTAATGTAGTTTTCTTACATAGCTAATAGCTTAATTTTCTCATATCTTCAAGCTTTCTAGAATAAATATGCACTTTCAATTCTTTAATGGAAATGGTATTTCTCATATAGAATAATTCAATTTCGGTTTTAGCATGCTTTAAAATCCTCCATTTTATCAATGGTCTTGGTTGTTGGCTTTCATTCTAAGAGTAAATTTGACACCCCAACTAAATAGGAGGCAACAGGTTGATTCAATCAAATTTGTGAAGTGGAAAATTCATGTTCATCTTTGCAAATTTGATGATTGAGCAAGGACTATGTTGAAGTTTGTGCCTGATTTAAAGGTCACTTTCAAGCACACACAACACTAGACAACATACATTCTGAGAAAGGAGAATAATCTAAGACTGGTGAAAGGAGGAGTGCAAAGAAAAACAACAACAAGCCTGTATGCCACCACTGTGGAAAATTAGGACACACAACAAACATCTGCTGAAGCATGAATGGTAAGTCCAATCCAAAACCTAAGTTCAATGGTTATTGATTTAACTGTAAGAATTTTGGACATCAAGAACATGAATGTTGGGCAAAGGCAAATAATACATCTCCCACACCTAGATTCAATGGTTACTATTGCAACTATCAAAAATTTGGAAATAGAGCACAAGATTGCAGATCTAATGCTAAAGAAAAATGGACATCAAAGACACAAGAAAAAGCACCAAGGAAGGGTAACACTTATAATTGGGATTATAACACATGGCATAGCTGTCATTACTGTGGTGAGTATGGACATGTTCTAGAAAACTGCATAAATACACATTTCAGAGGTAAATGTAAGAGTTGGATGAATGGAAGCCTAGTTTTCTATAACTATCTGAAGATTGGTCATACTAGGAAAGATTGAAAAACAAGAGTACCTAATCCCATTGTTGAGGAAATAAGAGCTCAGATGAACCAGACATGGGTAAGGAAAACATAACCAAGTAGCAGTGAAGCTACTAAAGCTGAAGTCACCCAATCTAATGGATCAGGTGATCACACCATCACTAATTAAGCAAAGAAAGGTATATAAGGAACTATGTTTATATTTCATATCTTTTATCAATTCCTAACATATAAAAGTGCAATAGTCCATATCTACATATAATAAGATGCATCAGAAAAATTTTTGAGCTATGTAGCATGCAAAGTCTAAATCCACTATAGGTGCCGAGCACTATTATATTCCTAATGTATGTTGATCAAGTTTTGTTTGACGATCGAGTGGCAAGTGAACTTCATGAGCCAACCGAGGACAGCTATTTGGCACTCACTCAACGGAAAGAACATTTAATGTTGCCCTAACCTTTGACTATTGGAGTCTATATAAAGAGAAGAGCTATTTCATTTCTTCTCACCATGCGATTGATAATTTCATAAGAGTGATTTGTGAATTCATGAGCTTGAATTCAGAAAAGGTTTTCAAGGATTTCTACAGCGTGTCGTTGACAACATTTTAGTGGAAAGTGCAGATTTTGTTACTTGCCAAAGTACTCTGTTTGTGATCTTTGAAACCCTAATTTTTGGAGAAAATGGCCACAATTTCTTTTGCACCTGTGAAGAGAATGGAGAAGGAATTTGTAAATGTTCAATTAGTAAGGAGTGGCACTTGTGTGCCTCCTAATTTCTGTGTAGTTCCTAAGAGAGCCATCAAGGTGATTTGACTAGAGCCCTATCATCAATACCACTGAAAGTACTTATGATCCATGACATCAGGTCATGCTATATGTGTAAGATAAGTGAAGCCAGAGATCATGAGATTAAGGAATCTTACAACAGATTGTGCATAGATGGAGCCCTAAAAGATGAACATAAAAACTTAGTCAAGAGAGGGTTAACTCGTGCCCTAGACTTTCTGAGAGAATTCAGAATGGAGTGGATAAAGATTGTTCTGAGTTGTGTTCATGGAATCAACATATTGCTATAGAATGGACTATTGGAATTAATGGGATGTAGTACCAAGAGGGGAGGGGTGAATCAGTACCACTAAAATTTTTAACACCTTTCTTTATTTATCATTAGTAATCATCCAGTTCTGTATTACCAACCATTATTGTTATTATTTCTTATGCATGTATTGTTTGTTCACAATCTTTAATAGTTTTCAACAATCATAGAAACATTCATGAAAATTATAAACACATAACACAAGATATGGTATCATAGAAAAATCCAATTAGGAAGTAAAAAATGCAGTGGTGATGGCACCCACAAAACTTCACTATCTGCAGAATGGAAGGGAGCTAGTTAAGGCTTACAATTTGATCACTTCTGATGATCTACCCTATTAGGAGTATTAAGGTGGAGACCTCCTAAGATCTACTCTATTAAGAGCTTTAGCAACACTGACTTAAGTGTGCATTCAGTTAAGAGATTTTACAATAGGATGGTTAAGCCCACCTTTCTTGAAAGGATTTCATTAGTGTACTACACTTGTTAGAATGAGTGCAAATGTTGACCTAACTATGTACAATCTACTATTTCTGATTTATATATCCATTAAAGCTCTTACAATAATAATATCACCTTAAGTGATTGATGAATACCTTTTCTCTGCTTGTCGGTAGCCTCTGTTCTGTTCTTGAAAACTGATTTGATTATATTTATTTCCTTCTGCATGAATTCTCTATCTGGTCTCTAGTTGATCTCTGTGGCTACTATCCATTTTTTTTGAACAACTTGTATTCTCAATGGATTGAGAACCTATTTATAAAAGTATTTGACCTATCTTGGAATTCACGCATTACAATGTTAACTCTTAGATCCAAGGTTTACAACTTGATCTTGATCTTTAGTTTTCATGTTTTAAAACAATAAAACAAATTAAAACAATAGTAAATACATTTCCTCCTCTGCACATAATGGATTTAAAAGAAAATCAAGAAGCTATAAATACAACTTCAGTGATTTATCTGACGTGGAAAGTCAGATCCACTTTTTGTGGGATGTAACTGACTGTCAGTTCTTGGTTGTCATTTTGAACTTGAAGTCTGTCGGCGTTCCTTGATTGAATTGTTCGTCAGGTTCCCTATATCTTTCAGGCTCCTCTCTTTTCTATTTTTTCAGGTAGCACTGTAGTTACTCATTGGGTATCTTTTACCTTTTTGTCATCGGATAACACTTAACAGTGTTTGTCGGGTAACCTTGGCGTTGGATAGTGATGTGCCCTGTCTATTGGTGTAGAGTAAACCGATGGTGTAGATCATGTTTTTCTCTAAGTATACTAATGGAAAAACATAATGCCTTCAATCTCCCCCTATGACATTAGGATAAAAAATTGATATGTGTATAATACTAAAGTGTTTAGTATGTACACCATGTCTGAATCCTGGTCATCATATGAATCCCCCTGACTGTATGCATCGGTATAGTGTATGTATATGTACATATATACTATTCATTCTTTGTGTGTACATTATTTCCTCTTTATTTTACTATACATATGATTTCCTCCTTTTAACTAAGGTGAATGAACATATCAAATTCCCCCTTTCTTTGATACTAATGAAAAAAATGTACAACTTATAATATGCCAAAATTGTGAAAAAAATGTGCAACTTACAATGTGTCAAATATGTTAGAATGGGTTTTTTTGATATCTTCAAGCATTTTCTCCCATTGCTAGAATGTGTCAAATATGTTAGAATGGGTTGTTTTGATATCTTGTAAGTTGTGCTTACTGCTATTGTAGAAATGTTGTTCAGTTTGCTAGCCTAAAAAACTTTATACCCAATAACACATGCACGAAATTTTAGCTTTTCATCAGTGATTGTGTTTACTTTGAGACCTCTATTGTCTCCTTTTGCATTGGTGAGTTTTTCAACTTCTTTCATGGATGGATGCTTGTGTGCCCTAGGATTGTTAGTTATTGGATAACTAGTGACAGTGTGAAGAACATCCTTGGTTATTTTCTTGGGTTGGTCTAGCCATAGCTTTTTGTCATGCATTCTTCTCAAGACTAACCTTATGCATTCTATTTTGAATTCCGTCAGGAAATGTAGGGCATTGGTTAACCCTTTGATCTCCAAGTGTTTATGCTCTTCCTTTATTTTTCCTTTGGCATCACATAGCTTCTTAAAAGCTTCATCCATTTCAAGATCACCTATCTCTGCGATCTTGCACTGAATATAAGACCTAACATCTTCTATGAGAAAAACCCTAGGTGGAATTTTTGAAAATGCACCAATTTCATCAGGTTTCGATGCAATTTATGGGAAGATTTTATACTTTGGTTCTATACATGTACTATTCTTGATCAATTTCACCATATTCCTCTTATCATTCTTCATCTTAGCAGTTCTTGATGTGGTTTCCATTGTATTTCAAGTTTTTAGGGTATTCTTGAAATTAGGGCTTTCTTGATAAAACAATGACAGAGATCTTTTGATGCCTTTAGTACTTACTTCAATTCACAATAGTGATGAAAGATTTTCTTGTTGTGTGTTGAATCAATCTATGGACACTTTTTCTTTCTACTCTTTAATCACTTGGTTTTCACTCTTCTCTCTCTTCAAATCGCGGGTGAAAAATGAAGTTGTTCCGTCAACTATTTATAGACTTTTTAACCTAAGTCTTTACAATAAATGCTCAATGACTCATTGGGACATGAAGATGGGTTTCATCAAGAGGATATTTCAAATCATCTTCGGTGAAGACATGATGCTTTGGGAAGTTGTTAACCATTTCTCTTTTACCGATGGATATCGGTATTCTATCATGACAACTTCTGAACTTAGCTTGCTTACCGAGGGGTGTCGGGTTACATTGACAATTTAGCATTTTTACTAGTTGACCGACAATTTAAAGTAAGTGTAAATATCTCATTATTATGTTCACCAATGATTTTTGGCAAGTTTTTACTGATGGTGTTGCATTCTTTATTTTGTAACAAGTAAAGTAATATGCATCTTTGGTTCATGCAGATTTTGACTATCAATCAATTTGTATAATGGAACTGATGCAAAATATAACTTGGTATAGTGTAGTTCCATACTTACTTGTTTATCTCAAGTGGGGTTGGTGGTGTCACCAGATCCATTGGATGGGGTGTCACCATTTGCATTGCTTGGTCCAGCTTCATCATTGCTTGAATCTTTTATCCATATTTTGTCTCTTTCCCTCCATATATCTTCAATGGTGTTTCCATTGGGATATGTGCTTGTTTCTATCAATCGGTCTTTGCAGTATTTCTTGAGATGACCAATTTTATGATAGTGTAAGCATGCCATTCCAGAGTTTTACCAGCCTCTAGACCTTCTGGTCCATACTCTCATATAGTTTGCAGCAATGTGACAATATATACCACATTTTGTATAGTTTGTCCAAGTGTTGTAATCCCATACATATTGATTACCGATTCTCTTCGGTTGATAAGGAACTTCTTTACTTTTTGGCTTCCATGATTTCTTTTCCTTTTTCTAGCATTCTTCATATGTGTGCCCATTCATCTTGCATGTAGGGCAATAGTTGTCCATGTAGGTTTCCTTCTTTGGCTGTTCTATCTTTCTCTTGCATTCATAAGCCTTATCTCCTTTCTTGTTACATTTATAATAGAATCCTATGAATGAAGATGTAGGTGTAGATTTAGGAATACCTTTCATTTTACCTCTTCATACATTTGATGTGTGCCCTTGATTTTCACAGTGTTTGCATGTCAGCTTTCTTGGTCTTGGATTTTCATAGACATTCTTTGGGTTTGATGATTCTCCATTTTCATTAAATCCTATACCATTTTTGTTGTTGACTCTTCATTGTCCTTCAAGAAAGTCATCCATTCTTTTATTGATTTCTTCATTCTTTCTGATAATCTCATTATGTTTTTGCTAAATTCTAACCTCATTTTTTAGCTTTTCATTTTCTTCTCTTAGTTCTTTATTCTGTTTGCTTATTGACTCATAAGAGTAATCTAATTTGTGAGATCATGGTGATGCTTAGCATGTCTTTGAATTTCCATTTCCTTTTCTTGTAGTTTCTTTGTAATTTTCCTTCTTTCATCAATAGCAAGTGTCCTTTCTATTTCATCTTGGTCTGGCAGATGTCATCACATCAACCATTCTTACCATCTGGCTCTCTTGACTGATTTGCAGCATCTTTATTTTCTCTGTCAGATGTTGATTGATCTCCTTTATATTTGTGATGTTCTCTTCTGATGTATCTGATGTACTAGTTGTATTTGATCCTAAAGATTCAAAGAAATCTGGAATCTCTTCTTCTTGATAGTCTTTTTCATTGTTCCAGGTAGCCATACCTTTTCTCTCATCCAACAGCTCTCTCATCTTGATTCTAACTCCTTCATATTGTTCATAGAACATCTATATCTCAAGCTTTTTTTTCTCAATATTCTTATCAAGTTTGTACTTCTCAATTGTATGATCTTTTCTCTTAAGCCTTTAAGCTTTCTAAGAAGAGACTAGGCTCTGATACCAATTGTTGGAATTGATGGGAAGTAGTACTAAGAGGGGAGGGGTGAATCAGTACCACTAAAACTTTTAACACCTTTCTTTATTCATCATTAGTAATCATTCAATTTTGTATTATCAACCATTACTGTTATCCTTTCTTATGCATGTATTGTTTGTTCACAATCTTTAATAGTTTTCAACAGTCATAGAAACATTCATGAAAATGATAAACACATAACACAAGATATGGTATTGCAGAAAACTCCTGTTAGGAAGTAAAAATTGCGGAAAGGATGGCACCCAAAAAAATTCACTATCTACATAATGGAAGGGAGCCAGTTAAGGCTTACAATTTGATCACTTCTAATGATCTACCCTGTTAGGATTATTAAGGTGGAGAACTATTAAGATCTACTCTGTTAAGAGCTTTAGCAACACTAATTTAAGTGTGCACTCCATTATGAGATTTTACAATAGGATGGTTAAGTCCACCTTTCTTGAAAGGATTTCATTAGTGTACTACACTTGTTAGAGTGAGTACAAATGTTGACCTGACTGTGTGCAATCTACTATTGCTGATTTACAGATCCATTAAAGCTCTTACAATAATAATATCACCTTAAGTGATTAATGAATACCTTTTCTCTGCTTGTTGGTAGCCTCTGTTCTGTTCTTGAAAACTGATTTGCTTCTGTTTGTGTCCTTCTGCATGAATTCTTTGTCTAGTCTCTAGTTTCTCTTTGTGGCTACTATCCCTTTTTTTTTAACAACTTGTATTCTCAATAGATTGAGCACCTATTTATACAAGTATTTGACCTATCTTGGAATTCATGCATTACAATGTTAACTCTTAGATCCAAGGTTTACAACTTGACCTTGATCTTTAGTGTTCATGTTTTAAAATAGTAAAACTAATTAAAACAATAGTAAATACATTTCTTCCTCCGCACATAATAGATTTAAAAGAAAATCAAGAAGCGATAAATAAAAATTTAGTGATTTATCTAACATGGAAAGTTAGATCCGATTTTTGCGGGATGTAACTGACTATCAGTTCTTGGTTGTCTGTTTGAACTTGAAGTTTGTTGGTGTTCCTTGATTGAACTATTCATCGGGTTCCTTGTATTTTTCGGGTAGCACTGTTGTTACTCGTCGAGTATCTTTTACCTTTTTGTCATCGGATAACACTTAATAGTGTTTGTCGGGTAACCTTGGTTTCAGATAGTGCTATTCCCTGTCTTTCGGTATAGAGTAAATTGATGGTGCAGATCATGTTTTTCTCTAAGTAAACTAATGGAAAAATATAATGCCTTCATGGACCAGTCAAGATAACAAGAGAGATCATTCATCGAGTAACAGGTTATCCAATTCTAAATAGGAAAAGAACTATGAAGTGTCAGAGTAAAGAGAAAATTAAAGAATTCACTGGAGCCGTTTGGAACAAAAGAGGGAAGATGATCTCTACAATTAAAGATTTGGAGCTTGATTTTTCCATGAGGGTTATAGCTCATAAATTCTATCAGTCAAGCTGACTGGATAGTGTCCCATGTGTTGTAGTTGACCAACCTTGGAAGATTGTAACAAAGGATCATACATATGACCTTTCCAAGCTGCAACTGATGCAACTGGCCAAGAAACTTTCTTCAATCAGAAGGGCAAAGAGTTCAGTATGTAATTTTGGATCTCTTCTCACTTGCATATTTTTCTATGTTCATAACACATTTCCTACCTTTGGAAACATAGTATGGAAAATAGATAGACCTATCAATCAACAAATCAATGAGTTTATTCAGCAATTAGGTGATAATTTTGACAATGTTATGGGAACCTACTTTGTGGAATTCAAGAAAAATATGAGGTTAAGGAACAGAATTCCCAATTCACTAATTGAAAAACACTATGAGGATGTTTGTTTCCTAGTTGACATAGATTAAATTTATGTACAAGAAGTATTGCCAAGGGTATCATGGCTAAGGCCATTACCTTATGAAGTAAACATTGATGAGACATCTGCAGCAATAAAAACTTTATTGGCAGAAAAAATTGACAGTAGAGTGAAACATTTTGGAAAATATGAAGAAGCTAAGTATAGAATCACTATGGATTTGAAGGCCGACACTATGGAGAGAAAGAGAAAGAAAATTGTCAAAAAAATGAAGAAGATGGTTGGAATCCAGAGTGACAAATAAGTAGAAAATTCACCTTTGGGGTTGTCAACAGGACATGGAGAAGATATGTCTAGTGAAGAAGAAGAAGAGGAAAGTGAACCTGAAGAAGAGGTCACTGTGAAAGGTAAAGGGAAGAAGCAAGTAGTTTTTGAGGAAAAAAAACAAAGAAAAGATAAACCTAAGGCTACCCCTCCTATTGCTAACCGGCCAAGGATGAGGGTATCATCTCTTTCCCAGATAGAAAAAGTATATACAAAGAAGAATGCTGGGGAGAGCAGTTCAGGGAAGAGAAAACAAGTTGAAACCAAGGTTTTGCTGAGCCAATCTGCTAAGAAGAGACCAAGGAGGAAGCTATAATTAGAACATGAAGATGATGAGGAGAAAGATGCAGATGTACCTAGAAACATACCTACAACATCATATAATCCAATGACCAATATTGATGAGGTATGTAAGAACATAAGAAGTAACTCTGGTTTGGCAGGATTGAAATTTATAAAGTATAAGAAACAGAGTGTAGAAAATAAGCATAAGATTCAGGAAGCTTTAATAGATATGATGGGAACATTCAAAATGACACCTATAGAGATAGGAGATAGTGTTCCTATAGAAATTTATGACATTTTTTCTTAGAAATGGCAATACGCACTGATGACTGAAAGACAAATTAGGGAAGGAACATTGGCTAAGATCATTCTAGACTTGACAAAGAAACAAATAGCTAAGTTTATTGCACAATATAAAGGGAAGTTTATTCCTAAATAGAGATCCTATGCTATTTTGAGGAATGATGTTGAAGGTATAGTACAACAGAGCAATAGAAAATGGAAAGAAATTTTTGGGTTAATTGATAAGAAGGTTGATGAGAAAGATGGAGACACCTTAGAGCCGAAAGAAATGGAGAAAGAAATTGGTACTGAGAAAGAAAAAACTAAAACTAAAACCCAAGTGAAAATAGATTATGTGCAAGTTACAAACTTGTAAATGGATATTCCAATTGACACTGCACTTGGTGGAGACAACAATGTGGATGTCAAGGATAAGAATGAGCCGACAGACATAATTATTCAATCGATTCAATCGCCTATTTAGGCAAGTGAGACCGAGATAGAAAAACAAAGAGAAAAGGAGGTAATCAATACTAATCCACCTATTTTAGAGGTTATTCAAACAATTTTAGAGAGTGGAGATAAGATGGAAGAAATTACAAATAAGCCCAAATAAGAAAAGGCTATACAAGTGTTGGTTGATCTACCACACTCTGCATCATCTACTCCCACTGCACCTAAAATAGGAAGTGTACCTGATCAAAAATTAATCTTGACTCAGTTAAAGGCAACAGGTGAAATTAATATTGACAAAGGTAAAGATATCACTGTAACTGAGCTGAGTATCAGCTCTTCAGAAATCAAAAGGAAGAAGTCACATAAGAGAAAGTCACCCAGTCCAAGCGTCACTTTGGATGAAGTGATTGTAATTCCTAAATGGGATATAGACAACTTGACATATGAGCAGATTCAGACTCTACAAGACCCTTTGAAGAGGAAAAATAAGCAAGAGGAATTAAAGAGGGAACACCAACAAAAGCAAGTATTACATGAGGTAAAGGATATATTTTTTAATGATTTTGATATAATAGATGTAAATGAACAACCATCAATTTTGGAATAGTTAGTTCATATTGTGCAGAAAGTTAATGATGAAAATGTTGAGGCAAATGAGAATTTGCTACAATATTCTAAGAGAAAATTTGAGAACAAAGTTTTGGAGAAGATATCAGAAAAAATTACTAACAAACAGGTTGAACTTTCTTCTCTTGTTAGTATTCTTGAAGAAGTTGCAAATTATGTTTATTCCTTGTATAAAAAGCTATGTGATGTAGAATTCTTTACCAAGGATAACCAACAGCTTATTGAGAAGTTGCAACTAGATTTGAAGTCAATAGGAAGTACATTGAGTATGGATGCTAGTTCTAGCTCCTTACATTTTGACAAGTTGACTCATGCACATAGAAGATTAGCCGAGCTTATGGCTAAAGATGATAGAATTAGAGAAAAGTTAATAACTATTTAGACTACTCTAATACCTCATCTAGAGGTTATACAGAAAGAACTTAAAGCTGAAAACCAATTAGTCAAGAGGGATTCTCATCTCTCTACAGCAGATAGTTTGGTAAGTCTAGCTGCCGAGCTAGAAATTAAGTTACAAGTCATGAAGTTTATAAAGGATAGTTGGGATACAACATTTGCAATAACATTATAGATTCATAAGTCATTTTTGGATAAGTATAACTTAACCCCTACAGCTGCTATCAGTGAAAAAACAAGGGGGGATCAACAATGGAAAACGATAAAGATGTGTAGAATCAGGCATAATATTTTGTATGGCATGTATATTATGTAATTATGAAGTATAATCTTAGGGGGAGTACGTTGTGTACTTGGGAAAATTTTAGTGGATGTAAAGAAATGATAAGTGTGTTTTTTCCATTAATATCAAAGGGGGAGATTGTTGATCTCTAAGTTTTGTTGATCATTAGTGTCCCACACTTAGTCATTTATCCAGGAAGGTTAGTCGGTCATCACTGTAGCCGAGCTATCTAGTATAGGCCAATCTATTTGGCATAGATGTTGCCGAGAATATTAGTGGTTGTTGAGTGACTTGGAAATCAAACAAAAGTTGATTATACTCATATCGAGCACCAGAATTCTTAATGTGCTAAGTAAGGAAGTTTTGACATATATGTTTGGAATGGCACAAAATTGAAGGTAAACTATTTTGGGCCGACTTGTTCATGCATTTAATGATTTTAACAGAGTTAATTACAAATTAATTATTTGATCCCAATGTGTGGTATGGAGTCAATCAAAAAATCAGAATGCCTAAGCGGCATAAGCATTTGATCTTGATCGTTGATCTAGATCTAATCACCAGATTTGTAAAGTATATTAAGATTGCTTCTTAAACCCTAACTAGTGCGATGTGTATGCACAAGAGATAGAGAAGGTGTATGCATACATGAGAGATGTACAAGGGGTTATGTTGATAGAAGAAGTATAGATCTTGCAGAATGAAAGATTAGTGAACAATAGAGTAAAGACATATAAGATTATTAGATCAGAGAAGGTATTGGAAAGAGGAGATCCATTATCAGCATCAAAGTGCATAACAAACGATCAATTCTTGAGACATTCTAACCAGTGTATCAGGTGAAATCTCTTAACAGAGTGGTTCTAACAAACCTTTCTAAATCTCTTAGTCGAGTGCTTAATTTATTGTAAGTTTAAATACTTTTACAAGGTAGATTGTAATGATCTAAAGCTCTTAACTGGGTAGACCTTTAACCAGGTAGATTACATATTATGATCAAAATTTGTAGCCCTATTAGGTACACTTTATTGCTACAATAGTGAAGATTTTTTTGGGTGTCATCCCCACCACAGTTTTACCTTATTGAGTTTCTGGGTTACCAAAATTCTGTTGTCTTGAGTTATTTATTTACTGTCATGGATGCTACTAATTGACAGTTCAATTATGTTTATGCATGGCTGTGAATTAGTTTTGTTTTAAAGGATAAAAGTTTAAGATCTGATTCACCCCCTTCTCAGTATCTTGCTTTCCCAAATTGTATTTCCAACAATAGACTATTGTACTTACAACTTATGTCCAATATTTTTGTGCAGCATTTTTCTCCATCATTAGTGTTCTGGCACTATCCATGATAGATCTATTTCTTCTTTCAGTAATACCATTTTGTGGTGGTGTCTTGGGAGCGGAAATCTTTCTTTTTATACCTCGTTCATTGCAGAACATGTTAAACTCATTATAAATAAACTCACCTCCTTGGTCAGATCTCAAACATTTCAAACTTTTATCTGTCTCCTTTTCAAATTTTTCCAAGCACCACTTAAATAACTGGAATGCATCATATTTTTCTTTAAGAAACATAACAGTCATCATTCTAGAGTAATCATCAACAAATAGAATGAAATATCTATCTCCACAGTAACTTTTCTCACAAATGGGACCACAAAGTTCAGTATGAACTAATTCCAGAATTTCCTTAGAAGTATGAGTCTTTCTCTTGAAACTAGATTTAGTCATCTTTCCCAATTGACATTGCTTACACATTGCATTTTTAGGTTTCTTTAACTTAGGCAGCCCTCTAACCTTTGTCAATTTTCTTATGCTTACCAAGTTATAAAATTTTACATGACACAACCTTTTATGCCATAACCGAACATCATTTTATTGTGTAAAAAAGCATGTCTCATCAACTAAATCCAGATAGAACAAGTTACCTTTTGTTTTCTCTCCACTTCCAACTAGTTCTCCCATGGCATCATAGATCTTTGGCTTCTTGTGATGGAACTCAACTCTCTAACCAAAACTATTCAGCTATACAACACTTAATAAAATATAACTAAGATCATCAACCCAATATACATTGTCACATCTAATCTTGTCAATCAATTTAATTGATCCTTTCCCTTTAACAAGACATGGTGCATCATTACCAAACTTAACATAACTGCCATTGCACTGATCTAAGGTCTCAAATTTATCCTTATCACCAGTCATGTGATGTGAAAAACCAATGTCAATAATCCAACGGTCACCTTTACTCATATAATAAATTAATGCACTTTTCTCATCATCATCAGAATCATCTTTCATAGCAACATATACAACTTCTATATCATTTTCATTAGAATTTTTAGAACCACTATCAAAAGCTTCTTCAGCTATATAGCAAGATTTCTTACCTTTCTCTTTGTAATCCTTATACTTTTTGAAGTCTTGGTCATCCTTTCTGTCTTTGTATTTTCTGTCTCTTCTTTCATCTTTGTCATTCTTATCAGGACATCTAGCAGCATTATGACCAACTTTGTTACATAAAAAGAAAATAATAAGAAGTTTACCTTTGAATTTTCCTTTTCCTCTAGATAGTGTTCTTGCCATAAGTGCCTCAAGTTCTTCCTAATCATCATCTGTAGTGTTGATGTCACTTCTCACACATGTCTTTCCTTTCTTTGATTTTTTAAGGACCAACTGGGATATGAATGCAGAATGAATAGCTTGTGGAGTGTAGTTATCAAAATTTGACATCACAAATGCAGTAAGTCTGCCTACCAGACCTTCTAAATTCAAATTATTATTATTAGTACATCTCAATTCTTGAATTACAGAGACTCTAATAGCATATATAGGAAGAAGAGTCCTCAGTACCTTTCTCATAATGGTGTTATCATAAATGGTTCGATTAGCTCCTCTAATATCATTCACAACTTCTTTATCCTACCACAATATTGAACTATATTTTCTCCTTCTTGCATTTTCATCTCAGCAAACTTACCTCTTAAACTTTCAGATTTAGCTCTTAGCACATTTGTGTCTCCTCCATAGATGGTTGTTAGGGTATCCCACATCTGCTTTGTATTTGTACAATTATTTATGTCTTCAAATTTAGGATAGCTCAGGGATGATGCAATCTCCAACATTGCTTGATTATGTTCCTGCTTTTCTCTTAACTATTCAACAGTGAAAGGTGTAGTAGGGGATACATATTCATGTTCAATATAGTTCTTAATAGCATCACTAATACCAGCCAGATGCAATTTCCTCAAACTCTACCATGCAGGGAAGTTATCTTTGTTCAACTTTGGTACCTCCTTTTTATACATCTTGATCTTTTGCTCCAAGTACCTTCGAACTATTTTCAAGAGACCAAAGCTCTGATACCAATTGTTAGAATGAATTTAGAGTAACTAAGAGAGGGGGGGTGAATTAGTCATCCTCATGTCTAGATGTACCAATTGAAACTTTATAGTACTTTAAACAACTCAGATCTGCTCAGCAGCAATAGCATAAGTCAACAACATAAATATGCAATTAAATGTTCAAATGTAATCAACTTTCAGAAAGTTAACAGTAAAACTCAATATAAACATTCACACAAGTTGACACCAATATTTAACGTGGAAACCCAATTTGGGAAAAAACACCAATAACATGCTATCAAGTTATCACTTTTCTGAAGTGAGCTCTGCTAGGAGCCAACCCTGTTAAAGGTTACAAAACACATTGCTAAATGTGACCTGGTTAAAGGATTTAATCACCTTTTTAGGAGTGGCCTTGTTAGAGGACTTAGAACATTCCACATGAATTTCACCTTTCTCAAAGGATTTATACAATGACTGTTAGGTCAACTTGGTTAAAGGATTCTAGCTGATACAATGATTAGAAAGTAGTCAGTAGGTGTGATCTGATACATACAACTTACTTTGCAAATCCAGATCCAATTCAGGTCTAATGCTAATTCACTGAGTGGCCTCCATTCTCATTTTAATCTTTAGATCTGCTTGGAAATCTATCAAGCGATCACTTTCGCAACTCTCTGCTTCTTTGTTCAGCCTTCTTGCTAGATCATGCCAATCAATCAATTAACCATGCAATCCTCTTGTATACAGTTAGCACTTCATCATACATCTTGAATAACCCCTTGAGGTTATCTTATACCTCTTCATCTAGGTAAAATAAATCTTTTCCACTAAATCAAGATCGTAGATCTTAGGTTAGGTCAGATCCAATGAATCTTTCCATCATTTACATTTAATTTATTTTTCCAAAGCAATTACTAATTAAATCTTGGATCCATGCATTAATTATAGTTACCCATGCATTTAGATATTGTGGACCAATCATTCTTATCCTTAATTAACTTTACATATCCGAATAAATTCAATTATGTCGGCCAAAGATCTCAAATCTCAACAATTACCAAAATACTACTGCTCGGCCAACACTGTGTTCTTCCACTCGGTCATCACTGTTTTCCTTGGCAATTTACTAGTGCTTGGTCGACATTAGAAATTATTCTCGGCATACACTGGTGCTCGGTTGACACAAACTTTGCTCGACATAAACTATTCCCAGTAAACTATCATCATAACTTAGTGTTATAGATAAAACAACACATTACTTTGCCAATGTGCAATTGATCAAGTACCCTTTGTAATTCTCCATTTCACTCGGTCTTGTTGTTATCCTTGCCTTCAAATATGCTTCAACAATCAATAGATATGGTACTCAAACAGATAGTAATAGTCTCACCAGTTAAGGTTTGACATCAATGACAAAAAAAACAATTGTTTCCATTGTAGCTTTCCAACATATACAGTATAGTGCCTATTCTAACAATAATAAAAATTAATGTTGCATATTGAGATTTCTGTTACTAATTCACAAGTAAATTAAAGTTCTGTAACTTGTTGTGACTTCACTTCTTCAACATCCCTGTTGATGGCTTTTGTCAAGTAATTCTAATTTTTTAAACATGCTTGAAGGTGTATTATTTATATGTGCTATTTCTTTTTTGAGTCTTGTTGTGCTTTCTATCTACTACATTGTGTGTGCTTATTCCTTCTAGAATATAAGAAATGTTCTTATGTTGAGATTAAAAACCCGTATATATATATATA
>MU226912.1:963799-985269 GCA_018584345.1 Thuja plicata
TGTTCTTTTCAATCTGTTCAATCTCATCATTCATAGCACTTATCCATTCTTCATTATCTAGTGTAGCATTGACAGATTTTGGTTCAAACTCACAAATTAAGCAATTTGAGTTTAAAGACTTACTTCTGGTTCTTGTACCAGCTTTCTTATCTCCTATGATATGGTTCTCTAGATGGTTCCTTCTTACATATCTTGCAAGCACAAGTATAGCTCTTTGTATATTAGCTTGATCTTCATTACCTTGTACATTATCTTGATCATTATCCTGACCATCGGTAACAACATTCTAACTGTCAGTTGCAACATTCTGTTGTTTTGGATTTAAGAACTGTTGCATGGGTAGAGTTGTGAGTCCTTCATAGTATACAAACTTGTTGTAGTCTTCTGGTTCTTTTGTGCTTTCTAGCTCATTCGTTTCTGCAAATTCATCAATCTTCACATTTTCACTTTCAACTATTTTGTTAGAAGCCTTGATTGGACATTTAAAAGCTTTGCTTTTGGTAGAATACCCCAGAAAAATACCTTCATCACTTTTGGTGTCAAGCTTCCCATTTCTATCATCTTTTAAGACATAACATTGACTTCCAAATATTTTGAAGCAACTTATATTGAGTGTTTTACCATACCATATCTCATAAGGAGTCTTCTTTGAGTCCTTTCTCAATTGTACTCTGTTAAGTGTATAAATAGTAGTGCTAACAACTTCCCTCCAGAAGATTTGGGTGATGTCCTTCTCTATCATCAGTGTTCTTGCATAATCAATTATTGATTTGTTCCTTCTTTCAGCAATCCCATTTTACTGTGGTGTTCTTGGTGCAGAAACCTATCTTGTTATACCATTCTCATTACAGAAATTAGTGAATTCATCTGATATAAATTCTCCTCCTCTATCTGATCTCAAATATTTTAGATCCTTACCACTTTGTTTTTCTACCATAGCCTTGTACCATTTAAACATCTTGAATGCTTCAGATTTTTCTTTTAAAAATATGACTATCATCATTCTAGAGTAATCATCAACAAAGAGAATAAAATATCTATCTCCATAATAGCTCTTTTTCCTCATAGGTCCACATAAATCAGTATGGACTAATTCTCGAATATCATTAGATGTATGGGTTTTTCTTTTGAAACTAGACTTTTCCATTTTACCTTTTTGAAAATTCTTGCACATGATGTTGTCTGGCTTTGTCATCATCGATAAGCCTCTTACACTTCTTTTCCTGCTTATTTTTATCATGTTGTCAAAATTCACATGACACAACCTTTTGTGCCACAACCATATGTCTTTGTTTCTAGTCATCAAGCAAGTGGGGTTAGTATCATTCAGATAGAATAAGTTACCTTTGGTCTGTTCACCAGTACCAATAAGTTTTCTTGATTCATTGAAGATCTTTACCTTCTTATTCTCAAATGCTACTTTGTGACCTGGATTATTCAGCTGAGAAACACTCAACAAATTATAATTCAATCCTTTTACCCAATAATCATTTTCACATTTAATTAGGTTATTCAGCATTACTGTACCTTCAATTTGACAAGGATAATCATTTCCCATTCTTAATGTACCACCTTTATAGTATTCAAAAGTATTAAACTTTTCTTTGTGACTAGTCATATGGTGAGTGCAGCCACTATCTATAATTTAGATATCATTCTTACTAATTTTAGATATGAGTGTAGTTTCTTCATACCTTTCATCTTCATCTGAATCATCCTTCACAGATACAAATACTATCGCAATATCATCATCTGGTTTGGTGTCATTATCTTCATCTTTGCAAGCAACTAGATAGCTATCCTTCTTGCCTTTGTCCTTGTAATCTTGGGTATCACTTCTTTCTGATCATTGGTAACCTCTATAATCTTTGTTATCACCTCTGTCAGATTTCTTCTCAAAAGATCTATTATCACTTCTGTCATCTTTTCTTTTGTTTGGACATCTTGCAGCAAAGTGTCCAATCTCTTTACAATTGAAACAAACAAGTGGTAACTTGCCTTTGTATTTACCTTTGCCTCTCAGCATTCTTCTCACCATGAGTGCTTAAATTTCATCTAGATCTTCTTTTTCACTTTCTCTTTCACTGTCTCTTCTAGATGAGTGTCTCTGAATATATTTTCTTATTCTCATAGAAGACTTGAATGCAGACTCTAAACTTGGTAAGACACTATTATCAAAATTATTCATCTCAAATGAAATTAGTCTACCAATCAGGCTATCAAGAGTGACTGTATGGTTTTCTACTACTCTCATTTCTTGAATAGCAGAGACTCTAATAGCATATACATGCAATAAGGTTCTTAATATTTTACTTACCACTATCTCCTCTTCAAGTGTACCTCCAACACCTCTTATAGCATTGACTACTTCTTTTATTCTTGTGTTGTACTGAGTGATGTTTTCACCTTCTTTCATTCTGAGATCATCAAACTTTCCTCTAAGGCTTTCTGCCTTGGCTCTTAGAATATTTGCATCACCTCTATTACAAGCTTTAGCTTATCCCACACTATTTTTACATTTTTGTAATCTTTTACATCCTCAAATTCAGCATCAGAGAGTGAGGCTGAAAGCTCTATAACCATGCAGTTATGTTCATGCTTTTCTCTCAATTGATCTACTATCAATGGTCCTATAGGAAACACATATTCAATATCTATGTATTGAGTAATATCATTGCCAATACTTGATAAGTGAAGCTTTATTCTTCTTTTCCATGAAGCAAAGTTATCCTTGTTCAACTTGGGCATATCTCGTCTATTCATCTTGTGATCTTTACTTAGGTCTTGAAACATTCCTTCTAAGCACACAAGCTCTGATACCAATTGTTAGTAATAACTAAGAGGGGGGGTGAATCAGTGGCCTAAAAATTTTATCCTTTAAACTCTAATCCACCAATTAATACACCTCAGATTATTAAGTCCCTACAAGATGTATGCCTTGAAATATTTGAAACAATTTACGGTCTGTTAGTTTACCTTGTATGTCCTTATTCTCCTTGATTATCGATAAGCAACAAAAATCATTTACCGATACTCAGTAAATATGCAAAGTATACCAATCAATCCATAAATACATATGTGAAATGTAAAACAATAAAGTAATAAACCATACACACATAACACAAGGATTTTAAAGTGGAAACCTTGTTAAGGGAAAAACCACTAGGACTGATACCCCAAATTTTCACTCTTCTGAAGTGAGCCCTGTTAGAATCCAACCCTGTTAAAGGTTACAAACACACTATTAAGTGTGACCTTGTTAGAGGAATTTTATACATAGATTGTCACTAAGTATCTGGCATCTACGCTACCATCTTTGAATCAGTCTCATGACTGTCAATTGGCTTTATGCTAATCTTACTACCATCCTTGAACCAGCCTCCTTCTTAGACTGTCAATAGGCTTTAGGTAAGACCGATGCTACTATCATGAATCAACCTTTTTGGTAATCTATTAGGATATACCTCAATTATAAAAAGACTGTTAAGTCCTGCTCTATTAAGAGACTTAATGCTTCAATGGTTAAACTGAAATGTAATGACATATTTCTAATGCAACTTTGAATTGTAGATATTCAGATCTATTTATGTACAATACCTTTCTGATCAATGTATCAATTCACTTTCTTTGTACTTCACTCTTTATGCTCTGTGATGCTATGCTTCACTATTCGTCGGTGTCTGCAGAATTATTTAGCTCTCCTTTAGCTTGATTGATCAGGACTGTATGAAGCTTAACCTTCATTATTTTCTCTTTAGCATCTTCTCTTAATTCACTCACCCATGTATCTGAGTGCTTGTGGAAATGAATTATGCTTGTCTCTTATATAGAAATGATATTCCTTAATTCTTGGTTGTTGATTCTTGATTCTTGGCATAAAAAACAATCCAACCAAATTGATTTTTATAAGTTCAACCAGTTAAGTCTATCCTTAAGCTCTGCTAGCGAGGTATTTTGTCATTTTCTAATCTCTCTATTCTGTCAGTCAATTCTGCAGTTCATCGTCAGTGACAACTGCCAGTTCCGTCGGTGCAACTTTAGTTAGCTTCATAATCTCTGTCCGTTGGGTATCATTAGATCTTTCTCATCAAGAAAATCTATTTTTTTAGCTCATTAGGCATCCTGTGATTCTACTTCGTTGAGCAATATTTTATTCTACTCGTCGGGCATCACTGTTACTTTATCTCTATCTTTACCGATGGTGTGCACTCTGTCGGTGTTGTCTGTCACTTAGTGAATTCTTGACTTTTATGTATTGCTGAAGTTATAATAATTGTTTCATTTATTCTCTTAAGTCTTTGGCATTTTTTACATGACCGTATAGATGATATCAAGTTGACATCAATGACAATACAAACCATTAACTGATTTAATGTCTTGTATCATCTTCAACTTAACATTATCAAATATTCAAGCAATTACATGTCATCATCAATTTCTATACCCAATGGTTGTAAAGAAACCTTCTACACCCCTTATTCAATTGAAGATAAAGGTCATTGATCCCCTTTTGATAAAGAGTCTTCAAGATAGATAGATGGTATCCTACCATTTCTACCTAAAAACATTCCCAAAGGAGAAAGACAAACCAATGATTAGTAGTTGACAATGGTAAGAAAGAGCAACAATTATACACAACCATAGTTCTAAATATAATAAAATAATTACATTATAATGTAGGATAGTAATCTTAAAGAAGATATAATGGAGCCACCATTTTTGAAATAAGTGATATCTGAAACCATTAATTGTGTCAAAAAAGAAGGCAAAATCACAACAACATAATGCATAAAAATATAAAGTTCATTAGCTAGATAAGTTTTTGTAATGATGATGAACATATGGATATCTAGACCTTGAATATGTATCAACAAAAAAATTTACAAAGAAGATTATTCTAAACATTATGTTAAACAGTTAAGTTTCATGTCTACGTTTGATCTAAAGATGACCTAGTTTATTGACAAAAATGCCAACTCCAAAGAAGTAGTCCATCATAACATTCCTATCATCACAAGTGAAAAAATATTCATTGTGAACATGGAAGATACTCATAGAAGCATAGTTATCATTAGTGAAAGATAGCTTGAAGACCTCCCATGCCTCCACCATTTTGTTTTCGAAGCTAGCTCTAATATCAAAAATTGAGACAAGCCTGCTAGAGATAATGTTTGGGATGATCATTTGAATCCCCTACACAACTTTTTCCAAATTTTTGGAAACAACAACATGCTTAACCACCTTCAAGACCCATTCAAACTGACTGGTAACTTCAAAGAGAGTAGAAAATACTAGTTTATAGATCACCACATCGTGTACATGCAAGCCAACAATATTATGTTTCAAAAGGTAAAGAATAGCATGTTTGATGTCATCATGACAAACATTAAATAATCTGGAGCACTTTTCTTCCAAGGACTCCAAATGAAAACATTCAATATCAAATGTTCTATCCATTGAGAAGGCCTAAAACAAAGTAACAATAATGAAAATAATGAATAAGTATGCCAACATAATGATGCATACACATACATATTGATGTATATATATATATATATATATATATATATATATATATACACACACACACACACACACACACACACACACACACACACACACAATTATGTATATCTACACATATAAGAAAGAAAGCAAAAATGATGAGACAACATAGACTGGTTGCTGAAATGATGACATAATATAAAAGGGGATGTCTGTGCCCCAACTTTCCTATCATCAAAAAAGAACATGTGAACCGGCCCAACAACTTAAACTCTTTAAGTTAGACATTTTTATATTCGATATTGGGGGCTACTAAAGTAGTTGTCGAATTAACAACAATAACAACAATCACTCTCAAATTTAATAAATTTTTGTGCTAATTACTGTAAAATATCATACCACTTCTATGCTTGTTTATCGGTCTTACTGCTGTCTATGCTAAGTTTCAACTTGCAAATTAGTTGCACAGATAAATAACCAAAAAGAAGTTCTATGCCTCATATTTTTTTGTTTTTTCACGCGATTATATCTGATTATAAATAGTTTAGTTAATTAAAAACTTTAATCAGAGATAGAGAATAAAGTAGTTAATGTTCACCTAGAGAAAAATTTCTAGTAGTGATAGGAGATCACTTTTACAATGACTGCCGATATAAATTGATGTAGCCTATGTTGGTAGTCACAAGGAAAATTCAATCATGGAACAATTTGCACCAACATGAGTAGTCGCTCAACAGAATATAGCTTTGACTCCCAACCTACTATAATTCCTCCAACCCAGATATTGTTAAATTCACCTTCCCATTATCCACAATAAGGAAACCAAGATTACTAGGAAACAAGGATGAAAAGATAGTAGTAGTGATATGAGTTGTCAAAGCTATGGATAAATGGAGAGTAATAATAGTGAATGGGTTTCAAACATATTAATAGAAAATCAATGCAATAGAAATGAAAATAGAATGTAAAAACAATGAAATGATATTCAACTTGGAAAATCATAATGGAAATCTATCAATGTTAAAAGTGGTTAAGAAGTGACAAAATATGGAGATTTATAAGGAGTTGTGCCTTTCATTGTCAAAAGTGGTGACAAGGAATATCAATACAGTGATAGTTAAGTTGTGAGATAGTATTATCTAGTGAATATGTACATATACACTACTATATGAAGTGCAAACCAGTTATTTGTATGGAGAAAAAATTAGATGTCAAGAAAGAGTTGAAAAAGAGATATCATGGTTCTTCAATGAAGATATATTCACTATTCTATTGGATGTATGAATACCCAATCAGATGTAGTTATTATTCTAAAAGATAAGATGATTGTTTTATTGGATATAATAACCATGTTATGAGGAATCAATGAGTTATCCATATTTTATTTTAGGATATATAGTATTCATTGATTTCCATAAAGATTCATTTACTATTCAAAGACAGTCACAATGAGAAGAATGAAGATGATACTATCAATGAAGCACTATCATAAAAATAGTACAAAACTATGAATTGAAATTAGTAAAAGAATTTTCCAAGAAGGAATGTATACTACAAAATTGACAAAGTGAGAATAATATTGAAGATATAAAGAGAAAATAAACTAGAATCTTATTGACATAGTAGTGACAACTTCAACAAAGAAATAATGCAAAATAGACAATGAAGCAATGAAAAGTGAGTATATAAATCTTAGTTGTGCACACAATTGGAAGAGTTTCCTGATTTGAGATCTGATGAGGCAACTCTTCCAATTGTGTGCAAAACTAAGATTTATATACTACATGACCATGAGATCACTAATTAAATATGTCAAAGGTCAGTTGTAATGTTACAAACAAGACTGGCTGAGTGAATTCACCACATGATTTAGGTAATTATAACATCTATTTAATATGCTCATTTCTAACTAAAGAGATCTATTTTATGAGTTATGTTTTTAAATGATTCCTATCTTGTTTGCAGGATCTCAATCAAAGTGAAAGGTATTTTTAATACCTACTTTAATTAAAAATTGTGACCTAGGGAAAAATTTGGATATTTATAATTTAGAGACATTATAATAAGATTGACTTCACCTACATTTGTGATCAGAGAATGTACTTATTGGTGTCCTAAATACATTACAATAAGTTCTCATACATTAGAATCATTTAAGTAATTTTCTTCATTCCAGTTGGTAATTCACCATTCTTTGCCCGTCCCATTCTAGTTGTTCATTGCTGCAAAGATTCCTCTCTATGAGCAGTTGTTGGCAATCAATCATGTGGAATTAACCCTGATATATCATCATCAAACCGGTCTAGAAAGGCATGCATGAATGACCTTACTAAATGTGCCAAGAAGATATCAAAATCATTTGGTTTATTCAAAACTAAGGTTTAGATAGAAACTAGAATTCTAATAAACAAGAATGTGGACCAGAAGAGTTGACGGGTACCTGAGAATAAGAGAGATTTAGAAATCTTGAAGTTTCTATGTATTTCCCTCTATTGGTTACTCTATGTGCCCTCCTTCAACTCTTCGCGGCATGTTATGCCCTATGCTGGTTACTCTGGGTGTCGTCCTTTAGCTCTTCACGATGTAACATAACATAATAAAATGAAGTTAAACCTTTTTTTAAAGTTATGCCTGTGTTGGTCAAAATTATAACCACATATGATGTTAGTCTTAATTCCAACCAACACGGGCATAACTTAAAAAAAAAATCATTTTTTTCCTTCTATGAACCGACCAAGAAAAACTATTTTAATGCTTGGTTGGGAATGTTGGTCGATTTTTGGGGTCAAATGTACTAGTGGATGTAAATTATATTAGGATGCCCAAGTCCCATGAAATAGACTAGCATACTTCCTTCAAATTCTTCTCTTGATAAATTTTCTCTGCCTTCTCTTCAACGATCTTCACTAAGGACTCATAGTGACTATCAAAATCATCTAGTGCCATTTTCATATTCTCTGCATCATCTTTACTTTGAAAAACGATAGGGACTGGAAGTAGTTTATTCATAGTATCTACTGCTCTAGTAATTACCTTAGTCTTCTTGTATCCTTTCTTCTTATATCTTTCTTTTTCCTTTTTGAATGCAATTAAGGATAGTCTCATCAGTTCATCCTCATCCATATTGCCAACATCTGTGCTTACAGACTTGTCCTTACTTTCCAACAATAGAATAGTGGATGTGTCAATTTTAGGTTTTACTTTAACTCTTGCCTCATCTCCTTTTATTGGGTCTGACTCATTTTTTTGTTTTGATTCTTCTTTCTCCTCTACCTCTTTTTGTTCTTCCTCTTTCAGTTCTAATTCATCTGCCACTGTATTATCAATATTCCTCCAAATGGATATTTTTCATCAAGTGAAGTGTCAAGGGTCACAAGCACACTAGAAACATAGAAATTTGGTTGCATGTCAATATTTACTTCGCTCATCTCAACATTAGCTTCAACTATCTTAAAGCTCTCTATAATTCCTATAGGTTTAGGCTTAGTATTTTTACGAGGTGAAGTTCTCTTAGGAATATTGCTCATAAGTATCTAATCTAGTGCCTTTTGAGTCTCCTCTATGACTTCCTCATATTTTCTGCCCATAATTTTCACTAATCTTTCTTTAGTTCTCAAAAAAGGTTTGAGTGCATCAATATTCTCTCTCTCACCTATATAGAAACTAATGGAAACATATCCTCAATAGCTTGATTTATAATCACTTAATATTCTATATGTGCAATTTGTTTTCTAGTCTCCAGTCTACCATATAATTCCTCAGGTATCCTTCCCTCTATCTCTAAGAGATTATTCTTGAAAACAAGTAGATGATTAATTATTATGTCCTCAATCACTAGTTTTTCATATTCCTCATACTTGTCATAGTATTTATTCACTGAAACAAGATTTCCTTGCTCAATAGCTCTTTTCTCTAGCATATTAATATTAGGCTTCCATATCTGTCTGTCATTTTTGGTCTCTTTTTCAACTTTTTTCTCTTCTTCTTTAGTCCTCTTCTTCTTAGGAGGTGAGTCCAATTTAGTGGACCTAGTGTTTCTCTAAGGAACTATCTTTTTTGTCTCTTCCTGTAATGTCTTTAGTGGTGGTTAGGGTGAAAACACATCAATTACAGTCAAAAGTGGACTAACTACCTACTCAATTTCTGGAGGTGGAAGGTTGCAGTAGTAGTACTTGCCAACCCAGAAGATCTCTCTGCTATATTCTTCTTTACTTCTCTCATTTCTTCTTTAGTTATACCTACCTTAGCTGCACAGTCATCAATTATGTTTTCCACTCTTCTCTTCCTTAAGCCTCTAGTTTATTCTTCTCTGACTTTAGCTGATTTGTCTTTATATGTGCCCTATCTCTCCTTAGATGTGTTAATTTTAGATGCCAAAACATTTTCAACTTGCATAATTAAAACTTCTGAACTGAAATCATAGCCCATAGGGTAACACCATTTCTTCCTTGGTACAACTATCTCAAAACATACACAATTAGTTTAAACCATGAAACATATTGTAGCCTTATACTTCTCAACCAACTCTTTAGGAAATTTGAATCTTTCTTTCATTTGCCTCTGAAGAATTTTGATCATTCCAAACAGTTCTCCATCCACCCATGTGCTATTTTGTCTTCTGTAACTCTATGAAATCTGAATACCAGTGGGTATGATGTCTTTCCATGCTCTAGAGTACATTCTAGGAAACTTATACTTAATGTAGATATAAATATAACTAGAAGTGAGCCAATTCTAAAAACCTTAGATTTATCCTTCTTGATTAACTTTACATTCTCCAAAAATTGTTGTGCTAGAACCCCGCATAGGTTGAATGAAGTGTTTTACTTTACCATCCTATAAGCCATCATAATGACTCCTACTGAGACTGAATTAGGTTTTCTATTGTAGTAAAATTTATACCCAAGTATCATTGCAATCAATCTTACATACTGCTGGAAAATGTCATTCACTGTCATAGATCTTATGTCGCATTTAGAATGTGTTAGGGTTTCAACTTGTTTCTTTATATGATTTTTTCCATAGGGATAACTCCAATGTTGTCTAGCCCATTTATGTAATGAATCAACTAACTATAGATCTTTATAGGTTGCTCACCTATCCAGATGAATTGATCATGAACTATGCTAAGTATAATTTTGAACCATTCTTCTTCGCTAAATTCATAAAAGTATAACACTTTCATAATGCTTAGGTTGTCTAAGTGTTTAAATTCATCCTTCATTTTACCATCATCACTCGTCATGTCTTCCATTTCAGTATAAATCTCATCATCTCTGAATATGTCATATTTGCAATGAATATATGCCCTAATATCCTCTATGTGCAGGACGTTGTGAGGTGTTTGTGAAAAGGCTCCTTCAGGGTCATCTTCACAAGACTTAAATGGATGTTTCTTGAATTTGTATCTAGGTAGATCTACACAGTCATAAATCAAAGGTGCATCCATAACTTCTATTTAATTCGATAATGTAAATACCTTAAACACACTCAATTTTGAATTTCTGCTTCGATCAATCACGCAATATGGTTGCTTGGTAGTCTGATACTCTCTAGAGACTTCTCTCCTCGGTCAGTGCTCTTTAAATGGTGAATAAATAGGTGTCTCAAATGTATTTTATTCATCATTAAGTGAGAATTGCACATTACCCAATAAACTTAACTTTGTACACTATCTAGTCAATCACAAATCACGCGATCACAGAATATGCATCATCCAATATTGCGCTCACAGATATAAGTCTCAAAAGTCTATGCATAACATAACCAATCTTGCTTGAGCTTACTCCTCATACTTAGGGGATAGATATATTCTGGCATCTTCATCCAATTCTCCCCCTAAGGCCATGATCGACTATTTAGGTCAATGTATTAGTGCTAGAATCAAGCAAAGATTCAGTAGCATCTACTGTCTCTCTCTGAACCAATATCTCACTTGACTCTTTGACTTTCCATAACTTACCACTACTTTTATCTTCTACTTTCTAAAAACAATTATCAAATTCATTCTTGTAATTTGCAAGACTCTTACCAGTATCACTATCATTCCTCTTTGTATTCATAGGAGGTGGTACTCTTATGTTGTCTACTCTATTGTACCTATAAAACTTTGCTATATGCCCTGGATTGTTAAATTTGTAGCATATAGGAGGAGGTATGTTTTTATTAACCTGTAACTTACAATACCTTGTAATGTGCCCAAGGTTATTACATTTGTAACATGTGGGTTTAACTACTGATTCTCCTTTGATGTTGTCTTGTCTATATCTAGAATGACCAAGTTTCTTACACTTTACTGTCATGTGCTCATATGCATGAAAATTAAAACAATAACCAGAAAAATATTTGAAAGGGGCATTACCTTTGAAATCTCTCTTCATGTGTCCAAAAATGTTACAACCAAAAATTCTACCTCTGAAAGGTCTGATCTATTCTTTATGTTCTTTGAGAATAGGTTTTTCTCCATCAGTCTTTGCATCAGGTTCTTTCTTCTTTATTCTTAAAAAATTCAACTTCATTAAAGCCAACACCAGTCATATCTCCTTTAGGTTTCTATCTGTCTCTTTTTTTATTGATCAAGTCACTACTCATATGAAATTTTTCAATATATTTCTTTGCCTCAACAAGTTCACCTTTAATGATCTGATTATATTTGTCAAATTCTAGATACTTGTCCTTATAATGGTCAATCTTAGACTTCATTTGCCCCATAAAAATATTATAATCCTTCAAAGCTTCTTCAATCTTGTTTTTATCATTCTTTTCTTGTTGAATCTCTTTAGCCATTTTTTCATGATTAATGTTCAAAGTATTATTCTCTTGTTCAAGTTGCTTTATCTAGTCTGAATTATCATTGTCTGAATCTTCTTTTATCTAAACCATAATATCTGTCTCAGACTTCTATAAATTTGAAGCTGATCTTTAAATTTCTTAATGAATCCCTCAGCTCTTCTCATTTTGAATCTCAAGTCACCATTCTCTACTTTTTCTTTGTCAAGGTCTTCAAGTGCTACTTCAAAGTTTTCTTCCAAACTCACATAATCCTTCTTGATCTCCCTTAAGCTGTTAACCTTTGTTTTCAAGGGCCAATAGCTCTGATACCCATTGTTAGGATTAAGTAATACTAAGAAGGGGGGGTGAGTCAATATTATAACACTTTAAATTAAACTTAAACCAATTCCACATAAACCATATGATTGCTGAAATGAATAGAACATAAGCAAATAACACACAACTCATTACACTATGATTTGTTGTTGAGAAAACCCCTGCCAAGGGAAAACCCCAGTGGGGATGGTACCCACAAGCATGCACTAGACCATAATGTCCTTGTTAGTAGACCTATCCCTATTAGGAGATGAATATTACATAGTACATTTCCCTGTTAAAGGAATATCAACCCTGTTAGGGGTACACTGAGCTTACAAATCTTACAATCAATACTGTAGAAAAGTATTCTCATTAATGAATGAAAAAAGCATCTCCAATGCTTAGATAATTCTAGTTGTATATCTCAACAGTATTTTCCAATCTTTGATGTCGCATCTGTCATCAATATTCACTACCATACATCTCTATATCTTCACTTTACAAAATGTTCTCCACATATATATGCATTACATCATTTGGTCGACTCTCAATTACAATAAAAAATAGAATAAATACTTATAAAAAAAGTAAATCCAATGTTCATGCTCTTTTTTTACCAAAGTATAGGTAATTCATAATACCAATCAAACTTAGCACACTTGGATTCTATCTCGTACTTCCTCAATCATCGCAACTGTTCAACTGCTCTGTTACACTATTCTGTTATCTTTGCATGTCTTCAAATCACTCTAACTCTTTGTGATCATCATAAAAAAAAAATCAATCTTAGTTGAAGGTTATATATATCCCATAGTATCTTCCTCTAATCTTTCTAGTCATCAAACATTGTACACAATCCTCCCTATCCAAAAGAATACTATTGTACTCTGTATATTTGTTTCTATACTTAGTCAATTTTAGAACTATATCACAAAAATTGTACTTAAATCCATCATACTATCAGATGTGTTTCCACAAATGAAAAATCTCAAGTGTCTCATATCATACCAAAAACATCACTTGCCAACACAATTTTCACAAATGTAAAACCAACATAAAAATTGTCAAAATGAGTCCAACGTTTTCAAGTCTAGGTTGTCAACATTAAAACTGTTCTGCAATAAAAATACTTGTTCAAGAAAGAAATTTTATCAAATAGATAAGCCAATTTGAGATAATTTTTTAGACTATCTCCATTTTTCCACAATTTCCCTCATCTTTCCATAATTGACGGTATTGTACCGCAATCAACCAGTTTAGTACTACACGTGAGCTATTAATTACTGTAATTGATGATTGTTTACTGCAATTGATCTATTACTTTACTAAAATTAGTGGAAGTTTGACGCACTTATCAGGAACTCTAAACAACTTGTTTTTACCTGAAAACCTTGGAAATATTCCCCATTTTGTGTAAAAGATTAGTGTCTATCCTAGAAAAACTCAAAAAATACTGTGTGAATCTCTAAACATTAAAGATCATCCTTTCTTTGAAAACATAATTATTGTATAAACATCGTTAGTTCAAAATTCTAGACTCAATTATCTTGATCTTTTTATCTCAAAATCATCAATCTCTATCAGCGACTTTGTTCAAGGCAATAGTCAGAATCCTATTCTTACATCACCGAGTCTTTGAGATCAAGATAAATCAACATTTGTCCTTAGAATTACCCTTGTCCAAACATAACTCAGACTCTCCTAGAAAGGTTATTCTTTTATGTTTTCTTTATAACACTTTTTTTGGTTAAAAAAATTGGACAACACTATGCCTCACACACCTTATGGAGGGCCTTACACTAGGTCGAAGGCTAAGACTCAACCTGATGAGTCCTATATCAACCAATTTCCCCTATGGGAACAAGAGCAAGAGGGAGGATGACCCTTTCAAAAATACTATTCCTTCTCTTTTCATTGAGAAACCCCGTAGACCAACACTGTTCCATGATGTCATAGAGGAGGAGCTCGAAGACATAGGGAAAGACACCTATTCTACACAGGTTATTGACACTGTTGTAGAGAGAAATCCCCAATGATTCTTAGCCATGTTGATTAAGAAGGGAGTCAAAATCCCCTCCAAATTTAATGTGTCAAAAATATGGCCCAAGAACCCTCTCACAGGTTAAAATACCACTCGACCCTCTCAAACGGAACCTGTGTTACCCTAAATCTTTCCATCTTTGATATAACAACATCAGCATAGACCATGTCAAATTAGACTAGCTCTGCAAATCAAGCTAGCACATCGTCCACACAAAGCATGAAAGGCTCCCAACTAAGTGCACCCATGGTCACTAGTATACCTCAAGCCTCAACCTCATGGCCTTTTTCATCAAGCTCTCATGCTTTGTCTTCAATACTGCAAACAAACAACAACCCTTTTGCAACTGTTCTACTACTATAGTCAATTTTTGCTAGCCTTGGTCTCAATACCTCGCTCCCATAGGGATCCATCTCTGTGGATCTGACATTCAGTCAATGTCCACCCAAGGTTACACCTTTGATTCTAAAGGGAGCACAAAAAACACAACAACCTCAAAAACCCCAGCAGCAACAACAAACTCCAACAACAAACACAATAGAATCAATCTTGGGCTAATCAAATGCCCCAGTATCAGAATCACACGCTGGAGAACCAATATCTAGTCCCAAGGGCTAGATCATATGTCCCAACTCAAGGGACACAGAGGCTTAAACTCATACCTACCATGGCACAAATGTTTAATACCGCCAGTATCCCTCAATCTCTGACAAACATGTTAATCCAGCAAGTGCAAAGTCTTCAAACCCAAATGATGGACATGTAAAATAAAGGGAAAACCAAGTCCTACATCATAGAGGATTTGTACCCATACACAAAAGGAATGTATACATCCTCTGTGATGTAGGGCTTGGTTTTCCCTTGATTCTGTATGTTTCGTCATGCGCAACCTCGATATAAATAGCAAAGAAATCTTTGATATGTTCAATAGGGTTGGTGCTACCTTTGTATGTGTCAAATTTGGGTACCAAGAAATGAGTGTGAAACAAAGACATGTGAATTGAAGGAATGTAGGACTTGGTTTTCCCTTTGTGCATATCCCCACAACACAGGAAAGCCCTTGACCAAACACTCCAAAATGTAGCTATCCCTAGGGACATAACTCTGAAAATATTCCAAATCATGGTGAACCACATAGCTTCTAACAAGCATGCAACCTTTATAGACCATGATGTGCCATTGCACAAGCCTCTGCATAATGATCCCTTGCACTTTCCCATCAAATTTCATAAACATGCGATCCGTAGAGTCCTCATTGATGGTGGAGCTGGATTAAACATATGTACTTTGAAAGTAATCAAACACTTGGGCTATTATGGATGCAACATTGATGTCATGAGGAGAATCAATATCAGGGCCTATGATGAAGAAGAAAGGTCTTCCAAAGGTATCATCATACTACCAGTCTGAATAGGCCTAGTCCTTGAGAACACGTCGTTCCAAATCCTAGACCTAGAGTTGGGATATAACATGTTACTAGGAAGACCATCGATCCACAAGATGCAATAAGTACCCTCCACATATCATCACTGCATCAATTTCCTATACTAGGGGGCATAAATTATCATTGAAGGAGATCCAAACCCATTCCAATACTGTAACACCATCAAAAGAAGTACTAACAATCAAGTGCCTTCAAACCAAGAGGAAAGCATTCCTTCCACCACAAATTCTATTCCCAAGGATGTAACAAGAAGAGTGGGTAAGATATCCATTATAGAAAAAGGATGTTGTGATTATAGCTATATGGAAGCTTTTACCATCACCAACATGCCACAGAGCCCAAGGTCATACAACATGCCACAAACAGTAACATCACCCAAAACCCCAGAGCCTGTTCTATTTAGATGTCCACCCACCACATTTGTCAAGTAGGGGGACATTGTGGAAGAGAATCATTTTTATTAGGATATAAACACATGGTTGTATCAAAACTAGACACACTTCAAGCACACATACCCGTGTCAAAATATGGAGCCAACTTCACAATGCTGCAAAAGTTTGGGTATGATGGTATGACTCGTCTGGGGGAAAGAAAACAAGGTCTAATGGAACTATCTTTACTTCCAACCTAGAGAAATAAGAGAGGGTTAGGCTATGGGAAAAATAGAACCAGTTCTACCACCTGCGACATACCCATTAATCAAGAACAAGTGGCAGAGTTACACCGGGGGCAAAGCCCCTAACATGCCTTAATAAACAATATACTCCAACAACTATTTCCATTCTGAAGTGGGGAACTCTTACTCCCAAATAAACCTTAACCAAGATATCCAAGATAAAAAGGAAAGTGAGACATCTGATGATAATTCTAGCACAATTGATTCCCATGAGTATGAGTGGAGATCCCTCCAAAATTCTAAACCAGCCTTCCTAGAATATTCCCCTCGGTTAGTCAGCACTATACACCTTGAGGATATATTCGACCAACTGATCATAGAGGACCAGCCATGTATCGATAAGAATATTGATAACAATTCCTTAGGTTGTGCATCCACATCACATTCCTGATTCATCAAAACCATCACTGTTGTCCCATTTAACCAAGTAGAGTCATCCCCCTATGAGGACCTTTGTCTAGTACACTCTGAACTGATAGACTAGTATCAACAAGGACAGCCTGATATAGATCTCTTTGAAAATGATGAGGCTATTATAGACTTCATGGAACTCAGAGAAGGCATTCTCTCAAGGGAACACAAAGAAGATTTATCTATTGACCTTGACAGATCACCCTATTTTGGGGAGGAAACTCCTCTTTCCAGTCAAAAAAGAAAAATAAAAATAAAAAAGAATAGTTAATAAGTGAAAACCACAAAGCACTTTCTCACTCAAAAAATGACAAAAAGACAATAAAAGGTGTATCTTCTAGTGAAAAACTCATTGAGGTGATAGAGGATGGAAAGAAGGACCTCCTCCCCTTGACAGAGGAAAAGTCTGCATTACTAGCTAAGGAGATAGAAGAAGTCAATCTAGGTGATGAAAAGAACCCAAAGAATATCTACTTGGAAAAATAACTTACTTTAGAGGAACAAGAGTAGTTCATTAGCTTCTTCAAAGAAATGCAAGTCAACTTTACATGGGTCTACTCAAACATGCCATGCCTAGATTCGGAGCTTGTGTTGCATCACTTACCGTTGTTACCAAATGCTAAACCTATCGAGTAAAAGTTGAGAAAGATACATCACATATTGCACTACTTGTCAAACCAGAGTTGAAGAAACTCCTAGATACTGGATTCATATGACCAACCCCATACATAGATTGGATATCTAATCTGGTGCCAGTAACCAAGCATAGTGGTCAGATCTACCTTTGCACAGATTTTAGAGATCTAAACAAAGCTTGTCCCAAGGATGACTTTCCTTTACTGAATATCAACTTAATAGTAGATCTCATAGCAAGACATCAGATGCTATCACTTATGGATGGCTTCTCAGGATATAACCAAATAAGGATTGTACCAAAAGACCAACACAAAACTGGATTTACATTTTCCTAGGGCACTTACTATTGGAATTCCATGCAATTTGGTCTTAAAAATGTAGGAGCAACATATCAAAGGGCTATGACCATGATCATGCATGATATCATTCACAAAATAATGGAAGACTATGTCAACAACATACTTTCCAAGTCAATGCTTAGAAGAGATCACCTACAAGTGTTGGGATCCATATTTGATAGAATGCAAGAATACAAAGTCTGACTAAACCTAAAAAAATGTGAATTCGGGGTCACCATAGGAAATATTTTGGGATTCATCATGTCACACTGAGGCATATAGGTAGACCCAAATAAGGTCAAGGCTATACCTGACATGCCACCACTGAGCAATCTAAGGCAACTAAGGGGTTTACAAGGAAGGCTTGAATCCATAAGGATTTTCATAGCCCAATTAGAAGACAAGTTTCATCCATTCCAACATCTACTACACAAGGATGTGACATTCATATGGACAGAACAATGCGAACAAAATTTCCAAATATTCAAGGATTACCTATTAAAGTCTCCCATATTGGTACCACCCTTTCAAGGTAGGCCATTACTTCTATACATCTCGACAACTGAGTCAGCACTAGGAGTGCTCTTAGCACAACATGATGACCAAGGAAAGGAGAGAGTTTTCTACTATCTCAGTAGAACCTTGGTAGTCTATGAGCTTAACTACTCACCAATTGAAAAATCATATCTCACAGTAGTCTTTGCTTCCCAAAAGCTAAGACATTACATGTTGAGCCATCAAACCAAGCTGATAGCACACATTGATCCGTTAAAATATTTTTTGAGTAAAGAAGCACTGTCAGGATGGCTCGCTAAATGGGTGATGATCTTAATTGATTTTGACTTAGAGTACGTGGATTAGAAAAACTATCAAAGGGAAAGTAATTGTAGAATAACTAGCAGAGGCACCCATACATGATCATCAACCTATAGTGTCCAAATTTCTAGATGAGTCCATTCTTACAGTACAACCAGTAGTAGAGAGTTGACAACTATACTTTGATGGATCATGCACAAACCATGGTGCAGGATTAGGGATAGTGCTCATTACCCCCAAATAATGATGTGAACCCAAAATATTTCTGACTCAACTTTCCATGCATGAACAACATAGCTGAGTATGAAGCTCTAGTAATTAGATTGAAGACAACTATATAATGGAGGATCAAGAACCTCAAAGTCTATGGTGATTCACAATTGATCATCAGCCAAGTAAACAATGACTACATGACAAAAGATGAGAAGCTCATCCCATATAGAGAGAAAATGGATAGGATGCACACTTCATTCCATTTCATTGTATTTGAGAAAGTACCAAGAGTTCAAAAAAAAGCAGCAAATGTGATGGATACTATAGCATCCTTAATTGACATTCCAAGCAATGAGACATGATTCTAGTTTCTGGTAGAACAACTCATGATACTGACACATCAAGCACCAACAATAGAATCAATGTGCATCCTTGTTGGTCCTGAAACCCCATGGTTTCATGATGTGTACAACTACATCCAAAGTAGTATCCTCCCTCTTGATTTGTCTAGAAACTAGAATAATTCCCTCATCCACAAAGCCTCTAGGCACACCCTTCTTGCTAGTACTCTATATAGAAGAATTCTATATGGAACACTTTTACAATGTCTCACTTCCATGGAATCCCAAAGAGCTGTGTATGAGGTACATGAAGGAATTTGTGGAACCCACGCAGGTGGAAATATCTTAGCAAAGAAGATCATCTGAATGAGGTATTACTAGCCCATAGTAGAGAGACGCCAACAAGTATGCACAAAGGTGTAGACAATGTTAGATTCATAGAGACCTCATCCATGCACCAGCCCAAGAAATCAATCCCATCACTTCACCATGGTCATTTTCTAAGTGGGGATTTGACCTACTGGGTAAGATTACACCAACCTCATCTTATGGACATAAGTACATAATTATAGCAATAGAGTACTTTACTAAATAGGTGGAATCCATTCCTCTCACCTACATCACTGGTAACAAGATCTCCATGTTCATACTCAACAACATCATCTATCGGTATGGAATTCCTCAAACCATAATAACAGATCATGATACACCTTTCCAAAATCAAGATGTTGAAGATCTTTGGTAGTTCCACATCAAACAAGGTTTCTCTTCATTCTACTATCCCCAAGGGAATGGTTAAGATGAAGCAACAAACAAAACCATACTGAAGTTCTTAAAGAAAATAGTCAATGAGTCAGGGTGAGACTGACATTTACAGCTTAGTCTAGCACTATGGGCATACAAAACTAGTATGAGAACACCTACAGGAGCCACTCCTTTTTCACTATTATATGGATCAGAGGAAGTCCTACCTTTCAAAGTAGAAATCCCATCCTTGAGAATCTCATTGAAAAACATCATTTCAGGTGAAGACTACAGAGTAGCAAGGCTCAGTGAACTAGAACTATTGGATGAAAGGAGACAAAATGCACTCAACCAACTACAAGGGAATCAAAATAGCCTTAGAAGGAACTATCACAAGAAAATGAGGCCATGAACCTTTGAGGTAGGAGACCTCATACTTATAGATAATCAAAAGAACCAAGAAGAAAGGGTAAAACTAGGAAAGTTCAAGCCTAATTGGCTAGGACCTTATGCCATTATCACATCTTGCAATAGTGGGGCATACCTACTGGTAACACCAGATGGAGAACAAATCCTAGGTTACATCAACAACATCACCTCAATAGGTTCTAGGATTCAGGTCTCAAGGTTAAGGCACTTATCTACATTTTTAGAAAATACAAAAAAATAAAAAAAATACAAAAGGTTACCTTGGTGAAAACCAGGCAAACAAGCGCCTTGGCGACAACAAAAAAATAAAAAAGAAAAAGAAAAAAAGTAAAGAGAAACATAATCACTCTCTTAGTGAAAACCCAGTAAACAGGCACTATTGAGCAAGTACCTTGGTGAAAACCTGGAAAATAGGTGCCAAGTGTTCAAATCTAGCTTCACCATCAATGCAATCCAAAGATAAAAGCTTAGGCTCCTAGTGTTGGAAACAATTGTTTAATTGTGTGTTGTCCTTGATGTTACACAAATGTCATATCAGTCATCAGACAGAGTCTACTGAGTTCAGAATGTCATATCAGTCATTAGACAGTTTACCAAGACTACCGAGTTCAGACGGTAAGAGAAGCAAGTTACAGAGTCTACCGAGCACTCCAGAATAATATATTGAGAAGTCAGTTAATACCGGGCTCACTCGGTCAACCAAGGAAATCCAGTGCTTACCGAGTTCAGTCGGTCATCAAAGTAAAAGTGATAGGAAGTCAGTCTTCACCGAGTTCGCAGTGCTTAC
>MU226912.1:991923-1012091 GCA_018584345.1 Thuja plicata
AAGGTTAATTCACCGAGTAACAGTAATATATATATTAAAGACATCTAAGGGACTTGTGGATTTATTTTTGTGGTAACTGATTCACCCCTCCCCTCTCAGTTACTCCATCCTTATTTCCAACACCTAGCATGCAAGACTGGCTACCCAAGTTATTTTCAGAAGCACAATGCCCTTTGAGCATTAACACTTATCCATGGTTTGTACTAGTCCACTAGACTAGGGGGCAATTCTAAAATTCTTGAAAAAATCCCTAAAAATCTCTAAAGTCATCAAAATATCCTAAAAAGAGCAAAATGTACTTAAAAAATCAATCTTCATTAAAAAAATAAAAAATTGAAAAATCTCAAAGCAATAAAACCACCTCGGCTATCAACAAAGCAAATGGTGATCAAGCCAATCAATCAAATCAATCAAATTTGAAATCATGAGATTCGCAAATCAGCAATGGACTCATATGGCTCAGCTTTATCAACTATCCAATCTATCAACAAGCGCATGGAGATCAAATTTAAGCCAATCAATCAATGTCAAAATCATGAGCTTTACAAATCAGCATTGGGCCCATATAACACATCTTTATCAGCAATCCAAATGAATCAAAAAACCCAATCATTCAATTAATCAATCAATCTGTAAGTCAAATAAATCAATTGTCTTACACAGTGACAGATACACTCAAAACCAGACATATCATTCTTATATGAGTCATCCATTCCTGAAACTAGACAAAATCAAGCATGAGAGCACCAAGCAAATCAAGGAATAATAAATTGTTGACTAGGTCACTAATTTCAATCAGATGTCAATCTACCTTTTGCGGTTATGTTCTTATGCTACTCTAGGATACCACCAAGTGATGAGAGTAGTGGTTATCAAGAGATCATAGCGGTATCCAGATGAACAATATCTTGGTGCATTCGATGCTCTTCAATTTTCATAATAAGGTGCAATGATGAACAAAATTGGAAAACTCAGAAGTGACTTGGGTCACCCATCCTACTCTATCAGTCCAAATATATCAATTGATTCTAGAGAGAAATTTCCCACTAACTTTCTTCTAACTAACAATGCATTACTCATATTTTTTTTCATAGTTATTGTATTGATTCATTTATTTGCATGAGAAAATAAAATAAAACAAAGCATGTTCATACATTTTAATCATATTCAAATGCATCCATAAACATCGTCATATTAACATGCATCTCATAAAGCACAATCCTATATACACATGTTAGTATCATAGGAAAGTAAATCACACATCTAAGTGTTTGCATATATAGAATCAAATTGCATGCATTTCATCATAATGCATCATCATGTAGAACCATACTTATAGAAAGTAGAAAAATGCATGTCATATGGAATCATAAGCTGCATCTCATATAAATCTCAATATTTGAGTATAATGAACGGTCACAAGTATGAACAAAAGAAGGTGATCAACATAAATGTCAACAAATATTAGTATATCAGAGATACAATCATTGGTACAACATCAGAATATATCAATGGATCATCAATAAAAAAATGGTACACATAATACAAAATGCATAGTGAGCATAATCAACATGAGCTACTCCCACCCTCACCACCAGGTGGACGGGGGGGAGGGGGGTGGCATATTAGATGTAGACCTCTGCTATGAACTAGGAACTCCAATACCACTTCTCTATGATATATAGGCCATACTCGACCTCTTTGATGTCGTGTAACTGGGTACCTGTTGAGCTAGAGGAACAATGCCCTCATAATGGCACTACCAGTAGTCAATCTCTCTCTAGGCCTCACACCCTGATCTCTAGAACCTATCAAGCACATCTTGATGAGGCAAATATTGTACACCATAAATGAAGGAACTGACCTTTGTATGAGCCTATTTCTCTCTCTCACTCCTCTGTTGTTTTAACCTAACTCTTTGCAATAAATACTCTACTCTCCAAAGAAGTAGCCCGTGCCTGAAAAGTAGTCAACCTAGCCTGAAGATTAGATATCTATTATATGAGTCTCTCCATCTCTCATGGATCATCATCTATCCCACCTATGGAAAAATATATCTCACCCTCCTGAACCCTATCCCTAATCCCTCCTCCCTAGTTTCCTGCACTACCCATGAGTCCTCACTATAGCTAGTACTACTACCAGTGTTGTTGCTACCAGTGGATGAGCTAGTGCCTACTTCCTCAATCTCCAAATCATCATTCTACATCTCAATTGCTACCCTCTCCTCAAATCTCTCTGGAAAAACAACACCTATGCGAGGATACACTCTCCTAACCAACTGAGGTGCCTCGTCCTCTAAACCCCCCTACTCCTCAAGTATGACACTCAACCCAACCCACCTACCAATGCCATGCTTACCCCTAGTCCTCACCCTCCCACCAACACCACCAAGATTAGGATCATCTCCATCATCTTTACCATCCCTCCCACCACCCCAATCACCACCATCTCTCCCATGTCCACCATCCCAATCACCATCTCTCCCCCATCCACCATTCCATCCTCCACCCCAGCCACCATCACGTCCTCCATCTCAGTCACCATTTTGTCCTCCATCCATCCCAACATCCCATTCTCCACCCCTACCTCCATTCCTCCCTCCTCTCTCCATCCCTCCCTCCTCTTTGTCTCTGCCAACACCTCCTCAAAATGGTACCAATGACAGGACAAGACACATGAGTCAAAGATATAAGTTGAGAGTGCTACCACTAAGCATCATACTGAGGGGTGGTACCTGTAAAGAGAAAAAGTTCAACATAAGTACCATATGGATGATAAGCATAAAGTGACTAATCAAAAAGATATCTACATATAAGAGAGCATAACAAGAGAGATAACATCAAAATATGGCTAAATCAAAACATATACCTGCATCAACAGTGGTTGATCACCACATCAAAGCAACAAGAAGAAAACCCATGAACTCCATCCTTGCAGCATTTAGAGAAATGACAACACACCACAAATTAACATCCCTCGATCGGCGAGAAAAGTAGGCATAAGAATCAGGCACATCCTATCTCTCGCTGAGCTGGCAAAACACCCTGTTAGTGTTGTGAAAATCAAGCATGTGAATGTGGCCGCTAACGCAACTAACAAAACACCTCCTCTATCGATATAAGGGAAGGTGTGCATCCTCCCCATCCCACACAAGACAATCCCTGTATGGTCTCTAGATATAATAAAAATCATATCCAACTGCTACCGCCAGTACATCAAGTGTCCCATATGGGACTAAACAATAGATCCATCATACATAAAGACATATGGTCTCCCCAAGGTAAGATCATGGGCACCTACAGGCATATAGACAACAATATGCTCCCATGCCCAGATCTGAAGAAGAGTGACACCGCATCCAAGAGACCTACCATCAAGGTAAGCAACATAAAACATATGAAAGTACATATGCACCAACATACAGGGACCCTAGGCATATATCATGTGGTCTCTAACCATATCCTATAAAACAACACCGAATCCAATAGAGAGTACATGCTGGTGACGTTCAGGACACAATATCCCACAAATCAAACTACCTAGCAAGGTAGTCAATCAGTCTAAACCCATACCAAATTTAGACCATGGGTTATCGTAGAGATGAGACATGCCGAGCTGATCCTAGGTCAGACCAAATAAATTGGACAAAGCAGTGATACCAGGGTCTCAGGCATATTCTACAAGAGCACCCTGGATGGGAATCTGAAGGACGTGATAAACATCCTCCAAAGTAACAGTACACTCCCTAGTCAACAACCAAAATATACATGTATTTGAATGTCATCTCTCTAGAAGAGTAGAGATTAGACCCCTATTGATCATGATCTTAGGCATATAGAAAATCTACTATAAGCCTAACTATCTAAGATCATCCTTCTCATCCTCAGCAAGCTGGAAACGATATACTAACCTAACAGGTCTGGACTCCCGAAAATGTAGAATAGTCCCAATATACTGTAAAGAACATAATAGCCAATCATCAGTATCAGGATAGAAGTAGAAGTATGAGAAAAGTACAAATACATGCTAGAAATAAGAAATAGAGAGATTGCGGCAATCCTAAGCCATTTGTTGTACTTTTAAATTGATTGTGGCATGCAATCGGAAAATGTAACTCTTTTATCATAATTACAACAATAAATCCCTCCAATTGCGGTACCTTTATTAATTACAAAATGCAATCGACAATTGTGGCATTTAAACCACAATTGCAGGCTATTGGGGAAACTTGGAAAAAATTTCAAAAAAGAAAAAAATTTGAAATGCAATAAATACAAGCATTAATTGCATGAGGAGTAAGCTACTCACTAGACGTCCTACATAAGCTAGTCGATGAAAGGTCCGAACTCGATAAAAAATATGCATGACTCTCGGAAGGCTTGACATAACTCAAAAACAACAAAGAAAGAAGACAAAACTATTAAAAAACTCACTTGATGATCAAGAGCTCCAAGAGTGCAAAGTGACATGAAATGGCTCACCAAGCTATTTATAAAGGTTCCTAAAAACCCTAATTCCTACAGGACCTCAAATTTATCATCCCGACCACCGAAAACTTTAACAATTGATATCAGTAGCATAATAAATTATTTTCATGAATAATCAGATACCCAAATAGTCAATTGACAGTATCAACAAATTAACACTCATGTCACAATTTTTTCGCTCAAATCTATTAAGGGGGCATCAATACACCTGCTATCGCCAGGGCAAACTAGGGCAGGATCAAAACAAATAATCTTTGGCACAATGCGACAAGCCACAATGCATCAAAGAGGGGCAAATTTAGACACCCTAAAATGGATATACTTGTGACCTTACATTACACACACTAATTTTCATCTATTAATTAATCGGTTTTTAATCATTAATTAATCATCTATATTCTTGTAATTTCATTCCCGAAATAATCTAATCAAATCCCCAAAATTAATTAAATAATTAATTTTCTTTAATTAATTAACCTTAATTGATTAATCTACATTAATTAATTAAATTCAATTTCCTAAAGTTTAAATTTAAATATTTAAACTTGCCAATTAATTCTTCTAATTAATTTAATTTCATTCAATAATTCAATTCTAAACCAAAAAGAATTCAATTATCTCACATGTTGAATACTTTAATTACAAAAATGAAGTAAATATTCAATTAAATTCTTTCTTTAGTTCAAAAAAAGAGAACTCTTGATCAAATCTTTGATTGCACGAATTACTCAACCTACCTCTTCAGTTAAAAAATGTAACTCCAAATTACCTCTCCAGCTCAAAAGGTAACTCATAATCAGCTATTTAGTTAACCAAACTTTATCTCCCATCTCCGTGTTAAGGAGGTGACGTTTACTAAGGGCTTCTCCAGTTCCCTTTGATCTTAACTGTTCTTCCTCCTATCTCTGGGATTGATCTCAACCATTCATATCATTTCCATATTCTATATAATCAACCCTTCATAACCATTTGAAGGATCTAGGATTTCAAGCTTTCGTGTGCCATTACTCTGTCAGACTGGTTCAAGCATGAAGCCTTCTTGCAATAAAAGAATTCAATATCATATTCTCGATGCTCCCAAGTCATAGATGTTGCCCACACCAATACTGAGCAACACACAAATAACATTTCAGAAGGAGTAGAGAGAGACAATAGAAGATTTGAGCTTTTTTAGTTTGCATTCGTTTGTATTCCTCCTTTATTGCTTGTCATTTTATTGTTCATAGTTTCATACTTAGTAGAATTTATTGATCTTTCCCCCTTTGCAAATCGGTGCTACTAATCCCCCTCGTTAACTCAAGATTGTGGAGACAAGATTCAAACTCGTGACACATGGATATGTCATCTCTCCTAATATCAAAATGAGGTGATATTTCTCTATTAGATCTATTGAAGGATAGAATAAATCTTCCCTAGCTAAGAGGGAGTGTTAATGTTTGTAGCTTTGGTCAGATTATTCTAACCTTAAGAATTTGATATCTCTCCTTCTTTATATATTTATATCAAAGGTATTCATATCGATATTCATATATACCAAAAGTATATAATTGTCATTGTTAATAATACTATCAACATATGTTGACAACATCAGTATTAACATTGACACTGTCGACATGTATTTTGAATGGTAAGTTGAAAGTATACCGATGTGAGTATCGACTAGTATCACAATGATTAATATTAATATCAATGTTAATGAAGATCGAGATGGTTAACATTAGGAAATCAATATTAGAGTATCGAAATGATAACATACATAAACATATCGATACTAGTTATCAATGAGAGTTTATATTAAGCAAGAACGAGTATCATTTACATATTACATGGTTTAGTAGTAATGAAAGACCAAATAAAAAATCAGTGTTAGTAAGACATGTCTCACATAGAGACATGTCTCTACATGGACATGTTACACATAGAGACATGTCTCTACTGGGGACATGCCTCCCCATCCTTGTATATAATGTGAAGTCGATAAGATCTTGTAAATACACATAAATATAAAGTGGAGACTTAATGACACATAGATTGTCAATGATAATATTATTGCAAAGGATAGTATTAATATAGCAGAAGAAAATAAACATATTGTAGAACATATGTCGATTGGAGATTATATAAATGAGAAGTCTATCATATTGGTTGATAGTAAGATATTTATAATATCTCTGGGAGATCGATATATCCTTGCAGATCAATATTGACAAACATATCAAATCACATTAATAGCAATATACATTCAGTCTTCTTCAGATATTGAGAAATGTATGTCTTCTATACATATTAGTAAATTAGAAGACATCATTAGTTATATTATATTGATATTGATATATATCAAATAACTGAATTGATATTATATATATATATATATATATATATATATATATATATATATATAAGTAGGATAATCTTCTAAGAGAGAAGTTATNAATTTATATTATATATATATATATATATATATATATATATATATATATATATAAGTAGGATAATCTTCTAAGAGAGAAGTTATCTATCACATTCAAATTGAAAGTAATAAGATAATATTCTAAGAGAGAAGTTATCTATCATATTCAAATTAGGAGATCAAGATAGAAGAGATAATATTCAATCGAGAGATTATCTAAGATATACATATATATTTTAAGATCAACCCTGGTTAGATAAAATTCTATTGTGAATTTATCTAATATATATACATAAAATTTTGAAAGAGTTACATTCTCAAATCTAATCAATCAACAACAAAGAGAATTCAAAAAGTAGAATTTTATCTCTCATGTCTTTTTGTAAATTAGAAATAAAAATGTGTTGAACATTATTATCAGGCACATGATAATAAATTTTAGCATGTAAATGCTTAAATCTACCAATAAAATGAGTCACTTTCTCTTTAACATAGTGTTTACAATGCATTAAATCAATTAAGGAGATTTGAGGACCAATGTTGTTTTGAAATTATTGGATAAAAGCATTAGTAATTTTGTGAAAAGAATTAATTGAAAAAGGGGGTAATGAACAAAACCATTGTAAGGCCTTATCTCAAAAGGTCCTAGTGAACAACTTTGTCATAAACCTTTGATCATGAAATAAATCACTACACAATGTTTGGAATGTTTTGACATGAGTGAAAGGATCACCCTTGCCATTATAAGTCTGAAGCTAAGGAATCTATATATAATGTGGGATAATGACATGAATGAAATCTAAAGACAAAGGACTAGCACTATCACATGTAGGGATGTTGAATTTGTATTGCGTCAAGGAAGAAATTTGTTATTGCAAAGAAGAGATAGTTTGACCAAAAATTTTGATGGTTGAATCATTAGAATGAATTGTCAAAACAGATATGTTGGAAGTGTTTGGCATATTGTTGGACATAGAAGGAATGATGGGATATGAAAAGGGAACATACTGATAAGTGGGAATGGTTGTGTTAGTAACAACTAAGAGGGGGGGGTGAATCAGTGGCCTCAAAAACTTATCCTTAAACTTAACCACCAATAAATAAACCTCAGATTATTATGTCCCTACAAGATGTATGCCATGAAATGCTTATAATGATTAACTATTTGTTAGTTTACCTTGTCTGTCCTTATTCCCCTTGATTACCAATAGGTAGTAAAACTATTTATCAAAATATAGTAAATATGCAAAGTATAGCGATAAATCTAGTGTTAACTATGTCAGATACAAAATAGTAAAGAAATGAATCATACACACATAACACATGAATTTTTAACATGGAAACCCTATTAGGGGAAAAACCACTAGGACCGGTACCCCAAATTTTCACTCTTCTGAAGTGAGCCCTGTTAGGAGCCAACCCTGTTAAAGGTAACAAACACGCTATTAGGTGTGGCCTTGTTAGAGGATTTTACACATATAGGTTGTCACTTAGTATCGGGCATCTAATGCTTCCATCCTTGAAGCAGCCTCTCTCTTAGAATGTTAATAGGCATTAGGCATATCCAATGCCAATTTCATGAATCAACCTTTTTGGCACTCCTTGGGATGTACCTCAATATATAGAAGACTGTTAAGTCCTGCTCTGTTAAGAGACTTGATGCTTCAATGGTTAAACTAAAACAAAATGACCTATTTCTAATGCAACTAGAATTGTAGATTTTCAAATCTATTTAAGTACATTACCTCTCTGATCAATGTGTCAATTCAATTCTTTTGTGCTCCATACTTTCTTCTCTGTGATGTTGTGCTTATTGTTCATCGGTGTCTGCAGAATTCCTTAGCTGTCCTAGCTTAATTGATCAGTACTGCATGAAGTTGTTCTTCATTAGTTTCTCTTTAGCATCCTATTTCTATTCACTCCCCTTAATCCCCTTTTCAAGTGATACAAAAATGAATTAAGCTTGTCTCTTATATAGACATGATATTCTCTGTTTCTTGATTCTTGATTCTTGATTCTTGATTCTTTATTCTTGGTGTAAAAAAAAATCTAGCCAATTTTATTTAAAGCATAAATCCTGATTTGTCTCATAGTTATCTTCATACCAATTGTATAAATCAGCTTTAAATCAATTACTTAACTCTAGTTGATTAAAACAATGAAAAAAACCAGTTAAGTCTATCTTTAGCTCTTGCTAACTAGATATTTTGTCATTTTCTGAACTCTCTGTTCCATTGGTCAAATTTATAGTTAGTTGTCAGTTACAACTGTCAGTTATGTTGGTGTGACTCCAGTCAGTTTCGGGATCTCCGTCCATCGGGCATCATTGGATTTTTACTCATCGGGCAACTCTGTTTTTAGCTTGTCGGGCATCCTGTGGTTTTGCTTCATCAGTCAACACTGTCTTCTTCTCATCGGGTATCACTATGACTTTTCTTCTTTTCCTTTACCAAGGGTGTGCACTCCATTAGTGTTATCTATCACTTAGTGAATACTTGACTTTTATGCATTGTTGAAAGCATAACCTTTGCTCCATTGATTCTCTGAATTCTTTGGCATTATTTACATGACTATATAGATGATATCAAGTTGACATCAATGACAATAAAAACCATTAACTAATTTAATGTCTTGTATTATCTTCAACTTAACATTATCAAACATTCAATCAATTACATGTCATCAATCTCTCCCTTTGGCATTGATGGCAATATACTATATTATCACACTATACTATTTCTAATACAATATGAAATACAATTTTTGAGTTTCATCAAACTACCAATCTCTTCCTTTTGTCAACTGATAAATGTCAAAACTTTGGTAAGCTCTGTTTTAGCTTAGATTTGATTCTTACAACTCTTTATCTTTTGATGTGTTGTGTACTCTTCTTGTGTCAATTTCTCTCCTTTGACTTTCCTTCTTCTTTTATGTCTCTGTCTCTTGTTAGCAACTCTCCCTTAGGATATACTTTCTCTCCCTGTTGGAGTAATTTGATAATGAATAACCTCTCTCTCTCTTTTCTGTTAGAAGAATTTGATAATATGGATACTTTCTCTCCCTTTGACAACAATGCCAAACAAATATTTTACAAAATATCTGACATTCATGTCAAACTATCATTCTTCTCCTATCCATAATATATTCCTTGAATTTCCCTTATCCATCATCAATATAACAATATGTTCTAGTGCTCGATTTTGATATATACATGTCTGTATATAAATTTATCTTTGAAGTTCATCTCTTTTCTTGCATCAACAAGAATTATATTCTGATAATAAGTAGGCTGATGTAGCCTTCAGTCATTTTATTGACTGGTAGTTAAGGGTTTGACCCCTAGTCTCTTTCTCAAGTATTCAAATGTATTCTTGGGTAGTGGCTTGGTGAAGATATCAGTAAATTGTTCTTTTGATTGCACATACTCAAGTATCACTTCTTTTTCTTGAACTTGTTCTCTCAAGTAATGATACTTGATGGAAATGTGTTTATTCTTTGCATGCATGACTGGATTCTTGGAAGTCTTTATTGCACTAGTGTTATCACAATAGATAATCACTGGTTCTGAGATCATCATATACATACCTTCCAGCAACTATTTGATCCATGCAATGTTTGAGCAATTTGTAGCAGCAACAACATACTCTGCTTCTACAATGGACTGAGAGATGCATCCCTATTTCTTCCTAATCCATGTGACAAGTTTGTCACCCATAAAGAATGCTCCTTCATTCATGCTCTTTCAGTCATCAATATTTCTATCCCAATCAGTGTTGGTAAACACCTTAAGTTCAAATTTTCCTTCTCTTCTATACCATAAGCTAAATTCCTTAGTATTCTTCAAATATCTTAGAACTCTTTTCATAGAAATCATATGTGATTCCCTGGAGCTAGTAGAAAATCTAGTAACAATTCCTAATGCATGTGCAATATCTTTTCTAGTGTGTACAAAATACATGAGTTTTCCAATCATTGATATGTACAAAGACTGATTTACCTCTATTTTTTTGTCCTCCTTTGTTAACTTACATCCAATAGCCATCGGTATTCCAACTGGTTTGGAATCTTCCATCTTGAATATTTTCAGGACCTCTTTGATGTATTTGGACTGTGTAATGAAAATACCTTCACCTTGTTGAATGATCTGTACACCAAAAAAAAACTTGATCTCACCAAATATAGACATCTCAAACTCTTTGATCATCTCATTAGCAAATGATTTGCATATCATATCATTTCCTCCAAATATGATGTTATCAATAAATATTTCAACAATCAAGGTGTTAGCATCAGTATCTTCTTTTAAATAAATATTACTATTTTCACTAGTCCTTATGAATCCAATACTTATTAGATAGGAATGAAGTCATTCATACCAGGCTCTTGGAGCTTGTTTCAATCCATACATGGATTTGTGAAGTCTACATACCATGTCCCTCTTGTCTGGATCAACAAACCCTTCTTGTTGTTTAATGTATACTTCTTCTTCAAGTATTCCATTTAGGAATGCTTACTTGACATCCATCTGGTATACCTTGAATCCTTTGAATGCAACATAAGCAATTAATATTCTTACTCCTTCTAGCCTAGAAATGGTGCAAAGGTCTCTCCATAGTCTATACCTTCTTCTTGTGCATACCCTTTGCTTACTAGTCTTGCTTTGTTCCTTGTGACTTCTCCATTCTCATTCAGCTTATTCCTAAATATCCATTTTGTATCGATGACATTCTTGTCATCTGGTCTTCGCACAAGTGACCATTTTTTTTTTCTCAATCTGTTTAATCTCATCATTCATAGAACTTATCCATTCCTCATTATCTAGTGCAACATTGATAGATTTTGGCTCAAACTCACAAATCAAACAATTTGAGTTTAAAGACTTACATCTTGTTCTTGTACCAAATTTCTTATCTCCTCTGATCTAGACCTGAAGATGGTTCCTTCTTACATATCTTGCAAGTACAAGTACAGTTCTTTGTCTATCAGCTTGATCATTATTTTGATCTTCATTCTATTTTTCATCACCTTGCATATTATCTTGATCATTATCCTGACCATCGGTATTTGCAGTCTAATGCTTGGGAGCAATGATTTGTAGCTCAGAGGCTCTACATTGTTGGTAGGGTATAGTGTCAAGTTCCTCATTGTAATTGAACTTGTTGTAGTCTTTTGGTTCTTTAGTGCTTTCTTGTTCATTCTTCTGTGCAAATTCATCTATCTTTACATTTGCACTTTCAATAATTTTGTTAGAGGCTTTGTTTAGACATTTGTAATCCTTTCTCTTGGTAGAATACCCTAGAAATATTCCTTCGTCACTCTTGGAGTCAATTTTTCTATTTCTTTCATCTTTTAAGATATAACATTGACTGCCAAAAATTTTGAAATAACTTACATTGGGTGTGTATCCATATCATAGCTCATAAGGTGTCTTCTTTGAGTCCTTTTTCAATTGTACTCTATTAAGTGTGTATACAATAGTACTGATAGATTCCCTCCAAAAAATTTAGGTGATTCCTTTCTCTATCATCAGTGTTCTAGCACAATCAACTATTGATCTGTTCCTTCTCTCAGCAATCCCATTTTATTGTGGCGTTCTTGGTGCAGAAACCTGTCTTTTTATACCATGCTCATTACAAAAGTTAGTGAATTCATCTAATATAAACTCACCTCTTCTATCTAATCTCAAACATTTTAGATCCTTACCACTTTTCTTCTCTACCATAGCCTTATACCATTTGAACATCTTAAATGCTTCTGATTTATCTTTTAGAAATATATATGTCATCATTCTAGAGTAATCATCAACAAAGAGAATAAAACATCTATCTCCATAATATCTGTTTGTCCTCATAGGTCCACATAGATCAGTGTGGACTAATTCTAGAATTGCATTAGATGTATGGGTTTTTCTTTTGAAACTAGACTTTGTCATTTTACCTTTTTGACAATTTTTACACATGATGTTGGCAGGCTTGGTCATCGTCAGTAAGCCTCTAACATTTCTCTTTTTGCTAATTTTCATCATTTTTTCAAAGTTCACATGACAAAGTCTTTTGTTCCATATCCATATGTCTTCATTTGTAGCAATCAAACAAGTGGAGTCAGTATCATTCAGATAGAATAAGTTACCTTTTGTCTGCTCACTGGTACCAATAAGATTTCTAGATTTGTTGAAGATCTTTGCCTTCTAATTTTAAAATGCTACTTTGTGACCTAAATTATTCAACTGAGAAACACTCAATAGATTATAATTCAATCCATTTACCCAATAATCATTCTCACCCTTTATCTAGTTATTCAACGTTATTGTTCCTCTACCTTCAACTGGACAAGGTGTATCATTTCCCATTCTTATTGATCCACCCTTGTAGTATTCAAAAATCTCAAAAATTTTCTTATCACCGGTCATATGATGAGTGCAGCCACTATCTATGATCCAAACATCATTTTTGCTAATTTTAGATATGAGAGTTGTTTCTACATACCTTTCTTCATCATCATTTGAATCATCCTTCAGAGCCACAAACACCATCTACATGTCTTCTTCAGATTCGGTGTCAGTATCATCATCATTTCATTTTGCTAAGTAGCTGACCTTCTTTCATTTGTCCTTATAGTCTCAGTTATCTCTTCTTTCTGATTGTCGGTAGCTTCTGTAATCACCTCTGTCAGACTTCTTCTCAAAACATCTGTCATTACTTTTGTCATCTTTTCTTCTATTAGTACATCTTGCAGCAAAATGTCCAATCTCTTTACAATTAAAACAAACAAGTTGTAACTTCCCTTTGTATTTACCTTTGCCTCTCTGCATTCTTCTAGCCATAAGCGCTTCAATTTCATCAAGATCATCTTCTTCATTTTCACTATCACTATCTTTTCTCATAGTGTTTTTATGACTTGATTTACTTATTCTCATAGAAGTTTTGAATGCAAACTCTATGTTTGGTAAGACACTATTATCAAATTTATTCATCTCAAATTATATCAGTCTTCCAATTAAACTATCTAGAGTAACATTACTATTTTCTACTGATCTTATTTCTTGAATGGAACATACTTTAATAGCATAAGTAGGCAGTACGGTTCTTAGAATTTTACTTAACACTATATCTTCTTCTAGTATACCTTCAAAACCTTGGATAGCATTGACTACTTCCTTAATTCTTGTGTTGTACTGAGTGATGTTTTCTCCTTCTTTCATTTTGAGATCATCAAACTTTCCTCTAAGGATTTCTTCCTTGGCTCTCAAAACATTTTTGTCACCACCATGTACAAGCTTCAATTTGTCCCACATCTGCTTTGCAGTTTTGAATTCTTTGACATCTTCAAATTCAGCATCAGAGAGTGATGAAGCAAGCTCTATCATCACGCCATTATGTTCATGCTTCTCTCTCATTTGTTCAACTGTTGGTGCTCTTATGGGAAACACATATTTAGTTTCTAGGAATTGAGTAACATCATTACCAATACCTAATAAGTGGACTCTTATTCTTCTCTTCCATGAAGCAAAATTATATTTGTTCAACTTGGGCACATCTCATCTATTCATCTTGTGATCTTTGGATTAGGTCTTGAAACCTTCCTTCTAAGCACACAAGCTCTGATACCAATTGTTAGTAATAATTGAGGGGGGGTGAATCAATGGCCTAAAAAACTTATCCTTAAACTTAACCACCAATTAATAAACCTCAAATTATTATGTCCCTACAAGATGTATGCCATGAAATACTTATAATGATTAAATTTCTATTAGTTTACCTTGTTTGTCCTTATTCTTCTTGATTACCAATAGGCAGTAAAACTATTTACCGAAATACAGTAAATATGCAGAGTATACCGATAAATACAGTGCTAACTATGTCAGATACAAAACAGTTAAGAAATCAATCATACACACATAACACATGAATTTTTTATGTGGAAACCCTATTAGGGGAAAAACCACTAGGACTGGTACCCCAAATTTTCACTCTTATGAATTGAGCCCTGTTAGGAGCCAACCCTATTAAAGGTTACAAACACACTGTTAGGTGTGACCTTCTTAGAGGATTTTACACATATAGGTTGTCACTTAGTATCAGGCATCTAATGCTGCCATCCTTGAACTAGCCTCTCTCTTAGACTATCAATAGACATCGGGCATATCCAATGTTACTTTCATGAATCAACCTTTTTGGCACTCCTTGGGATGTACCTAAATATATAGAAGACTGTTAAGTACTGCTCTATTAAGAGACTTGATGCTTCAATGGTTAAACTGAAACAAAATGACCTGTTTATAATGCAACTTGAATGAATATTTTTAGATCTATTTAAGTACATTACCTCTCTGATCAATATATCAATTAAATTATTTTGTGCTCCATACTTTCTGCTCTCTGATATTGTGCTTAATGTGTTGGTTGTATTTCCTGTTTTGCTAGCTATCTCTTGTTCCTTGTCCTTTTCTCTGTCAAGTTTTAGGTTTTGAAGTCTAAACTTTGCTTAAATTTGTAAAAAACCTGAAAACCCTAGGCTATCCAAGTGTTAGACGATGAATTTAAACCCTAGGTCATGTCTTATGTTTAAGCGTTACTTTTTCCCATTCACTTAAGGCATGTGTTTCATTTTAAGTCGCTTTGTCCTGTTACCCCGAGCGAATATACCATTTGTCTTCCCGACTTTGTATTTTCCTTGTGTCACGTAGTCTCCTTAAGAATCAGCATATTCCTTCATTGTTATGAGACTTAGCGATTTCCTTCATGTCGGGTAGTCGTGGGATAACCATGTTATAAATCTTTATGGAGGAGGGACCCATTGCTTAGTTGGGTGATCGCGTGAAGTTCTTAACAGTTTGCAAAATGTCTTCAGACTTCGCGATTAACTTTTGTCGTGTCATCGCCAAATGAATCAAAGTTAACAGTTAAGTCAAGCCTTTAGTCGCGTGGTCTCAAAAAGGAATGGCGGTTAAGAGATTTTAATTCAGACTTCGCAACAGACCGTCTGTGGTTTGCGGCAATGCTTAGTCGGGAAGTCGCCAGGACTAGACGATGGCTCAGTTCTCCAGTATGCAGTGAGTGAACAAATGATTTTGTGACATCTATCAAAAGGTGGCTGGATGTTAAAAGATTTCTGCATGATCGCCAGAAGGAGAAAGTTGATTCAGCTACTTCGAGACTAAGGTGTGTTGCCCTCAGTTGCAGAGTCTGAGAATGATTTAAGGGCAGGCATGAATATCTGGTGATTAAGCGACGGCCGTAGGATGAAGGAATCAGAAGATCTCATGGTGGTCGTAGAGTCTAAGAAGAAAAGTGCCCCAAGGACAAATTCCTCCCAACTTGGCAATAAGGGTTTGTCGCACAGTCGTCAGAATTTAGAAGGGGGCGCATACAACTTGTTAAGGTAAATTACAATGCTCAGGACTTGTTTTTGCGATTGGGCGACTAGGCATTGTCACGTAGTCTTGAAACAGAATAAAAGCATTAAGTGATAGGGAGATAAGTGTGAAGGTTAAGCATAACGGCAAGTCGCAAGGTCTCTGAAAGAAAGATGAGTTAGTCTTAACTCCACGCGACTATGGTTTCAGTTGTGTCGCCTGGTCGCCAGATTGTAATTTGAGTCAGCCAAGGTTAAGAAAATACTTTGTCGCCAAGTCTTGTAATGGAGCCATGGTTAATAATAGAGGCCCGTGACAAAGAGACTTAATACAGTCATGAAGTCGCCTGATCACAAAATCAGAAAAGTGGCAGCAGTTTGTTGATGTGACAGAGTAAATCTCTCGACAACCAATCACAGGCTCATATTTTGATTACTGTGCAAAAGAGTAACTGAGATATGAGACAGACAATGAATTAGAATGTGACATGTAAGCTCTCTTAAATGTTATATGATTTCTTTGAGGATTCACTTTTAAAAATTTGATTTCCTTTCAACTTCGTTCAACTACGGCTAGGTTTTCTGTTCAAATTCACAGCATGTCAAATTAATGGCGGAACTGATGTTTCTAAATTATGAGATGCGTACTCTGAATGACGGCTATAAGGAGTTGATGGTGCATTCATTATCATTCACCGTGATTTTAGTTTTCAGAGCCAAGTTGCTAAGTTTTCAAACAAAAAAGGAATATTCTTCTTAGTTTGCAGTGTTTCCAGAATTGATCAGTGAATTCTAAATTGCAGGAAATTGTGCACAGAACAGTCAGTTGATACCTGAGATAGATTTGTTTCAATTTCAGTTAGAAAAGAGAGATTTAGACTTTGCAAGGATGAGCATAGCTATGAGCGTCGCTTCAACAAGTGGTGGGAGTGGAGAGGAACAGAAAGGAAAACCGAGTTTCTCTGATGAGTTTCTGCGTCTCCTGCCTGGTTCAATGCAGAATAAGAAGGCTGATGCAGGTGTCCTCCTAGATGAGTACAACAACATTTGAGATGCTATGACCCCGGGCACAACATGTTACTATCTTTTCACCTACTTCTATAAAAATTCTGATAAACCCATACCAGTATCAAACCCTTGGACATGTGGTCTTTCTAGGTTACTTGTTCCTGATGTTTTCTTAGATGTAGACCTATTTCTTGACCTAGAAAATCACTATGATGCCCTGACAAAGACTATTAAAAGGGATGATGGTGCTGCCCTGTTAATATTAAATAGAAACTCATTCATGCAAGCCTTTGGATTATTCAACACCATGTCTACAAAAATTGACATGACAAAACAGCAGAAGAGGTATAGTTCCAAGCCTAGTATTGCAAAAGGCTTGTTACATAAGAATATGCCAAAAGAATTGAAAAATTACTTAGGTCCTATGGTTGAGCTGTATCCATATTAATATAAGGACCTACATTTCTATATCAAGTATAATTCTTATGCCCTATGTAGAGTACTAGGGATAGATGGAGATGCAGAGAGAATCAGTGCTGGCATCTTGATGATGGTACTAGACCTGCAAGAGGTGCATTCAAGCACCAGTTATGATTACATACAACATATAATTGACGAAATGCATGAGTTTTTTGTTGCAACCCAAAAAAAATTAAAGAACCCCAAGGAGAAGGAGCCTAAATTCTTGCATTACTCAGTCCTAATGCACCTTCTCTTATACTTCAATTTTGTAATCATGAATGTGCATAACTTATCCCCTCAGAGATTCTATTAATCAGCACCAAATCCTATCTAGTTTTGGGTCATGGTTTTGAATTATACTTCTAGGGATTGTGACTACTGTGCCTTCCAGAATTGGATTGTATATCCAATTGTTCAAAGTTTGGGGACAAGTAGGACTAGAGTCCCATTGAAGATCATACAACTGCTCAGGCCTTGTGAGTATTCTGATAATTGGCCTAGAAATCATAACTAGGGTGACTTCTTCTTGGAGGAGAATTTCACCATCATCAGAGTATATGGGTGCATTCACCCACCTCATATATTACCATATCATATGCCTGCAAGAGTAGCTGCAATGGAATTCATTTGGTAGCTGATGCTAACAGATAATGAGCACTTTGCACCTCACAAAAAGGGGGCAGCCCCTTATAGGTACATTGACCCAGAGGGCTTCATGGCAGGGGTTAGGAAGTTGTATACTCCTACCATCCCTAATACCAATGTTCATTGTGAATGCATAGAAGAAGATTCAACAAGAAACATTTTGGATGAGGATGATATTCATATGAGAAGAATAAGAATCCAGGAGTTGCTGAAGCTAGAGACACAAATAAAAAGAAATGGGTTGTCCTTTGTGGGTTTTTACCCTGATCTCCCATATTTTGATAGGATTAAGGCCATGATAGATAATTACTATGTGCTTGTAGAGCAATTGGATAGTGTTCTGGATAAGAAAGGTGCTCAGTCACCTGAACACTTAGAATCAGAATATGAGAGTGGTGATGACAGTGATTATGCATGTCCTCCCATGAGTCCTCCACCACAACAAGCCTCGGAGCAAGAAATGGATGAGATCCCACAGTTAGAGGGAGCAGAAGAACACATTGTAGATATGACAGTTGCCACCCAGCGTGATGATATAGAGGAGCCTGCTGCAAAGAGGCAGAAATTGGAGTTAGGGCAACCTTCAGTAGAAGGACAAAGTAAGAAAAGGGATAAGGTTAAGTCCTTAGTACCTGGCACAAGGTTATATGATCACAACCTGAGAAAAGAAATCAGGGAAGGAAAGAAGCAACGGCCTGACCCAGAAGATGAAGTTAAGATTCCACTCAGGGCATGTGTTGATGAAAGATTGCTTAATCAGAAAAAGTTTCTAGATGATGACAACTTTATAAAAATAGAGGAGTTCAAGGACTTCCTAAGGTGGCACAAAACAAAGCAGATAAAATCCCAATTAACTGTGGATGGAAAAGAAACAATAACAAGTGAAGCCCTGGTGGCCTTATAGAATTATGATCTTGAGAGTGAGGATATTTCTCCCGAGGATGCCAGGAAGATGGTGTTGGGAAGTGGTATATTATTGGCTGAAGGATGGGATTTAGCATCTGCTTTCATTATAGATCAAATCAGAAAACAACCAGATCTTAAGATGGCCAGTGAAGTCCAGGTAGGAGAGATGATTAAAGGATTTGGGTATAGCCCAAAATCTCAGGCCTTTGCAATGTGGAGTTTAAGACCGAAAGACCAGAAGCCCCAATTAGTGAACATTCAAGAGAATATGGTGGGGAATCAGATGTTGTGGTCAGTACAAAATACAGGGGACTTAGAAATCTCTCAAATTATGACACACTGGGCTCAACTCAATGAGGACAAGACAAAACAATTGTTTGAGAGGTATAATACTCTATTGGAAGAAACAAGTGCACTGTCTAAGGATAGAGACATGTGCCACATACAACTATACCAGAGGAATCAGCTGATCAAGACATTGACAGATGAATTGGAGGTGAAGCCTGAGGTAGTGTATGTGCCTGCACAACTACCACCAATGTAGATTGAAGATAAGCCTAAGTCAGAATAGGCTGTGGAACAATAGGTGGATGAAGAAAAAATAAATGCAATAGCTTTGAAAGCATTGAAAGGTATACTACAACATAGAATTGAGATTCTAAAAGACAAAGCTTATGTTGTAGTCAATACATATAATAAGTTGCCGACATTGCATACTGAGGTAATGGGGTATCTTGCCATTCTTAACCCTTACTTCACAAAGTGTTCTGCTAGGGAAAATTTATTTGAGAAGTTGTCTTCTCTACAAGCTATAAGAGCAGATTTTCCTCCAATAGTCACAGAGGTTGAAGATGAGATCAAAAGAGTTAACATTGCTCTCTCATTCTTCAAAG
>MU226912.1:1017858-1075258 GCA_018584345.1 Thuja plicata
TTTTTTCTTGGTCATATGAGGACTTGAAGGCATATAGAGAGGACCTCTTCCAACATGAAATTCCTCTAAAATCAGATGTCAAGCCATTCAGACAGAAACAAAGACCCATTAACCCCTTGTTGGCTCCCAAAATGCAGCAGGAGTTGATGAAACTTAAGGATGCTGGGATAATTCAACCGATTAGACACTCAAAATGGGTATCAAATCTAGTGCCAGTCAGGAAGAAGAATGGTGACATCAAATTGTGTGTTGATTTCAGAAATCTTAATATTGCTTCATTGAAGGATAATTATTCACTGCCTAATATGGAAGCAATGTTGCATAAGGTGACGGGTTGTGAATTGCTATCAATGATGGATGGTTTTTCAGGTTACAACCAAGTTCTAGTCAAAGAATCAAAACAATATAAGACTGCATTTACTACTCCTTGGGGAACATATGTTTATATCAGAATGCCTTTTGGTTTGATAAATGCAGGTGTAACTTTTCAGAGAGCCATGCACGTTGCTTTTAAAGATTTTATTGATTTATTCATGGTTGTTTACCAAGATGATTTAAATGCATATTCTAAGAGGGCTAATGATCATTGTGATCATTTGGATAAGATTTTTAATAAAGCATTAGAATATGGTGTTTCATTAAACCCTAGGAAGTGCCACTTTGCAGTTAAAGAGGGAAAATTGCTTGGGCATATAGTGTCCAGAGAAGGGGTAAGAATAGATCCTGAAAGGGTTGAAGCAATTCAAAAGGTAGTTTCTCTAAGAAACTTAAAAGGTGTACAATCTTTCTTAGGAAAGATTAATTTTGTCAGAAGATTTGTAGCCAATTTTGCTGAAATTGTCAAGCCCATTGTGAAGTTGTTAAAAAAGGATACTAAGTTTGTTTGGAATGATGAGGCTCAAGAAGCTTTTGAAAGGATAAAGAAGGCAGTGCAGGAAACTCCAGTGTTGAAATATCTGGATTACACTAAGCCTTTCTCCCTGTTTTCATTTGCTTCAGAAAGATGAGAAAGGATTTGAACACCCCATAGCCTTTTATAGTAAATCCTTGCAAGCTGCAGAACTTAATTATGAAATAATGGAAAAGCAAGCCTACGCATTGGTAAAGGCTGTGAAGTCTTTTAGGCCATATTTTGTGTGTGCCAAGGTGCAGGCCTATGTTCTACATTCAGCAGTGAAGGATATTCTTACACAGTTAGAGGTTACTGGGAGGAGATGCAAATGGATTACAAGGATCCAAGAATTCAATCTGGAAATCAATATCACCAAATTGGTAAGAGGCCAAGGCTTGGCCAAACTTATGATAGAGGAGAACCTAGATTTAGTGCAATCAAATCAAACAGAGGCACATGATCAAGCCATTACCAGTATAGAGAGACAACCATATTATATTGATATTGTCTTCTTCCTCAAAAATGCTAAATGTCTTGATTATTTGTCTAATAATCAAAAGAGAAGTTTGAAGCTGCAAACTCAAAGATATGTTTTGATTCAAGGAGATTTATTTTGGAAAGATAAGAATGGTGTTCTATTGCTATGCCTTGACAAACATCAATCTGAGAAGGTCCTAATTGAGATGCATGAAGGACAGTGTGGAGGTCACTTTTCTGCTAAGACCACTGCCCATAAAATTTTAAGGGCATGTTATTATTGGCCTACTCTGTTCAAAGATACCTATACACATGTTAGGAAATGTGAACAGTGTCAGAGGTTCTCCAATAAGTTGAAATTTGTAGGTGCTCTGTTACTCAACCCAGTGAGTGCTCAGGCTCCTTTTGCTGTATGGGGCATTGATTTTATTGGTGAATTTCAAGAAAAGTCTAGTGCAGGACACAGTTGGATTTTAGTTTCCATAGACTACTTTACTAAATGGATTGAGGCTATCCCTACAAGGAAAGCAACAAGTAAGGTGGTTACTAAATTTTTGTTAGAAAAAATCCTGACCAGGTTTGGTGTGCCCAATAAATTAATAATGGATAATGCTATGAGTTTTAGATCAGAGGAAATGACAAGTTTCTGTGAGCAGTATGGGATTACAATATCATATTCATCCCCATATCATCCACAGGCCAATGGACAAGCTGAGTCTAACAACAAAAGCATATTGAAAATATTGAAAAGGACTCCAGAGAAAAACAAAAGGACTTGGCATACAAAACTGAGATTAGCTCTTTGGGCTGATAGGATAACACTTAAGAAGGCAACTGGTCAATCACCTTTTGAGTTAGTGTATGGTTTACAAGAAAGATTTCCTATTAACAATTTATTGCCTATTTGTCAATTCATTCAAGAGGAAAATTTAGATGTCTCTGGAAATATGCAAAATAGAATGATGCAGTTGAATGAATTGGATGCGATAAGGAGAAATAATCAGAGAGAAACTGTCAAGCTACAGCAAAAAATGAAATATCTTTTTGACAGGAGGGCTACTGAGAGAAAGTTCCAAGTTGATGATCTAGTTCTCCAATGGAATGCAAGGGCAGAGGATAAAGGCAAGCATAAGAAGTTTGAGTCTTTGTGGCTGGGACCGTTCATTATTGCGGAAAAATTTGGTAAAGACTCATACTTGTTGAAGAATATGGAAGGAGATCTCTTTGAGTTGCCTGTGCATGGGCAGTTTTTGAAGCCTTTCTTCAAGTAAAGGTTCAAGGTGCACAAGTAATTTTGTATATTATTCTCGTTTCATTGTCCCTTGTTTGTAAATTCTGTATATATTTCCCTTTCTACTTTAGGGTTTTTCTCCGTTAGGGAGGTGGTCTGCAACCAGAGATTCTGTGGTTCTCGGTAAAAAATTGCATTTAACCATCCTCAGTTAGAGCCACTATTGGTTGTATTTCTTGTTTTTCTAGCTATCTCTTGTTCCTTGTCCTTTTCTCTGTCAAGTTTTAGATTTTCAAGTCTAAACTTTGCTCAAATTTGTAAAAAACTTGAAAACCCTAGGCTATCCAAGTGTTAGACGATGAATTTAAACCCTAGGTCATGTCTTATGTTTCAGTGTTACTTTTTCCCATTCACTTAAGGAATGTGTTTCATTTTAAGTCACTTCGTCGCGTTACTTCAAGCGAATATACCATTTGTCTTCCCGACTTTGTATTTTCCTTGTGTCGCGTAGTCTCCTTAAGAATCAGCATATTCCTTCATTGTTATGAGACTTAGCGATTTCCTTCATGTCAGGTAGTCGCGGGATAACCATGTTATAAAGCTGTATGGAGGAGGGACCCACTGCTTAGTCAGGTGATCGCGTGAAGTTCTTAACAATTTGCAAAATGTCTTCAGACTTCACGATTACCTTTTGTTGCATCATCGCCAAATAAATCAAAGTTAACAGTTAAGTCAAGCCTTCAGTTGCATGGTCTCGAAAAGGAAAAGCGGTTAAGAGATTTTAATTCAGACTTCGCGATAGACCGTCTGTGGTTTACGGCAATGCTTAGTCAGGAAGTCGCCAGGGCTAGATGATGACTCAGTTCTCCAGTATGCAGTGAGTGAACAAATGATTTTGTGACATGTGTCAAAAGGTGGATGAATGTTAAAAGATTTCCGCATGATCGCCAGAAGGAGAAAGTTGATTCAGCGACTTCGAGACTAAGGTGTGTTTCCCTCAGTCATAGAGTCTGAGAATGATTTAAGGGAAGGAATGAATATCTGACGATTAAGCGACTGCCATAGGATGAAGGAATCAGAAGATCTGATGGTGGTCGTAGAGTCTGAGAAGAAAAGTTCCCCAAGGAAAAATTCCTCCCGACTTGGCGATAAGGGTTTGTCGCACAGTCGTCAAAAGTTAGAAGGGGGCGCATACAACTTGTTAAGGTAAATTCAAATGCTCAGGACTTGTTTCCGCGATTGGGCGACTAGGCATTGTCGCATAGTCTTGAAACAGAATAAAAGCATTAAGCGATAGGGAGATAACTGTGAAGGTTAAGCATAATGGAAATTCGTAAGGTCTCTGAAAGAAAGATGAGTTAGTCTTAACTCCACGCGACTATGGTTTCAGTTGTGTCTCCTGGTCGCCAGATTGTAATTTGAGTCAGCCAAGGTTAAGAAAGCACTTTATCGCCAAGTCTTGAAATGGAACCATGGTTAATAATAGAGGCCCATGATAAAGAGACTTAATACAGTCATGAAGTCGCCTGATCACAAAATCTGAAAAGCAGCGGCAGTTTGTTGATGTGACAGAGTAAATCTCTCGACAACCAATCACAGGCTCATATTTTGATTACTGTGTAAAAGAGTAGCTGAGATGTGAGACAGACAACGAATTAGAATGTGACATGTCAGCTCTCTTAAACATTATATGATTGCTTCAAGGATTCATTTTTAAAAATTTGATTTCCTGTCAACTTCGTGCAACTACGGCTAGGTTTTCTGTTCAAATTCATAGCATGTCGAATTAATGGCGGAACTGATGTTTTCGAATTATGAGCTGCGTACTCTGAATGATGGCTATAAGGAGTTGATGGTGCATTCATTCTCATTCACCGTGCTTTCAGTTTTCAAAGCCAAGTTGCTAAGTTTTCAAAAAAAAAAGGGATATTGTGCTCAGTTTGCAGTGTTTCCAGAATTGATCAGTGAATTCTAAATTGCAGGAAATTGTGCACAGAATAGTCAGTTGATACCTAAGATAGATTTGTTTCAATTTTGGTTAGAAAAGAGAGATTCATACTTTGCAAGGATGAGCAAAGCTGTGAGCGTCGCTTCAACAAGTGGTGGGAGTGGAGAGGAACAGAAAGGAAAACTAAGTTTCTCTGATGAGTTTCTGCGTCTCCTGCCTGGTTCAACACAGAATAAGAAGGTCGATGCAGGTGTCCTCCTGGATGAGTACAAGAACATTCGAGATGCTGTGACCCTGGGCACAACAGGTTACTCTCTTTTCACCTACTTCTATAAAAATTCTGATAAACCCATACCAGTGTCAAACCCTTGGACATGTGATTTTACTAGGTTACCTGTTCCTGATGTTTTCTTAGATGTAGACCTATTTCTTAACCTAGCAAATCACTATGATGCCCTGACAAAGACTATTAAAAGGGATGATGGCACTTCCCTACTAATATTAAATAGGAACTCATTCATGCAAGCCTTTGGCTTATTCAGCACCATGTCTACAAAAATTGACATGACAAAACAACAGAAGAGGTATAGTTCCAAGCCTGGTATTGTAAAAGGCTTGTTGTAGAAGCATATGCCAAAAGAATTGAAAAATTACTTAGGTCCTATGGTTGCGCAGTATCCATATTATTATAAGGACCTACCTTTCTATATCAAGTATAATGCTTATGCCCTATGTAGAGTACTAGGGATAGATGGAGATGCAGAGAGAATCAGTGCTGGCATCTTGATGATGGTACTAGACCTGTAAGAGGTGCATTCAAGCACTAGTTATGATTACATACAACATATAATTGACAAAATGCACGAGGGTTTTGTTGCAACCTAGAAAAAATTAAAGAACCCCAAGGAGAAGGAGCCTAAATTCTTGCATTACTCAGTCCTAATGCACCTTCTCTTATACTTAAATTTTGTAATCATGAATGTGCATAACTTATCCCCTCAGAGATTCTATCAATCAGCACCAAATCCTATCCAGTTTTGGGTCAGGGTTTGGAATTATACTTCGAGGGATTGTGACTACCGTGCCTTCCAAAATTGGATTGTATATCCAATTGTTCAAAGTTTAGGGACAAGCAGGACTAGAGTCCCATTGAAGATCATACAACTGCTCAGGCCCTGTGAGTATTCTGATAATTGTCCTGGAAATCATAAGTGGGGTGACTTCTTCTTGGAGGAGAATTTCACCATCATCAGAGTATATGGGTGCATTCACCCACCTCATATATTACCATATCATGTGTCTGCGAGAGTAGTTGCAATGGAATTCATTTGGCAGTTGATGCTAATAGATAATGAGCACTTTGCACCGCACAAAAAGAGGACTATAACCCCTAGACAATTCAAAATTTCCAATTTTACAATTGGAAAGAATGCCATAGATGAAGTGGGTCAGTGGTTGGAGAAGCACAGAATGGGGGCAGCCCCTTATAGGTACATTGAACAAGAGGGCTTCATGGCAGGGGTTAGGAAGTTGTATAATCCTACCATCCCTAATACCAGTGTTCATTGTGAATGGATAGAAGAAGATTCAACAAGAAACATTTTGGATGAGGATGATATTCATATGAGAAGACTAAGAATCCAAGAGTTGCTGAAGCTGGAGACACAGATAAAAATAAATGGGTTGTCCTTTGGGGGTTTTTACCCTGATCTCCCATATTTTGATAGGATTAAGGCCATGATAGATAATTACTATGTGCTTGTAGAGAAATTGGATATAGTCCTGGACAAGAAAGGTGCTCAGTCACCTGAACACTCAGAATCAGAATATGAGAGTGGTGATGACAGTGATTATGCACATCCTCCCATGAGTCCTCCACCACAACAAGCCTCAGAGCAAGAAATGGCTGAGATCCCACTGTTAGAGGGAGCAGAAGAACACATTGTAGATCTGACAGTTGCCACCCAGCCTGATGATATAGAGGAGCCTGCTGCAAAGAGGCAGAAATTGGAGTTAGGGCAACCTTCAGTAGAAGGACAAAGTAAGAAAAGGGATAAGGTTAAGGCCTTAGTACCTGGCACCAGGTTATATGATCACAACCTAAGAAAAGAAATCAGGGAAGGCAAGAAGCAATGGCCTGACCCAGAAGATGAAGTTGAGATTCCACTCAGGGCGATGAAAGATTGCTTAATCAGCAAAAGTTTCTAGATGATGACAACTTTATAAAAATACAGGAGTTTAAGGACTTCCTAAGGTGGCACAAACAAAGCAGATAAAATCCCAATTAACTATGGATGGAAAAGAAATAATAACAAGTGAAGCCCTAGTGGCCTTAGAGAATTATGATCCTGAGAGTGAGGATATTTCTCCCGAGGATGCCAGGAAGATGGTGTTGGGAAGTGGTATATTATTGGCTGAAGGATGGGATTTAGCATCTTCTTTCATTATAGATCAAATCAGAAAGGAGCCAGATCTTAAGATGGCCAGTGAAGTCCAGGTAGGAGAGATGATTAAAGGATTTGGGTATAGCCCAAAATATCAGGCCTTTGCAATGTGGAGTTTAAGCCCGAAAGACCAGAAGCCCCAATTAGTGAACATTCAAGAGAATATGGTGGGGAATTAGATGGTGTGGTCAGTACAAAATATAGGGGACTTAGAAATCTCTCAAATTATGACACACTGGGCTCAACTCAATGAGGACAAGACAAAAAAATTTTCTGAGAGGTATAATACTCTATTGGAAGAAACAATTGCACTATCTAAGGACAGAGATGTGTGCCATATACAACTATACCAGAGGGATTAGCTGATCAAGACATTGATAGATGAATTGGAGGTGAAGCCTGAGGTAGTTTATGTGCCTACACAACTACCACCAATGCAGATTGAAGATAAGCCTAAGTCAGAAGAGGCTGTGGAACAACAGGTGGATGAAGAAAAAGGAAATTCAATAGCTTTGAAAGCATTGAAAGGTATACTACAACATAGAATTGAGATTCTAAAAGACAAAGCTGTTGTTGTAGTCAATACATATAATAAGTTGCCAGCATTGCATACTGAGGTAATGGGGTACCTTTCCATTCTTAACCCTTACTTCACAAAGTGGTCTGCTAGGGAAAATTTATTTGAGAAGTTGTCTTCTCTACAAGCTATAAGAGCAGATTTTCCTCCAATAGTCACAGAGGTTGAAGATGAGATCAAAAGAGTTAACATTGCTCTCTCATTCTTCAAAGGAAAATTGAACCAGATAGAGGTGAAATTAAGCCTCTTTTCAAATGATTTCAATAGATTTATTTCTTCCTTAAGAGGAGATGATGACCAAGTAAAGGCTATAGATTCCTGGAAGAGTGAGTTTGATAGCAAGATGCCTAGTGAAGAGGCTTTTCTCTTGGGAACTGATGTTGATATAGAGGGATTCAATAAAATATTGGATGAGGCCTTTAAAGCAAAGACTGATATCAACAAGTTCCTACTTGATGTCAAGAACATCACCGATGCTAGATGGGACAGGCAAAAGGTGCAGGTACAGAGTACTCAAGACTTCAATTGGCCATCAGATGATGAAGTAAAGGCTTGGGAAGTCATGACCACACCAAAGAAAAAGAAGCCTGTGGTAGAGGAAGAAATTTTGGATGATGAGTAAGGTGAACACTTGGCACTGCACTGTTCAAAGACAAGATGGATAGTTATTATAAAAGGAGAATGTAGGTGAGCAGGCGAGCACAACTATCCGGACTCAGCATAAATACTACCAGCTACCATCTACAAATCTGATTACAGTCGCTAGATCAGGAGAAGAACAAGAAATATATGTTTATATCTTTTGACTTGGTCCTTTCACCGCTTCTTCTCTCTCCTTCTTTTGTCTCTCTTGTAACTTTAGGGTTAGGTTTTCTATGACTGTCCAAAGCTTGTTGCATCCTTAAGGGATTCCAAGATGGTCTAAAACCTATATATAGCATAAGAGTTGTAATTGTTAGGGGTCTTTGATACTGGAACATTTTGGAAAGGAGATAATATACTATAGAGTTCAGATATTCTGGGTTTCTGTCTATCTTTTGAAGCTGTATAATCTTTCATGTATGGAAAGCTGGATCATATAAATAATATATGGTGCAATTTTACTCTCCTCTATTCCTATCTCTTTATTCTTTGTGTATGCTCTTCTATGTTAAGTTTACAAGGTATTCTGAAACATTCTGGTTATAAGGTAACTATTTGATTACTTGCAAGTTTGTTTTAAGGAAAGGACTAAGTTTTGTAAGTAGTTTCAGGGAGCATACTTCTTTGTTATAAGGATTTGATACAATAGTTTTGAGGTGATAGGATAACTTGTAAGGCAATTTATCTTAATTATATGTAAGCTGTAAGGCAGTTTACTGTATTTTGTTTCTATGATATCTTCACTTATTTTGACTCTATAGCCCAAAGGATAGGCACTGGTTCAGAAAATAGTCTGATAATCTATCTGTGTATGAGTTATTCCAAGTTATTAAAACCAATTCAATCAAAATACTTTGTTACTAAGAACAGACAAACTGAACTTGTTAAGGACCTATGTCAGCAGGACAGTGTCCATTATAGTGATTCCTTGAAGAGTGAATCATTAGGTTATCCCTCCTATAATAAAAGGAAGAAGGATGAGAATTCTTGTATCATTGATTCTTGTTATTCTTATAACTATGGTTTGTATGGTTATATCTTTCATATGGTTATGTTTGTTTATTTGCAAGGTGATTCATAAGTTTATTCAATAAAGATACATAGCAAATTAGTGTCCACATCAAAAAATACTGTGTAAACATCAATCATAAGAGGTAAAACCTGCCTGAGTATATGTGGAGCTTAAAAATGAAGAAGGACCTTATCCAATCCTTAGCAATTAGCCTTTCTCTTGTCAAAAAGGAGTTTTCATTCAAGTATAATCAGTATACTGTCATTTTAAGGTTGTGATACAAGAAAAAGTGCTAACATAATGTTTGTTGGTGTCTGCATAATTCCTTAGCTCTCCTTCAACTTGATTGATCAGTATTGCATGAAGTTGTTCTTCATCAGTTTCTCTTTAGCATCCTCTTTCTATTCACTCACCTTATTCTTCTTTTCATGTGATACAAAAATGAATTAAGCTTGTCTCTTATATAGACATGATATTCTCTATTTCTTGATTCTTGATTCTTGATTCTTTATTCTTGGCATGAAAAACAATTTAGCCAATTTGATTTAAAGAATAACTCCTGATTTGTCTCGTAGTTATCTTCATGCCAACTATATAAATCAGTTTTAAATTAATTACTTAACTCTAGTTGATTAAAACAATGAAAACAACCAGTTAAGTCTATCTTTAGCTCTTGCCAGCTAGATATTTTGTCATTTTATGAACTCTTTGTTCCATCAGTCAACTCTATAGTTAGTTGTTGGTTACAACTGTTAGTTCCATCGGTGTGACTCTAGTCAGCTTCGGGATCTCTGTCTGTTGGGCATAATTAGATTTTTACTCATCGGGCAACTTTTTTTTCAGCTTGTCGGGCATCCTATGGTTTTGCTTCATTAGGAAACACTGTCTTCTACTCATTGAGTATCACTGTGACTTTTCTTCTTTGCCTCTACCGAGGGTGTGCACTCTATCGATGTTGTCTGTCACTTAATGAATACTTGACTTTTATGCATTGCTAAAAGCATAACCTTTGTTCCATTGATTCTCTAAAGTCTTTGGCATTATGTACATGACCATACAGATGATATCAAGTTGACATCAATGACAATGCAAACCATTAACTGATTTAATGTCTTGCATTATCTTCAACTTAACATTATCAAACATTCAATCAGTTACGTGTCATCAGGTTGTAGGAAATGAAAAACTTAGCATGCTTGAAGAAAAAATAGAAGCACTGGGATTAGAAAGGCTCGCATGAATAGGATTGGAAGGTTGAAAGAAAATTGTGATGAGAGGTGGAGCATAAGTGGAAATGGAGGGAATTGAAGTGGGAATAGGATTTGAAATTTCAACACTAGAAGGAGGTTGCGTGTATCCTACCTATTGAGAAGCTTCTTGAATGAGATTAACATTGTTATGAATAATTTGGGATAAGGAATGAAGGAAATCATTACCATGTTCATCATTTTGGATGTATTTCTTTGAACAACCAATCAACGCTAAAGCTTTAGGATTAGATTGTTCTTAACCTAACCAATTTTCTAAATTGTCTATGTTCGTGGATAGTTTTAGCATTTTCTCAGGAGAAAATCTGAAGGCTTCCTCTTCATCATGATAAGAGAGGAAATAAATGTTTGAATATTTGATACAGTGATGGTATGTTTCTTTTTGTGATGACATAGTGATTTGATTACAAGATGATCAAATATTATATTGTCATTGATGTCAACTATTGACTTTGTGTTCTTAGTATATTTTTGAATAAGGTAAGAACAAGGTTTCAAAGGGGCCCCAAACCATTTACAACATAAAGCTAAGAAAAAGAATTAAAGTGCCACCATAAAACAACTACTTCCAATAGACACGGTAGTTAGAAAATAAGGGCACAACCCCAGATATCACAAAAAAAAAATTTAAACCCAAAAAGTGAGAACACAAAATAGGAAATCTGCCAGCATACTAAAGCGAAAAAACCCCTAGCAACCCAGTCACTCTAGCTTCTTCAAAAACGCTTCAGACTCAGCCAACTGAATCTATGTGTTCAAGCTTGACTCCTTCAAGTTAGTAAGATCTTTGGACTGGGGAGTGGTTTTATTTTTAGTGATTGATCTAGTCCTTGTCCCCAAGCCTGAGGTCTGAATTTCCTGGCTCCCACCTTCATCATCAATGTTGATAGAATTTTTGTCAATGTTAATCCCCTCCAACATGGAATACATGGCTTTGAGATTATAAAATATATATTTGATACCCATGTTGTTCATAGTTAGCAGCTTCCTAAGCATAATGTCATTGTTGCTAACTTTTTCCATGATCAGGGTAATCTTACTATCAATGATGTTATTAATCTTATCTTCTAGCCAACTTGATTTCTTTGTTACCTCATCTAAAAAATTCTCATATTTTTTATACATAGCTACATCATTCCTCATCTTATCAATTGTTTCCTCCAGCACATCATTCCTCGCATCCAGGGCTCTATATTTGACATGCAGATCTTGAATGTCATGGAAAGCCCACTTGTCAATGTTGAATGCACAAATGGCCTTGTTTCTGGTGGCTTGAAGGAAACTCATATTTGTAACCCTTTTTGTGTTGAAATATTATTCTGAAATGGCTTTGTCAACATTGTTCTAAGTTTTCCTTTTCTCCTCCTTCCTAACACTATCATCCCTAGTCAGAATATCAGATGGATTGGAATCAACCTTCTGGTTATTAATATTTGTATGTGAGTGCACATGGGTGTTATCATAATAATCATTCTTTTGGGTTACCGTCTCCATGAGCCCTGCTTCATCCCCAATAGACACCTCATTCTCTACTTTTTTATTAGTTTTCCCCATTTCCAAATTTCCTTCCACAACAATCTCATTAGAACCCATATAGGTTTCCTCCATATAATTTTGAATAATGGTATTTATCGGGTTAATTATCTCATATTGAATTTCCTATTGAGCATATTTTGGAGAGTCATCCTTAGTACCTTTTCCAACTTCCACCTTATTTTCATTCATATAATTTGATGCCTTATCCTTCTTAGGATTCTCCATAGTGCTCTGCCCACCTCTCTCAAAAGCATCATCCTTGTAATAAACTACAACATCATCATCTTCCTAAAGCATACCTTCCACTTCATCTAAAATGGACGTCTTAACCTATTTTTTACCACAAATACCCTTTTTTGTCTTCTTGCTGGGAGATAGAATAACATTCTTTTTAGTGCTGGTATTCACAATCTTCCTCTTTCAAGATCCCACACACTTAGGTATCAGCTTAGGAATATGATCACGTGCATAGTATGCAATGAGTAGGATAAGACCCTTGTAGAGCATTGGAATTGATTTAACTTTGTGGTGTATAAGGCTATGGTTGAGGGAACTAATGAGAAATTAGGGGAAGGAAACTCTCATTTCATGACAGAAGTGATTCACAAACACAAAGTGGAAGTTATAAACTTTGGTAAATCAATCATCTAGAGAAAAATATTCTATTATGACCCTAAGCACTTTCACCTAGATGAGCTTAATGTTACTAATATTTACATAATCAAAATTACCTTTCACAAGCAGAGCCTTTTCCTCATTTGTCTTGGGGAAATCCTTATAAGCCTTGTTCCTAGTCTTTTTATCTTTGGAAAAATTTATGCCCTCAAGAGGCAGACATGTTATCTCAGCAATGAGCTCTAAAGTGAGGGGGAAATATTTGCCTGCAAGATGAACCTTTCCATTTGTTGGTATTTGAAATTGTTACGCTATGAAAAGCAATGAATATACCTTAAGAATGATGTTAGGAATAGTTAGTTCCAAGTATGAAAGCTCTGTAAGGTAACTGGACCAACTATAGGGTCATGACTACCCTCTTCTACTTATGGCTCTATAAAACGAAGGTGGGTACACCTAATCTAGACAACTATAAAACTCTTTTCAAATATTCTTCACTCTAGATTGTAAAAAAAAATCATTGTAAGAAAGTACTGAATACTAACCAGGCATTCATTGACTCTCTATTACCAAGTATGACTTCACAAATACTAACCACAAAGTAGTTAAAGCTTCAAAATGGTATTGATATATTAAGATGCATAATATATCCAGGAACCAAATCAAACATGTAATCTGATAGAGTTTACTAATCCTTGATCAGTGCCTTATCCATTAGGCATGTCTCAAATGCAAATGCAAGAACATGAATTAACTATTGTCAAAGATTCAAAGACATGAATACAATCACTCCAAACCAACCACTGCTTATATGATCCTTCTATAGATAAATCAAAATGTGTTTATGCCCTATTCACAATATATTTCACTTGACCCTAGATCAAGAACTGAGAAATAAAATATATGCATAAGTAACCTATGCAATGAATCAAAAAACTCAAAACCCACAAGATTAACACCCATGAGAGACTTGTAACTGGAAAAATTGTATTAAGTTTGGTGAATCACATACATACCCAAATCAAATTTGAAACAAAACCACTTCAATAATGTGCAAAAGAATTAGGGAGTTTCTATTCTATCTCATACAAAATAATATAGTCTACTATATCCTAGGAACAAATCCAGAGAACCAAGACTTTTGAACACCTTCCACATAAATAAAAATCCCATATGTAGGCAGATGGAAACCCTAGGAAAGGGTTTCAAGCACCACCATTAGAAAATTAATGCAGTCCTTTCTGTCAATCAATCTTTCTTCAAAAGATCACTCAAATGATTTACTTTCTATCAAATCCTCATGTGAAAACCATTTGGGAAAATAGCCAGATCAGTTTTTTTTTATATTGAAACAAATCTAATGTAAACCCACACCATACCCTACAAAAATATGTCATTTGTGTCATCAATGCACTAGGAAGACCTAGGAAAATCAACAACAACCACAAAGCCACTCAAAATTCCATTACTCTAAGTTGAAATGAAACGACGGAGCCAACCACCTTGTCCTGCAAGTTGAGAAACATGCCATTGCCACCCTGAGAAAGATATTCAAATTTAAAAGCAAATGGTCACAAACGGTGCAGAATGTCTAATCGGTGGCCCAGATTCAAACTTGATCATCCTTTTAAAACGTAGCCACTAATCTTACCCAGGAACTGATCATACTAACTTGCCTTCAAATCTAGTTACATTATCTATTTTGTCTCTAAGTCGCTTGACTATCTTCTTAACCATGGTCATATCATGAGACCTAGTGACCATCATTGGATTAAAACTACATCAAACAACTGTCAGGAAGTCTCAAGATGAAAATGGAATATTCTCCTTCCTTTGGAGATCACGCGACTAAACACGAACTCAAAGTCACTGAATAGATTGGAATATTCACTCTCCATCATGAGACCTAGAGACTAATCACATGAAGCATGGGCCCACAAGACACATGTCCCCATATCATTTGTTTACAACTGCTCAGTCACCCTCTGACACTGTCCATTTGTCTAGCCAAGCGCACTTTCCATGTGTCATCACCTCGTAATGCCTTATGTTAGATGTCGATCACTTTGTCTTTAAGGAACTACAACAACCACATGATCCTTTGCAACCTGCACAATCATTAATGGATGCTCAGAGACATTGACCCGACCCAACTTTGACCATGGTATATCTGGAGACACTGCAACTAAGGGAACTCCAAGTCACCAAAAGATTTACTTGACTGTGGTTACATCTGGAGATTACCCGACCACCACAAGATCATGACTTCATTGGATAGAATTTTCTTAATCTCATGATCATAAAGGAATATTCCATTTCATTAGGAGATAACCCAACAAGAGGAAATCACAAAGTCTCAAGATACGAAGGAATATTTGGAACACATTAGGAGACCTCGCGACTGCATGGAGAGGAAATAAGCACATGGAAAAAGGGATATTCAAGTGGCTCAACAAGGTAACTTCAAATTAGAAAATGGCCGAGACACTTAGGGTTTTTCTCAATTTTGTACATGAAAACACATTAAGGGCAAGTGTTTAATGGAAGATATCAAAGAAAATTGTAGAAAACATAGAAAAATAGTCATGGAAACATGAAATTTTTTGCAAGTGCTAATAGTGGCTCTGTCTGGGGATGCATGCCTCTTGCAGGCATGACAAGGATTCAAAATTACTGGGAGAAGAAGACCACCTATAGGAAAGGAAACCTAACCTAAAATAGAAAGAAGGAAATAACAGAAGGGAAACTTTCTTCTACCAGCAAAAACAACACCTCTACAATTTATTTTCTGATTTGAAGGAAATCAAATCAGCTCTCATGGCCCAAAACCACCACAAAATTTTGATCTAGCTTGCCTCTGTCATAAACAAAATTTTCTACTCCCTGCACTAAAAGCAAGCTGAAACAAATTCTTTCATTTGTCTGATCAGAAAAACTACCACTTTCCATTAGTTCACCATAAAAAATATAAGCACCTTCACTATCTAAGATAAAAATAAAATCAGATAAGTGAAAAACATATGGCATATGTATGTTGCACTCATTAAATAAGAAAACACTGGGATAACTGCCATACATGGGAAACTCACTATCCCACTGAAAAGAAAATCACTCAAGCTCTTTCACATTGCTAGGTCAAGCACAACTGGATCCATTCACAAAAAGAGGAACATCATGCATCTTGCCATCATTAGACAAACCCAAATCTTTTTGGTCTGTGGAAGAGAAGACATCAACACACTCATCATAAAAATGTGAAAATTGAGAAATTGAAAGGTCATTCTTTAATGGCTTAATAGAAGATTCGGAATCAAAGAAAGATTCAAAATCTATAAAACTATCCCAATCAGTGCTCAACATTGTATCAGGGATCTCTTCATCACTTGAAATTGAACAAATATTGATGACTTCATTATCTGATATATCATACTAAACTTGGTTATAGTATGGTAGTGCAGTGGTAGTAGAAGAATTAGAAGCACACATGTCAAAGTCAGTCCCTACTGACTCATGCTCTCAGTCAAAATCAATGTGTGTTGGGCATGAAAACTCAGAACTATCCCTCCATGAATATCTGAGATATTCACAAGACAACAAATCTGAAATTTGTTCACTATGAAGTGAACCACTGTCCTCAACATCACCCTCCTCTGATAAGCAGTCCTTAGCAACATTTTCACTTATACAATCTTCTTTTTCTTGCTGACTGCACCAATCTTCTGCCTCATATTGAGAAAGAGCATCACTTTCATGATTATAAGAGAGAGTATCATCACTAGACACATCTCCTTCATAAGTCCTATCATTCTCAATAACAAAAATACTAGTTAAAACCCCAAATGTATCTTCCAGTTCAAGATCTACATCATTAGTTATCCAATCCCTAATATGCACATAATGATCTTCCCACAAGGATGCTGACCAATTGGTTAATATAGGGAAACAAAGTTCCAAAAACAAACCAATAAAGACAGACTCTGAAAACTCAGTACCCCCTAGAGGCTCATCATATACATCACCAAACCAATCATAAAATAAAGGTATTGACAGTTCCCTTCTCCCTCCAACCTTCAATCTCATCAATAATATGCAATCCCTAAGGATGCCCTGGTCTAATAATGCTAGATCCTCCTCAAGCTTACCCATTTTAACTTAATACAATACTTCCATATGATTTTGCAAAAATGCAACTAAAACTTGAAGTATGTAGACCTCTCTTCACACCTTATTCATTTTCTTAGTGCTTTGATCACTTAATAAGGAAAGTTTTAGAACTTTGAGAAAAACTTGTATGTATTGGAGTAGCTACAAAATATGTGATTTGGAGTCACCTTCAAGTCACCCTTTCAGAACTTGTAGAGCTACCACCTCTTTGCAAAGGAAAAGATTTGCAATCAGCTGAGATCTTCTTTCCCAGCTCTGACCTTCTTAAAATCAACAAACTCACAACACACCCCATATAGATTCCTCCAATGATTCCTCTCTTGACTTAACACTATAAGTCACAGGAGTCCAAATATCTGCTGCCTCAGCCACTGCAAGTCCACCTTTTTCTTTGTATTCTATCTTCAAATGTGCACACTGGTGCAAATCAGAGCACTCCGAGTTTCCACTCACCCAATGTGAGATAATACTTGGATTTCTTCAAGGAATAGGACTTTCAGACACTTTGCAATGAAAGATAGAACATACCTGACTCACTTTAAAAAACATGAGGAATATCTTCCTTTGTAGCATATGACTCTACAACTAAACTCTGAGATGATTCAGCAAAGCAAGGAATGATGCATCTTAAACTTGTTGTCCTTGTACTTCCCTAGTGGAGTCAATGTCTTATTTATGAATCAGATGGTCTAACTCTTTTTTAAAATGGATTTAAATTATTTATACTAGAGTCTCCCTGATAAGGTTAAAAACCTTCACTGTTACGCTATGAAAAGAAACCAATATAACTTAAGACTGATGTTAGGAATGGTTAGTTCCAAGTATGAAAGCTCTATAAGGTAACTGGAACAACTATAGGCTCATGAATACCCTCTTCTACTTCTAGCTTTGTAAAACCAAGGTGGGTACACCTAATCCAGACAACTATACAACTCTTTTCAACTATTCTTCACTCTGGATTGTAACAATAGATCATGGTAAGAAAGTACTAAATACTAACCAGACATTCATTGACTCTCTATTACCAAGCATGACTTCACAACTATTAACCACAAAGCAATTAAAGATTGAAAATGGTATTGATATATTAAGATGTAGAATATGTCCAAGAACCAAATCAAACATGTAATCTGATAGAGTTTACTAATCCTTTATCAGTGCCTTATCCATTGGGCGTGTCTCAAATGCAAATTCAGGAACATGAATTAACTATTGTCAAAGATTCAAAGACATGAATACAATCACTTCAAACCAACCACTGCTTATATGATCCTTCTGTAGATAAATCAAAATGATTCTATGCCCTATTCATAGTATATTTCACTTGACCCTAGATCAAGAACTAAGAAATAAAACATATGCATAGGTAACCCTATGTAATGAATCAGAAAACTCAAAACTCACAAGATTAACACCAAGGAGAGACCTGTAACTGGAACAATTGTATTAAGTATGGTGAATCACATGAATGCCCAAATCTAACTTGAAAAAAAACAACTTCAATAATGTGTAAAAGATACAGGGAGTTTCTATTCTATCTCATACAAAATAAAACAGTATACTATATCCTCAGAACAAAGCCTAAAAACCAAGACTTTGGAACCCCTTCCACAGAAAGAAAAATGGCATATGTAGGCAGATGGAAATCCTAGGAAAGGGTTTCAACCACCACCATCAGACAATTAATATAGTCATTTCTATCAATCGATCTTTCTTCAAAAGATCACTCAAATGATTTACCTTCTATCAAATCCTCATGCAAAAACCATATGGGAAAATGGCCAAATCAGTCCTTTTGCCGATATTGAAACAAATCTAATGTCAAACCACACCATACCCTATAACAATAGGTCATTTCTATCATTGATGCACCAGGAAGGCCCAGGAAAATCAGCACCAACCATGAAGCCACTCAAAATGCCATTACTCTAAGTTGAAATGAAACGGTGGAGCCAACCACCCTGTCCTGCAAGTTAAGAAACACACCATTGCCACCCTAAGAAAGATATTCAAATTTAAAAGAAAATGTTCACAAATAGCACAAAATTTTTGATCAATGGCCCATATTCAAACCTAATCATCCTTTTAAAATGTAGCCACCGATCCATTGATCTTACCCGGGAACTGATCATACTAACTTGCCTTCAGCTCTAGTTACATTAGCTCTTTTGTCTTTGAGTAGCTGGACTATCTTCTTAACCATGGTCATATCACGAGACCTAGCAACCATCGTTAGATTAAAACCACATCAAATGGTTGTCGATAAGTCTCAAGACCAAAATGGAATATTCCCCTTCCTTTGGAGATCACGTGACTGAACACGAATTCAAAGTCGTTGAACAGATTGGAATATTCGCTCTCCATCACGAGACCTAGAGATTGATCACATGAAGCATGGACCTATAAGGCACATGTCCCCATATCATTTTTTTATAACTACTTAGTAACCCTCTGATACTGTCCATTTGTCTGGCCGAGTGCACTTGCCACGTGTCATCACCTCGTAATGCCTTATGTGTTAGATGTCGATCATGTTGTCTTTAAGGCACTATGATAACCACATGATCCTCTGCAACCTACATGATCATTAATGGATGCTTAGAGACATTGACCTAACCCAATTTGACCATGGTATATCTGGAGACACTACGAATTAAGGAACTCTAAGTTGCCAGAAGATTTTCTTGACTGTGGTTACATTTGGAGATTACTCGACCACCATAGGATCATGACTTCATCATATGGATATTGCTTGATCTCATGATCATAAAGGAATATTCCATTTCATTAGGAGATAACCCGACAAGAGGAAATTGCAAAGTCTCAAGACACAAAGGAATATTTGGAACAGATTAGGAGACCTCACGTCCGCATGGAGAGGAAATAAAGTACATGGAAAAAGGGATATTCAAGTAGCCCAAAAAGGTAACTTTAAATTAGAAAATGGCCGAGACACTTAGGGTTTTTCTTAATTTTTCACATGAAAACACATTAAGGGCAAGGGTTTAATGGCAGAGATCAAAGAAAATTGCAGAAAACATAGAAAAATAGGCATGGAAACATTAAATTTTATGCAAGTGCTAAAACCATTCTCCCAACCCACCACAAACTCTCTAGTTAACTCTTTTTCATTTCCATGTAGACATCTAAGATAATTTGTGACTCTGTACTTCTTAAGTTTTTTCCACACCTTCTCTTGGATCCATTTTCAATCAGCAAGCTCCTCTCTCTTAAGATCACCTCCCATCTCTTCTTCTTCCTTCATGCAAATTTCCTCACAATCTTTATTGTTCTTCTTTCTCTCAAAAACATTTGGCTCCAAATTTCTCAGTATGAACTCGCAAAATCCAAAATGAGAGATTTTTAGTTCCAAATTCATCTTGAACACCCACAAAGTGTGCATGACAAGATAAGTAGTAAAGTCGCTGTAGATCACTTGCCACTTCAACTTAAAATTACTCAAGATCTGATTCAAATCATGCCCTATAATTATTAATTCTAATTATTCCCTCCTTTTGGTTGATCTTGTCATTATTAATGGGATTATTTATTTCATCATTAATAAGGTTCATTCCAATCTACTTGTTGGTGACATCATTCTTTACTCTAATGTTGGATAACCCATCCACAACCTTGTTTAGCTTCACGATAGTTATGGGTCACATAGAGAAATTCAAATTTAGAGGCAATGTTGTAGATTTTCTCTATGATGTGATTAATATTCCATGAGGGATTACTTAGACCTTTGATATTATTGTTGATATTTAAGGAGTCTCCCTCTAGCCACACTTTTTTCCATCCTAGCTCATCTGCCAACATAATAGAGTTAAGGGCTACCATTTCTTCTTCTCCATGATTGGATTGAATAACCAAAGGGATTTCCACCACTCCCACACAGTTACCCCGCCCATCTCTGATAATACCGCCTCCTCCAGCCTTTCCTAGATTGCCTTTTGCTACCCCATCAAAGTTTTCTTTGACTCATTCATCGGGGGGAGAAGACCATCGAGCATTAGTTCTAGGATGAGGAGCGTTCATAGAAGAGGTGTTGAATTGCTAATTTTTATGTTCTCCAAAGTCTTAGCAGAAGATATGTGTAGACACCTAAAATTGACCAAGTGTTTCTTAATCATCCAAATTTGCAAATCTCAGCCAATTGCCCTAAATCTCATCAAAATGCATCAAAATCAAATTAAATGGACATTTATCAAGTAAATTGGATTAAATCAAATAAAATCAAAGGATTAATTAATAATTAAATTCAAGCCTAAAAGGGATCAATCAAATTATATAATTGATTTTAATCAATTAATTATATAGTTTTAAATCAAAAATCAAAATGGACCTATTCACCCTTACATGGCTAATTTAATTAAATGATTGAATTAAATAAATCCTAATTTCTTTCAACTCAATTTCATCAACCAAGGAGCATATCATGAGAATTTGAGTTAGAATTCCATATCATCTTGAGAATTTGAGCTAGATCTAGGCATTTTATCTTTAAATTTCTCATTCTAGGATCGTCCTTGAGAGAGATTAAGGTTGAGAGCTCTCTTAACAAAGCTTAGACAGGGAACCATGAGATATTATGGATTTAATTGCAATTCTTAGATTAAATTGTCATTTTCTTTCCATATAATTACAGTTTAGAATCATAATTTCATGAAGGTGTAATTTTCTCACACACAAATGGCACCCACTGTGGGGCTTCAGGCCTCATTTTAATCATTTTTATCATATTTTTGTGTGTTTTGCTTCACTTTTTGTCCATTTTGCAAAAAATAGGTGAAAAGAAGCGTACAAAGATTTAAGAGCGACGTACAAAGATTTAAGAGCCGCATACAAAGATTTAAGAGCCATGTATAAAGATTTAAATACCGCGTAAAAATATTTAAGAGCCGCCTAAAGATTTTTCTTCTATTTCTATTTTTCATTCTTAGGCCGGGTATGAGATAAAGTGTGCCGCCTAGTTCTGTAAAGGGCCACCTGTTAACAACAAAAGACCACCTATGATCTTTCTAGAGCCACGTGCTATTATTATTTGACCATAATTTTCACATTCTATTCCGCCTATGGATTCTTCTTTACCACCTGTGGATTGTTCAGAGCTGCGTGTTAACTTTTAAATTCTACTTTTAAAGTTTTAAATTTCGCTCTGTAACAGTTAAAAGTTGTTTATTAGCTATTAAAAGTCACGTAGAATTTATTACTTTTTATCATGTTCTAATTTATTTGTTCACTGTTCTAACTCTCTGTATTTTTGATTCCTACAGATGAAAAATCATCCAAAAGTACAGAAACTAGATAAAACAATGATAAGGCCTAGCAAAGAGGTAAGAGCACAAAACAAGATTTCTAAAGAAATTCATGCATCTAACATTTTGAAAAGTTTAAAAGAGGAAGAAAATTTTTATGATCACTATATAAAAGTATTTTTTGCATACAAAAATAAATTCCCTACTCTTTGATGGATTTTCATTTTAAGTTCTTTAAGCTTGATTTTACAAAATTTGATCAAAAGAACTTAGGAGTGATTGTCAATTGGATTTGCAAGTTTTTCTTCACTTTGTCTTTTTTGTGTTGACTAAATTGTTGGAGGAGTCAGAGTGGGAATGATATCCACTAGGTGAGTTAAAAAAAAAGAAAAATACATCAAAAATGTGCCTAGCCTTTGCTAGCTTCGAAACAAGGTATTTTTCAAATCAAGCTTGCATTGCTTAAATTATGGAAAATTTCTTTGTATCTATCATAATTAGGGACACCCTATTATTTTCCAATCAAACGAGACATTAGGTATATTCTCTCAACATTTCAAAGTTGATCAGAAAGCCAAAAGTGTCAAGTTTGGGTGGTAAAAAGAAAGAGAGGATTAATTGAACCACACGCTTCATTTTTTTAAGAACCTCCTTTTCAAGGGGTTGAAAAAGAAAAAATAGTGCTTTGAGTGTTTGGAATGAAGGAAGGCAATAGGGATATGCTCTTCACTCTTTGAGTGAATCAAATTCCCAAACTTGTTGGACTAAGTTCATTTTTCGCTTTCCATTTATGCTAGATTAAAATAGAGCTTTAGAGGGCTTGCATCCCAAGAATTCCTTTACAAAGGCGGTGAGAGAGAATGACCCAAAGTGGGATACACTCACTTTTTTCACAATATCATCCAACCCACTATAAAAATCTACACTTTACCTTAATTAGAAAGTGACTAAGTCTTGTGCAAGTCATCCTCACTTCCTTGAGTAGTCCTTCGGGATTGCGCAAAATCATACTTTCGTGCGTGTGGGAAGCTCATAAGGGGGTAAAGGAACTTGACAAGATTTAGAATGGAGGTGTGATTAAAACCTTTCTAAATAGTAAGCCTACCTTCTAGAGCCATTGTTAAAAGCAAAATTTGACAAAAAATTCTGTGCCGCGTACAAACAATTCTGTGCTGCCTACAAATAATTTTGAGCCACATACAAACAATTTTGTGCCGCCTACAAAAAAATTTGTGTTGCCTGCAAAATACAGAGTGCCATGTATAGCAATTCCAGTAACCACTTACTAACATTTAAAGGCCGCCTACACACAGGCAAGTGTCACCCAGAAATAAAGAAGGGAAAACATGGGGCATTTCCCAAGGGTTTGGAAATATTTTGAAATCATATTTGGATACCCTTTTCAAAGTTATTTCTATCCAGTGCAACAAATAGATTATATTCCTTCAAACATTTATAATGATGAATCTATTTGAGAAATGAATCAATCCTATGGTGGAGAATAATTATCAAAATCAAGATCAAAATCTTCATGGGACTCCATACGATGAGGTAACTGAAGATGAAATATTGGAGGCATCCCAAGATCCTAGGTTTATGGAAACAATGCACATAATTTTGAAGAGGGATAACGAAAAATATTTTTCTCAATTAGGAGCTACCCTTTCTCATAATGATGATATATCAACCTTAAACAAGGATGAGGAAAAACAAAAGGATACATCATTTAGCGCGCCATCATTACGATCAATTTTTCCTTCTCTTTATGATGATGAGACATCTGTATCTTCATTTTCTTCACGAAATGAAACATTTAAGTGCAGCAAACCTATCTTGGATAATTGAAAAATTTTATGATCACCCTATTTTCAATCAAGATAATAAAGAGAATGAAGAGAAAGGTACCACACTCAAGCAACATCTAATGCACAAACCTCTATCTAGTAAGGTTTCTCCCATAGGCTTTATTCCTTTCATCCTTAGTCCATCTCACAAAGCTTCACAAGTATCCAAAGTTCCTCTACCAAAGAGTGAGCCTAATGATGATACTTTCCATGTTGACTATGTCTACCCTCAAGGGCTACCTCTAAAAGAAAACCAAGCTAATTTACATCTTTCTGCAAATTGTTTCCATGCTTCAAAGATTATAGACCCTAAGCTTTCATGTGCTTTAATGCCTATTCAAAAGGATTCTCCGTCATTCTTCCAAACATTCCCCATGCATATCCAAGCCTCTAACTTGTCCTTAGAAGTGGCTCCATGTCAAGAGAGTAAACCAAAGAGCAAAGAAATAATATCAATAAAGATCAAGATCAAGATTCTATATAATCTCCTCCCATATTTGATGAAGGTCCCATATCAATAGAAGGTTGTGATGATCCCCTTGCACCCTTTCATGTCTTCCAAGCTGATATCCTCCCATTTCATGAACAAAGTGTCCTTCCAAGCTCTATACCTAGTCCAATTCTCAAGCAAGATCAAGATATCCCTTCCACCATTTCAAATAAACATATTTAAAATCAAGAGAAAAGCACCCTCTCTACACTATCCAAAGATCCTTGTCAAGATCAAAATTTCTCATCAACTCCTTGTCATGATGATCCATATTCACCTCAAGCAACCATCATTCCTCCAAATTCATTGCATGATAATAAATCCCTTCTAGATTCATTTGATCCTATCAAAGTTTCTCCTATGAAAGCTACTTATGAGTCTATTGGTATAAAGATAAATATTAAAGATGAGAGTCTCAACAATATAACTCATGACAAAGATATTGATATCCCTTGCACACCTTAACTCCCTCCATTCAAACGCAACCATATACCTTCACCATCCTCCAAATCCATTTTGGGTTCCTATGTCCCAAAGATAAAGTCTTCATCCCTTCCATCCATATTAGTTTTGTATATTCCTCCATCAACCATTCCTACGATCCCTAGTTCTTCATTCACTCACCCTACCATGTATCAAGATCAACGAAGGTATGCATACTTGAAGAATTTCCAAAAACCAATCCATATGAACCCTCCATATTATTCCCATTCACCCACAATTCCCAAGTCTTTTGGAAGCAATTTGGATGTGCAACATAAAAATCAGAAATTCATGAATCCACATCTGTATAAAGATCACCGTATCCCATGTAATCGACATGTGAATGAAAAGAAAAAAAGAATATCCAAAAGGCCGTAAAGGTATATAGAGCAAAAATAAATATCCAAAAGGCCACAAAGGTCCACCAAGAAAAAGGAAGAATCAAAGAAAATGTGGGTTCCTAAATCCCTCATTGAAGAAATGCATCCCAAAGCATCACAAAAGAAAGAAAAATCAAAGACTATGTGGATTCCCAAGTCACTTTTGAAAGACTTGCACACAAAAGAAAAATCAAACTTGATATTCAAGCTTCCAAAGGCTTCCATTCCATCTCCTTCCAAAAAAATTCTACTTTCCAAGTCTACTTTGGGTTCCTACATCCCAAAATAAACTATCTTAGCTACATCCTCACCTCCTTCATCCATGCTTCCTCCATCATTCCACCACCCTTGAAAGTGTGTGTCAAAGTTGAGCTTGCCAACATTTCCATCCAAAACATACCTTCTTCTTATCCTCACATGCATTATCCAACAACCAACGTTTCCATCCAAAACATACCTTCTTATCCTCACATGCATTATCCAACACATACTTTCCATCTTTCCATCCCTCTTATCCAATGTATGGCATAAAACCTTTACCACCATCTCCCCTTATCCTCCATATGTGTCCTTTATCATCATCTTATCAATATCTTTGAGCATCCTAGCCATCGCCATGGTTTATTATCGAATATTTTTTCAGAAGAGCATTTTCCAAAGATCCAAATGTTGGGGAAATTTTGAAAAATACAAAAAAAGAAAAAATTTGGAAAAAAAAAGAAGAGAAAAGTGCCTTGGTGAAAACCTAGCAATAGGCGCCTTGGTAGCAAAAAAAAAAGAAAAAATTAAAGAGAAATCAAAATCTCCTATGGTGAAAACTACTTCTTGTGGTGCCTTGGACAAGTACCATGATGAAAACTTGGCAAACAAGCGTCATGCGTAATTCCTTCCTCTTGCACTCTACACTTGGGGTAAATTTTCATCCATGCTATCCTCCATATTCCTATCATTTATCTCACTTGCATCCATATTCCCTCTTTTACCTTTGGTCTTGACAAGGTTGAACATATCCATGAGCATCAAGTATCTTGACACCGTTATCCTTTCCATCAACCTATTTACTTATTGCATCCATGCTACCCTATCATGATCTTTCTTATCCCAAATCCACCTTCATTATTCCTAAGCAGTCTTTCTATGATCCAAAATCATCCCCTCATAGCCTCCATCACCCCTTTATCCTGATCATGCTATCTTAGCCACATCTTATCCAAATTGATCCATTGATCTTGATCGAAAATGAAGGACATAAAGTGCAAAATTTGTTATCAAAACCTCTTGACATGTCCACTCTTTTGGACTACCCACTTTCATGACATCAGGTCATTATCCTATATGTTGTCTAGAATTTCATCATTGGCTTCCATTGCTTATCCAAAAACATGCTTCACATTGCTATATCCTTTTTCCTTAGCTTGGGTAATCTTGAGGAGATAGTCCTAAGGGTCGTATTCACTTTCTTCATCCATCAATGACCTTTCCATTTCTAATCCACCAGCTTGCAAATACATCTTTCATGTCTTATACCTTGCTATACATTGGGGGCAAACCAATGTGATCTTGTTTGAGAGATGGTAAATTCTTAAAATCTAAAAATAAAAAAAATTTAAAATTTTTCAAAAAATCTCTAAAAAAAATCTCTAAAAATAAAAAAAAATTAAAATTTTTCAAAAAATCTCTAAAAAAAAATCAAAATAATAAAAAATCTCTTAAAAATCAAAAATCTTTAAAAATCCAAAAACATTAAAAAAATCTAAAAATCCAAAAATGTAGTCTTTGAGCTGCATTGTTGCATTCTAGGTCTCAGTTTCCCTAAGTTTCACATTGATCACATTTATCACTTGGGGGAAAAATATCATTAGTTTTGATACAAACAGATTCATGAGTGCTACACTTTGGTCTCACATCAGAAGCAGATTTTCAGATATAGAGGAGAGATAATTTTGGAACCTTTGATAGATATCATTGTTCAACCCTAAACAGTTTGATCCTACAACATGATCCTTGAGTTTCATTGACTTATTTTATCAGGATAAAAAATTGACAAACCCTAAATGATCAGCATGTTTGGAATTCTCTTTTTAAAAATCTTGATACATTACTACACACTTGAAATTTTTGATGATTTTTTCATTAACTTTTTCGAGTCTTTTTCTTTTTAGTTAATTGATGATGTTTCTACTAGATTGGCGATGATGAAGACATGATGTTTTCTTAAACTTCTGTGTGACTGTTTTGAGGAAGATCCTTTAACTTGTGTGAATTCGTCTAAGGACACGGTCATCAAAGAACCATCGAGGACATTCTTATAGGAAGGAGGGTTAACCTTTATTTGTTTACACAAAAGGATACCTTGGCTATTTAGATCTTCAATATCTTAAATACCAAAATCCACTTGCAACATTGAATCCAATTAAACCGGTATTCATACTCCCATAGTTGGTCATTCAACTAGTGAGGGTTGTACTCAGTTTCGTAGAGGTTACCAAATGAGATGAAAGTCATATTCATATTCTTATGGTTGCAGTGGCACCAGTAAGGATTGTATCGACTCCTAGTTCCACAATGCTCAATGATGAAAATATATCTCTATTTACATTTCTTTTGCAAACCTCAAGGACAATTAGTTGCATTGCATTGCATTTTCATGATAGATTAATTGCATATTTAGGGTATTTTCCTTAATCAAGGGGGGGGAATTTAATCATGGTTACATCATCAAAGTCCTAATCAATGTCCTCAAATGTATGATCCATAAAATTGACCAATTCTACATCACAGATATCATCAATATACATCTGCTCACCTAGGGGAAACTTCACCATCTGATCAACTAGGGGAAACCTAACTCTGTTTATCCCCTGTACCTAAATCTGCACCTGAATCATATCAAATGACCCTATCTATCAGCCTCTCACCATTAATCATCCCATCAAATCCAATCCAATTGAATATCAATCAGTCAAATCAGCCTCTCACCATTAATCATCCCATCAAATCCAATCCAATCGAATATCAATCAGTCGAATCATCCAATTGATCATCTAGCGTCAATTATTTATCATATCATCCATTTGCTCATATTGAGCGCATCCAATTTCCTAACTCTAGATCTTGAGGATGGAAAATCAATCCACATTTTCATCTCTCTAGATCTTGAGAGTGAATTATTAGTTTATCCAATCAATCCATTTGTTTGTCTCTCTAGTCTTGAGAGAGAATTATCAGTTTATCCAATCAATCCATCAACCTACCTATCTGATTGACATCAATACAACATCAACCAAGTGATTCTAACTGACATCAAGTGATATCTGAACATCATTAGCTTATCTCAAACATCAACAACATTTTCTCAATCATAGCTATTATCATCAAATTCCCTTCACACTAGGGCATGTTTTGTTTCCAAGATCATCATCAATGTTTTTCAGAAATGAAAACATCTTGGATCTATTCTTCATCAGTTTCATTAAATATTTGGCATCCAAACATCAAAATGTTTTCATTTTTGAGGGGGCATCATCATCATGTTATCAAACTAGGATTTTTCATCATATCTTACATCAAATCTGGGGCATTAAAAACTTAGAATTTATTAGTGAGGCATCAAATCAAGTTCTGCATCAGGATTTCATATCAGGGTTTTGCATCAGGGTTTCACATCAGGGTTTCACATCAGGATTTCAAATCAAGTTTTGCATCAGGTTATCAACTTCATCATATCAGGTTTTGCATCAACCAATCAGTATCAATTCAATTATCAGAACATCAAGTTTTCTTTGAATCAATGCACTTCACACATCAATTCAAAGAGGGGCATTTGTAGACACCTAAAATTGACCAAGTGTTTCTTAATCATCCAAATTTGCAAATCTTAGCCAATTGCCCTAAATCTCATCAAAATGTATCAAAATGGATCAAAATCAAATTAAATGGACATTTATCAAGTAACTTGGATTAAATCAAATAAAATCAAAGGATTAATTAATAATGAAATCAAATAATTAAATTCAAGCCTAAAAGGGATCAATCAAATTATATAATTGATTTTAATCAATTAATTGTATAGTTTTAAATCAAAAATCAAAATGAACCTATTCACCCTTACATGGCTAATTTAATTAAATGATTGAATTAAATAAATCCTAATTTCTTTCAACTCAATTTCATCAACCAATGAGAATTGAGGATTTTGTCTTCTTGTCCCCCCCCCTTTGAGGAAAACCATTTAAATGGTCCCCCCATTTGAAACCATTTCAGGGATCAAACTCAACCAAGGATTAACTCATGGTTAATTCACTCTACCCCCTACCCTAGGGAATTTTATATAAATACAAGCCATTTTGTATGCATTTCATATCCTAGAAATTCAAGTGCAAAAGCATCCTCATTATAGGCAATTTGTGAGCAATTGAAAAGCATGTTTTATCATTTGTAGAAGAAAATTGTTGATTTGAGGAGCATATCATGAGAATTTGACCTAGATCTAGGCATTTTATCTTTAAATTTCTCATTCTAGGATTGTCCTTAAGAGAGATTAAGGCTGAGATCTCTCTTAACAAAGCTTAGATAGGGAACCATGAGATATTATGGATTTAATTACAATTATTAGATTAAATTGTCATTTTCTTTCCATAGAATTGTAATTTAGAATCCTAATTTCATGAAGGTGTAATTTTCTCACACACAATATCATCTCAGGATTGTCATTGATCATTGAATTGAAGCTCTCATCCAACCCTCTATAGATATGAAAACCTACCATCTTAGTTTTAGAAAATTTCTCCCAAAAAAATCTATTATTTCTTTCCTTCTAGATACACCAGTAGAAGTGGGAGAGAAGAAGTCTCCATAATTCTTTTTCCATGTTATTTGAAAAGGGACAACTCCACTGATTCACCAAATCCTTCCAAAGAAGAGGAAAACCCCAACAAAGATCCCATTTTCTCAAGATGATCTCCCAAACCTTAGGGGTATAGGGGAAATGCATCATAATATGGTTACAAGATTCAACCTCCTCCATACAAAAAAAAACATCTATTAAGAAGAAATAGACCCCTTTTACTGAGGTTATCTAGGGTAAGGGGTTTATTTTGGTACAAAAGATAGAAAAAGAAATTGATCTTAGGAATGAGAGATTTATAGAAAAATTTTGCACAACCAGGTCTTTCCTCACCCAAAGTCAGGAGATCACATGCCAAGGCCACAGTATAGATTCCATCCAGATTAGGATCCCAAATAATATCATTATGATTGTTTTCCTTGACAAACTAGGAGTTCAGAACAAGCTAGAGGGGAAGAAGCCTTCTATCAGTGCCTCCCATATTTATCCATTTATTATCTTTCCAATAGTCCTTTACTTTTTCTCCAATAACTTGTTTACATCTTGCTATATCCTGTTTCCATTCCTGGTTTTTAGAAAGGTGGTCTTTTTGTAACCAGTTATCTTCCCAGAAATTAATTTTCCTGCCATCCCCTAGCTTCCACCTCATTCCCTTCATAATCAGATCTTTTGAGGTGCATATGTTGTTCCATATGTAGGACCCGTGCATATTGTCTCCAGCTTTGAGGAAGTTCTCCAAGGAGTTTGAGTTGTAGAGATATTTTTTTCTAATGCTAACATTCCATTCTTTCTTATTCCCATATATTCTCCACAGTTGTTGGCAAGATGGGCCTTGTTGACATTTTTAATAGATCTTATCCCAAGACCTCCAAATTTTTTGGGTTTACTTACACTTTCCCATGCCACCAGACTTAGTCTTTTATTTTCTTCCAACTGTGACCACAAGAATATTTTTTGGATTCTTTCAATAATTGTGGAAAATTTAAGGGGGATTTTAAAGAGACTCAAGGCATAAAGTGGGAGGTTTTATAAAGTTGATTTCAAGAGTTGGACCTTCCCAACATTGCTTAGAATGGTCCCTTTCCAACCAACCATTTTTTATTGAATTTGTCAATAATAGATTTCCAGAAGCTATTTTGTAGTTTCAAACACAGCAGAAGGCCCAGGTAGGATGACGATAATGCACCTACAGTGCATCCCAAAGTGTTCATAGTATGTTGTCAAGAATATTTGTGATGAATGATAAGTTTTAGTAGTTTCTATATTTAGGGGAAACTTAGGTATGTCTCTAGATGTCAAATGAATGACCTCTACTACTAAAGTAAGTTTATGTGATAATTGTAATTAAATGAAGTATAACAGTAAAACTACTAGAACAATTAATGACCGGTAATAGATGATTTGAATGTCTTGTCAAATATTTGATGTATCTTTTGGCGTGGTCAAAGGATATGGTGGTCAATAATGTTTAGATGCTACAGTTGCAATCACAACTACTTTGAGTGATCCGTGAGAAGGATAAGTGATTAGTGAGAAAAGACAATGTTATTCAACAAGTTAAGTGTTTGTGTTCTTACCCTACCAATGGAAGATCTTGTATCGGTGAATGATATCGATGAGGTGGTGATTAAAAATGAATGATTCATGATATTATGAAGTGTATTCATGATTGGAGGTGATGATTTGGCATCACATTGTTCAATGTTAGCATGTGGAGAAGGTTCTAGAGGAATTTTATGTATGGTCAAAATGTGTTTGACTCTTTGGCTTAATTTCATATGTAACTCATTGTGTAGGCCGACGTGGTCTTGGATATATTTTTTGTACATTTAATTTTGTTATTTGGTGCATTGGGTTTGAGCGAGATGATTTTTAACTTCATTTTATGGTTTGATTAAAGTGGTGGACACATTAGTTCATTATATAATGGTTAAAGTTGAATGCAAAGTATGTTGATCATGTGTTGTGCAAGTGTGGTGTAAGGTACATGTTGGGATCAAGCCAGGGAAGAGTTAAGTATGCTCAAAAGATTTTGTGTGCTTCATTGGATTTGATCAAGATGAGGTAGTGTTATTTTGTAGATCATTGTTGTTGTTGTTACCTAATAGTTATAGCAGTTGAAATCCCCTAACAAGGTAGATCCTAACAGATCTTTATTGTAAATCCTCTAACTAGGTGATGCATTTTCTCATGTTTTAAATCCTCTAACAAGGCTACTCTTAACAGGGTAAAGATTCTAATAGGCCTAAGGTAAATCCATTAATTGGGTCACTAATACATTTGGGCCTCTTTTCCAATGGTCATTTCCAATGGAAGGGCACATTTTATGAAATTGGTGTTTTTTTTGCAATTGTGCCCGATACCGTCACAATTGCGACGGTTGCAGACCCACATTTAAAAAAAATGACAAATCAAATTCATTTTTATTTTATCACGTGAAATAAGTGGCACAAAGGTAGCTCTATAGAAGCCCACCCCATTCTTGTGAAGTTGAACACGGTGAATGTCGTGAAGCAGGTATTATCATTTTTAAATCTCTTCTTTTCACATTCAAGAAATAGGTGTTTTACTGGGTATTACAGTCAAGAAATCTCTTATTATCATTTTAGTAGGTATTATCATTTATTAGGGTATTACAATCAAGAAATATATCTTCAAATATGCATTCAACAAGCATGGAGAGTTTGTGCCCCTATAACCATGAGGAGATAGGGTATATGTTCTCAGTGATGGGTTGGGTTAGCCGGGAACTAACGTTGGTCAACATAAAATCCATGGAGCCTCTACATTGCCTCAGGAATACCAAATAGTTTATGGTATTAGTGTTTTCAGTCCTAAATGTAAATTCTTTGAAATCCCTTCTCTTATAATGATACACATAATGGGTAATCATTGTCATCATTTTCTCCAGTGATATATTAAAAGAGGATCAATGTACAAATAAATACCAAATAGTTTGAATGCACAGATGGAGCATGTATTTAGAAAGTCAATAAAAGAATAGAGGAAATGATATTTCAAAAAAAAATGTACAACTTGAAGTCCAAAATGAAAGCCACGGGTTGAGCTAGAATACAAAGATTATTTCCAGATTCTCAGAGCCATTCACAAAAATAGTCACAAAGATCTTGGTATTTTCACAATGACAGCATACCTGGAAAATGTTGTGAAGTTTTATTAAGGAGAATCTCCAAGAAAAACTTCCAAAACTCACAAAGTAACCATAGAATAAAAAACCTAGCCTCAGGAAGCGTCACCAAGCAAAGTTCACAAAGTCTCTAGAAGAGATAAAGGGTAAAAGAATAAAGTTAGGGTTGTAAATCCCTATCATAGTGGGTGGATCTCAAGTTTTATCAAATATGATTTAGGATTAAATCTATAGGTGATATATTTTGCATTTTAGTATTTATGTGAGTGTTTTTATCAATAAAATCTCACATGATATTGATTTTAATAATATATATTATACTTTAGTTATAGTTGTAATTTAATAGATAATGATATTATCTATTAAATTCAAAATATAAATAAAACATCATATATATTATAAAAATTAATGTAATTTTATGTAATAAATTTAATACTTAATGAATTATAGTATTCACTAAATATTAGATATGTTCCATATATGTACTATGGAACTATGGATATAAGGAAAATTTGAATAAAGTTATCATTCCACCTATAGATAGTAGGGGAACTCCACTCCAATCAGATGAGCCTACCAAGATTGGATAGAGTCCCCATTTGTGCAATCACCACCATTAATTTCTTTTAACTCTGAATAATTTCCTTTAGTGGCACCTTTCTCTTTCTCACTTTGCAATATCTATCATTAAATCCATTAAAGTGATAGATGAATTGCAATGCATAAATGAATTATTTTTATATAAATCATTAGCTTTAATAATAATAAAGAGCTAAAAATAAAACTAAAGCTCAATTAGAGCAGAACAAAACTAACTTAAGCTTAACTAAAGCTTCACAAAGTGAACTTTATCTAAGCATGCATGTGCTCAATTATACATGAGAATATATATGTATATGTGCACAATTATATAATGCAATAATATGCATCTCTTATATAATGCGACAATATGAAAATATGCATGCTGTAACATTCCCTTCAATCTAAAACAGGCAAATAATTTAAGTTTTCATTATCATTTGTTTCTTTTTGACTCTTAATACTTTCCTTTAGTGGCACCTTTCTCTTTCTTCACTTTGCGCTTATTATGCATGCCCTTCTTCAATATCTTAGGAAAGCAATATTTTGGTCTTCACCAAAAATTCTTTGCAGTATTTGTCACTAAATTTTGTCAGATAAAATATTTATTCCAAAAAGAATTAAGATGAAAGACATTGGAAAATGATATATTCTTCTTCTTCAACTTACTCATTTGTATTTAGTGGCTTGTCTGAATTTTAATCAATTAATAATTTCTCCTTGTTCTCACACTCTTCCTATTTTTATCAGTTCATTATTCTAAGGAAATATGGACCACATTACCTACTCTATAGAAAATGTTCCATTATTTTTAGGAAATATGTGAAGTGGTGTCAAATCAAAACATGAGATAATAAAAATTGGTATATTTTCCAAGTTCGGGTCTAATATTCAGATTGTAATAAGTTGAGTTTTAATCTCAAAGAAAAATGATATGATAGAATTCAAAAAAATCAAAGCGAGATAACAATTTTAAATTTTAAATTGGGAATGAACGAGATTATGTTTAGTGTATTTTCATTGTTTTAAGGTAGATTATTGTTTTTTCATTATTTTAAGGTAGATAATTGTTTTAGAAGAAAACAATAGAGGTAAAATAAGGATTTGATATGAGAATGTGAAGAGGTAAGTTCATATTTGAATTGTAAGTTTAGTAAGATAATAATCAACAGTTTTTGAGATATGAGTATAAAAGAATGAGCAGTTGATATGGAAAACAATGACTATTGTGCTCCATTCTTTTTAAGGAATATTTGAAGTGGTGCTAGACTCCATTCAATATGTAATATATGAAGAACATTATATTTTAAGACATATTTTCCTAGCTTGTGTTGGTTTGTAATTCAAACTAGTTTTCAAATAAGTTTCATAAGTCCCAATATTTAAAAAGCTACATGTTATTTATATCCTTCATTTCTAAATTTTTTATTTACAATTATTGGTAGGTCAATGGTATTCTAATATTTGATTTATGGGTTTCTTTTATTTATGTGTTAGTACCGTCAAGTCGTAGTTTGTTCATCCATAGAATATTTTGGATTAGATTTGGATTAGAATATTTTAGGAGTAAGGAACATGACTATGAGTGTGATTTTACTAGTGAATAAGATAGTCTAAACTATTAGTATGTATCCAATGCAAATAATGATATCCTTTTGTTGTACCTAAGTTTTCAGGACCCTAACCCTCCTATAGACACATGACATATGCATGCAACTTTGATTTAATGTATTTTAGGTGTTCTATGAACTTGGTTTGGACTATCACAATGACTGCAACTAGGTTTCATCACTGAATGATCAAGAAGTGACGACTTGTACTTGTATTAATGAGATTTTAAAGAGATATATTAGCATGGTTAGAGTCCCAACACTATTCCTAAAATCCCAGCAATCTCACATTCTTCCAACCTTCCTTCCATCAGTTCATGCATATATCAAAATATCTAGTTCTCTGTCTGATACATGTTGATATCATACTCTCATAAAATCAAAATCATGTGAAACCCTCTTCTAACACCTTGAAAAGTTGGGATAAGAAAGAATGCACAAAAAAAAAAAGATATATTACAATGAAATTTGTTTGCCAAAATCACCTTCAAACTTAACAAGTTTATACAAAGGGAGACAAAATGGATTATTAATGTCAAAAATCACTCAAAGTAACATCCTCACTCCTTTGAAATACTTTTGAACTTGCTTCTAGAATATTTTTCCCATTTTGACAAATTTGACCAAAAATGTTGCATTAGCAATTTGATGCAATCACCAAAAATGGTCTAAAATGACCTAAGCAACCATTATTAATATAAATATAATCAAAATTCACCAGAAAATCACTGTGTTGTGGTATGTCCACTTGGATGTGACTTTTGAAAGAATTAAAAAATGACAAAATTTGTAGTGAATATAGGGTTATAAAGTTTTGAAGTCCCCTTTGGACTCATAATAAATAATAAAATAATAAAGAATACATGGATCAATCACCCTTAATAAACTACTAATTATTACAAGTTTTACATTCTCCATGGATCAAGTCATTACATGTAACATTACATCTTTTAGCACTTTTAGTGCATTACACAACTCTTAATGGATTTGATGGCCAACTTACAATTAATATTGACCTTATAGGTCTTTAATAAATTTATTTATCCTTGGATCATCAAGTGACCCCAAGGAGTGCTCTCCTAGCCTCAAGGTGCCAACAATGGCTTACAAAACTTTATTCATGATCATATTACAAAAATGATCACCATACTATAAAAACATTATCAAATGACCAATCTTTGTCTCATTACATTTCAAATGACCCATTATGGTCATGCCTCTATGATGCTGAGGCCTAGGTGGACTTGCATTCAACAACTTCAAGAGGGACTCCATTTTCCTTGTAGCAACACCAAACTGGCTTCTTCTCAAGGATCATCCTCATTGATCCAATCCACACCATAATAAATTAGAGTGCACATCAAATCCTTATGCCACCCATAGGCTCCACACCTTTTTAAAGACACCAATGTCCCTCAATCCATCCACTGGATTCAACCATTCAACTTGATCATTCAACAATCCTTACCTGGGTGCTCACTAGGCCTTAATCCCTAGTAGCCCTACTCAATGGTTTTTTCAAAGATTAATCCAACATTCCCCATAACACTTAGAGATCTAAAGGCATATTTGGATACCATTTTCCATTTTACAAAACATATCTCATAATTTCATATTACTCCTTTGGACCAGATGTCCAAACCAATGTACTGTTGCCCTGCAAATAGCCATCATTAGCCATCCTATTACAAAGAAAACCCTAAAAAATCACATTCCCAAACCACCCAAACTTCAAACAGAGTTGATTCGTGATCCAAATCAATGGATTTTCACATTTATAGGAGATTCCACCATGTTCTACCTTCCCAAACACCAAACCCTCCTTCCTAGGTGCACTAGCCTAGGGCTTTGTCAACAAGGAACTTCCAAACACTTATAGCTCCTAAAAATGGATCCTACACAATCCAAGTAACCTATCATGACATAAAAATTCATAAAAATTTTCCCTCCTTTGGGTGGAACTCTCAGACCTTGACTGGTCCAACCACCATGTACCCTCAATCAACAATATCCCTTCAATCAAAGATCTTCAACTTCAATCCCTACATACCCCTACAACCAAACACATATGGAAAATATAATACATGTTTTATACTCTCCCCACAAGTCACATTAACCAAAATAAGTGGGGGAGTCTTATATATTCATGGTGTCTTCAAAGCAATTGTTGATTGCACACCAAGACCCTGTCTAGGAACAATCAATACAAACTTGACTTTCTTTGTTCAAAACTTCACAAAATAACAAAACCTTTGCATGGAAAGAATAAAAATGTAAACCAACACTATTTCAATCCATTCCCAATCAATATTTCATATACTAAAGAGTTTATGAACACAAATACGGTGACTGTGTCCTTACGATAGAGAATAGATAGTTTGCAAGGAATTAAAAGTTTATTGATTTAAACTTCATTACATTCCTTCATTCGACACACAAAAATATACCAAAATACCTAAAACTCCTCCCTTACTCTCATTCACACTCAAAACACCCAAATACCCTTCTACTAATCGGTTAATAGTTACAACTCCCTGCCAAACTGCTTATAGTCAGTTTAATGACTATTACATTTAGTATATTGTTGTCAAGTTGACAACATAGTTGTCAACTTGACAACTCTCCATACCTTTATCATTGTATTTAACTCTTTGAAGGAATTTTAGGATGCCATCCTAATGCTGAAGACCTTATACCCTTCTTAAACCTCATATGAGCCTTCATAGGCCTCATTTTGCCAATTTGGGCAAATTTATATATTTAGCACTTTTAGTGAATTAAAAAATTTTAAATGGCTCTAATGGCCAACTTAAAATAAGTTGGACCTTATAGGTATTTAAACAATATCATCTACACCTAGGATCCTCAAGTGACCCCCAAGGTGCACTTCTAGCCTCCAAATGTCATCATGGCTTACATCATTGATCCTTTTACAAAGGACTTACATACCAATCAAAACATTATTAAAAGAATAATCAAAGGACCAAATATGGTCTTATTACATTTAAAATGACCCATCATGGTCATGTTTGTCTTTCATTCCTCCTAGGATCTATTTGTGACCCTAGTGTTCCTCTAGGCCCTTTGTGCTTGGCCTTGGTGCTCCTACACCACTCTATCTCCTCTAGGATCCTTCAGTGACCCTAGTCTACCTTCATGTCCTTGGTATTATACACCAAATAATATTTAAACCAAGCACATGTGTCATATATTTATTTGAAAAATAAAGGAATATATAAAAGGCATTTTTGAACAGAAAAGAAAGATTTCCACTAAAAAAGAAGAATGGTCAAGTTGCATAAATCATTGGAGAAAGGATAAAAAGTCATATATGACTAGGTCATATATCATGATAAGATTCCTTTTAAGAATAGGGGTTGGGTTCAATAAAATACTCTAATTTAACCTGCTCCAGAAAGTCATCAGTTGATGGAAGCAATGATTGATCATTTTCAATATTCTAAAAATTTGGAGGACATTCTTTAAGGTCTTTGGTAGCATAAACATGATTTTCTGAGTCTCCCTTGTGATAGTTTTTAGTTTCCATTGTATCTTATTTGCTATCAATGAAAGTGCTCTTAAACTGAAAATCTTGAATCTCCTTTGGTGGCCATGAGTTGATGAGCATAAAATTTGGGCTGGTTTTCTTCACCATTTTGCTTTCAAACAATCATTTACAAGGCATAAAAGAATTAGATAGGCATATTTTTCATTTTTTAAGATCAATGATAAAGGCCCCATTTTTTATTTTTTTACATTGTATCAACATTTTAATTTCCCAAACTATAAACAAAGGTCCTTATAATGCTTGTAAGAAACTTTGGAGGACCTAGGGCATAATACTAAGCCACACACACACACACACACACATGCATGCATGCACGCGCATGCACACACACACACATAGACAACCTTCACCTATATATAAGAGTTGATTAGAGAAGGTATATGCATAGGTGATGAACATGCCAATTTGTGTAAGCACTACTGGGACCTTACCCAACAATAGATGTACTATTGTGAAAATCATCACAAGTCCATTTATTGTTGGGTCTAGCTCCCAGTAGTGCTTGGTCAAATCTACATGTTTTTCACCTGTGCATATACCTTCTCTGATCAACTCTAATATGCATAGGTGAAGGTTGATCAACTCAAATCTCCTATTTGTATCTATATGTTATCAAAGAAGTTCCATTGAGAATCTTGTCTACTTGAAACATTTGAATTGTTAAATAAATTGTTAAAGAAAATGGCATTTTAAATACAGGTACCCCCCTTAGAAAATCAATGAACTCTTGGATTGGCTCCACAATGTACAATACTTCACTAAGATTAACCTCAAGTGAATATGTATAATACTTCACTAAGATTAATCTCTTGGATCACAATGTATCTTATTTTCTATCAATGAAAGTTCTCTTAAACTGAAAATCTTGAATCTCCTTTGGTCGCCATAAGTCTACGAGCTTAAAATTTTGCTTTCAAACATTTTCTTCATCATTTTTCTTTCAATATTTTTTTCTTCACCATTTTGCTTTCAAACAATTATTTACAAGGCATAAAAGCATTACATAGTTATATTTGTCATTTTAAGATCAATGATAAAGGCCCCCTTTTTTTGTTTTTTACATCTTATCAATATTTTAATTGCCCAAACTATAAACAAAGCTCCTTATAATGCTTGTAAGAAACTTTGGATGACCTAGGGCATAATGCTAAGACACACACATATACATGCATGCACACATACACACAACATATACAACATATAACACCTTCACCTATATATAAGAGCTTATTAGAGAAGGTATATGCATAGGTGATGAAAATGCAAATTTTTCTAAGCACTACTGGGATCTTACCCTACAACATATGTACTATTTTGAAAATAATCACAAGTCCATTTGTTGTTGGGTCTATCTCCCAGTAGTGCTTGGTCAAATCTGCATGTTTGCCACCTATGTATATACCTTCTCTAATCAACTCTTATATGAATAGGTAAAGGTTGTATATGCATAGGTAAAGGTTGACCAACTACAATCTCCTATATGTATCTATATGTTATTAAACTAGCTCCATTGAGAATCTTATCTACTTGAGACATTTGAATTGTTAAAGAAATTGGCATTTGAAATAAAGGTACCCCCTTAGCACATCAATGACCCCTTGGATCAGATCCATAATGTACAATACTTCACTAAGATTAACCTCAAGTAAGGATATCAAGTTAATGAATTTAGAAAATATTTTCTTCTATGAAGGAATTTGGGTTGGAAGGCATTGGGAAAAGAGCCAATAGTTTGGTTAACCCCTAATGCACTTCTGATATATTGTGTGTATAATATATATGATATTTTATTTTGATTTATAACTAGTATATTATCTAAATATATTTCTTTCTTGCCACAATAGGACTGAGTTTAAGGTGGAAGAATACAATAGCATAAGTATTTCAATTTGGTATACTATACTAAAACTTCATTTCATTACTAACTTTTCAATTTCTATATATAATTAGGTCTAAGAAGGTTTGTGTACTTTTGACATCATTTCACTTTGTTTCTAAAGGTTATAGACCGAGTTTCCATGACCCAATTTTTTCCTATGAAGAAGGATCATGTTAGATAATCTAAGTGCAGAAAAAAATGAGGAGACAATCACTAGATTGTGGTTAACTTCAAAATAGAAGGCGATGGAAAATTTTATTGTCCCTCCAAAATTTGTAAGGGCTTAAACATTATAAGATTGCTAATAAAAAAAACTAAGAGACATTGTAGAGAGAATGGTCACATTGAAGGGGGTTTTGATTATCATCCATTGGTAAGTTTGTCATTATATTTTTTTAACAATTAATATACATATGAAATACACTTGATGATGAGATCATTATCATAGTTTATTTGTGTTCATCATTTTTATATAGGTCGACCTCCATAGGGAAGTAGGTGATATGGACCATGGAGGTGCGAATATGGAGAATGGTTTTGGAAGTGGAGGATCATGGAGGTGTGAATATTGAAGTAGAAGATTATGATCCCATGGAAGATGAAGATCATGCACCAGATAACACATTTGAAGATGATGGTACTAATACATTGATCCATGACACATTTGATACTGGTGCAATTGATGATGATGATCAGGATGATTTTGATGTCATCCATGATATACCTCTACTTGAGAAGGTAGACATGGCCCTTTACGAAGGATCCCAAACAACTCTTCTCTCTGTTGTATTATTGTTGTTGAAATTAAAGGCTATGAATGATTTATCCAACATTACAATGTCACGTATGCTAAGGTATGTCATATATGTCATTATAGTAAATAAAGGGAAAAACATGTACCATAAATATTGTTAATATTTACAACTTATATTTTTTGTTTTAGATTGATAGGTGAGTTTTTGTTACCACCATCGAATATTCTCCCTCGTTCATATCGAGAATTATGTGCCACTATGAAAGATATTGGAATGGAGTACCAAGCAATAGATGCTTGTCCCAATGATCATATTATTTATCATAAATAAAATGAATTTTAATAGAATGCCCTGAATGTCATACGAGTAGATATCAAACAGATCAAATAAAAAAAGGGTGCCTCACAAGGTTCTTCTTTACATCCCCATTATTCCACGTTTTAAAAGATTTTTTAGGTGTAGTAGCTTGGCATAATTTATGGATTACCATGCATGCAATAGGATTTGAGATGATATTATTCAAATTCATGCAGATGGTTCAACATTTAAGGACATAGAGGAAAATTGGCCACACTTTATTGAAGAACCTTGAAATATCAAGCTTTCATTGGCAGCAGACAGTGTCAATCCATTTGGAGAGCTGAGATTTGTTTACTCTATTTGGCATGTTTTTGTCATCAATAATAACATCCCTCCAAGTATGTCAATAAAGATGGAGTACATTATTTTTGAAATGATTGTTCTAGGTATTTTATCATTTAACAATTAACTACATGTAATTATAAATCTTGTAGTAAAATGGTCACAATAATTATGTAATGTTATTGTTCATTCAATAGGTAAGTACCAAGTTAAAGATATGAATGTATATATTGAGCCTCTTATCAATGAGTTGTTGGAGTTATGGAATGGTGTCACTATGTATGACATCTCTAGACCAATAGGACAAAGACAAGTTCAATTTCATGCAATGCTTGTATGGACAATACATGATGCCCCAGGGCTAACACATTTTTATTGTATGTTATGGTGAATTCAAGTTGCACATAATAATTCTAATTATAAAAATTAACATATTTAATCCAATTGTGTCATTATCTTGTAGGTCTTCAAACAAAGGGAAAATTTGCATGTCCAGTTTGTGGTCCAAAGATGAAATCTCATCATTCAAAAAGTTTAGGAAAGTAGGCGTTTGATGAGTATAGGAACTTCCTCCATAGAAATTATAAGTATTGAACTACCAAAAAACATATTTTCAATGGGAAAGAAGAGACTACATCAAAGCCACAAAGAATGAAAACTCACCTATGGAAGTTGGAATATAATAGAATTAATCATCAAGGTACTACCATTGCACCTTATGGTTTATGTTTGGAATTTATATATTTCTATTATGTTTTGTTTGCTGATTATGTAATTGATGATCATGAAGGTCATCAAGGAAATACTATTAAGCACCTTCCAAAGGGACTAAAAAGTTATCCTAGATAATTTAGTAGGTTTCCCTACTACGAGCAGCTACAAATTTTGCATTTGTTTGATACTATGCATATTGGAAAGAATGTAATCGAGACATTGTGGAAAATATTGGATGGAAGGCGTGACAAAGAAAAAATTATCAAAAATTTACAGTGACATTCATGAATCCAATCATGTAATGAAAAATTTCATTGAATCAAATATAAATGGAGACCAAATTAATATAAGTGCCCTTCCTTGGTTATTAATGAAGCAACAAAGTGATTTCATAAAAGAAGTTATCCAAAAAAAATTATTTCCCACAGGATTTGCTGTGAACATAAGCAATCTCATATCAAAGAAAAGTGAATTTGGGTCAGGGTTGAAAATGTATGATTGACATACCTTCATCAAGGTAAGTCATGTTCTTTTTTATTTACAATATATTTTTAATCTGCATGTACTTTTCATTGTATTATGTGAGAAAATAAGGACATGATTAGTTTATAATTGTTGCAGTACGTGCTACCCCTATCTCTCCTAGAGAACTTCGACAATAACATCAAACAAGTGATATATACCCTTATCTGCTCCTTTTACTATTTCAATTATTTCTTTTTCTCCCACAACTATAACTATTGGCTCTTTTTCTGATTTTGTATCAGGTAGAGGCTTCATGGTGAAATAGACACCATTTTACCTAGATCTAACATGACTAAGAATCATATTCTCAAACGATTTATCTACAAAGCGTGACATTAAGGTCTAAAAAATAATTAAAATATTTTTATAACATGACTTTTAAGTTCAGGAAGGCCCATATATGAACTCCCTCTCAAGGTGAAAGCTAAAGGACAAGTCGCTCAGATTTTGTTTCTTCTACTTCTACAATAGATGCTCTAAGATTGTTCTAATTAGGACAATTTGCTTCTTTGTGACCAAACTTGTCACATCTATAGAATTTTACCTTAGATATGTCTTTCTTTTGGAATTTATTGTTTTGATAGTCTCTCCCTCTCCATCCATTATTGTAAGAGTTTCCTTCTTGATTGTTTTGATAATCTCTTCCTCTTGATGTCAGGAAGAGAATCACCATTCTTGCAAGCATATCAAGGAGTTAGTAAGTAGATATAAGAATTGTACATAGAAATTTGAAATTGCATATTCTTATCAATAAGGCTAGTGGCATTATAAAGAAATGATCCTATTGAAACCTTCTTATTTAGAAAAATTCACAATTTTCCCATCCACCATGTTCAAGTAAAGCATAGATAGTGAGTTTTGAGAATGTTTTACACAAGGTTTGAAGACATCAAGAAAATAATCTTGATATTAATAACAATAGTATATTGGGTTAAAATGGGTGGAGGTCTGAAAGTTCAGAACTCTTCGGTTAAAATGGGTGGAGCTCTGAAGAGGGAGGAGCTGATGGGCTATACGAAGTGGAAACAAAAGAAAAAAGTCTGGAAAAGGTTGAATAAGGGTGGTGTGACCTAGTATATGGAGAAACTTCATGGGTGGGACAAAGAAATAACCAAAAAAATTTTAGACGGTTGGAAGAAGGGAAAGGTGAATATGTGGGGTAAGTCTTTTACTCTTACTATGAGCATAATTTTTGAGATTACAGGTCTTTCGAGTGAAGGCATGAAGTTTTATAGGGACAATAAATGCATTGGGACTCAAGCTTTCAAAATCTTCCCAAAATCCAAAGAAGAAGAAGCCCTTCTGAGCAAAGGGACAGGTGATTATGTGGACATTAATAAAATTAAGAGTCACTGGGCTAACATTTTGAATTTCATGATTGAGTATTTCACCCTGGATGGTCACTACTTCAAAATTTACAACCTTCACTTTGTTCTTGCAAATCATTTTAGGCATAACAAAAAGGTGTCATTTCCCTTCTATCTTTTGAGCTTGATGAACAACAGTATCATGGAGCATAGAAAAAAAGCTAGCAACCCAGTGCTTCATGAAGGGCTTATTTATTTAATTTTAGAATATGCTAGAAATTAAATCCTAGAACCCATTCCTAAAAGGGTAAAAGGGAATGCAAAGAAAATTAAGTTGGATAGAAAAAAGGAGAACCCGAAGAAAAGGGTTAGGAGTAAGAAAAAGGAGAATCTGGAGAGGAAGGAGGAGATTGAAGACCAAACCCTCGATAGTTAGGGTAATGAAGAAGAGATTTAGGAAGAGGAGAAGGAGGAAACACCCATGACTGAAGAGGAAGAGAAAGAGATAAATGAGGAGGCTCTTGTGACAGAAAAATATGAACAGGTGAATAAGGAGGACATCCAGATGAATGAGGGGGAAATGCCCTTGAATGAAGAAGATGAGAATAGGATAAATGAAGCCATAAATCAAGAAGAGGAAAAAGAAGAAGAAGAGAAAGAGGGAGATGACAAGGAGGAAAAAAAATGAAGATGTGAATGAGGGAAATGACAAGGAGGAGCAGATAGAGCAGCTGAACTTGAAGGCTGGTAACAAAAAAAAGAAAAGACAGAGAATGGAGCCTGACCATAATACTATGGTTGGGTTTGAAATTGATGATAGAATTCTAAAGAGCAAGGAGGATCATGGGGCCAGCATGGAAAATTGTCTTAGTGAGGAAATGAACGACATGAAGCAGCACTTGAATGAAATGCAAGAAGCTATGGAGCCCTTCAAAACCAAGCTGGAAGAAATGGAGAAGGAATTGTTGATTAAGGTAAATAATAACAACATAAATGAGGGGATTACGGCCAGAGTCAATGCTCTTGTGGAAGAAAAGCTGAAAGACATGAAGAATCAAATTAGCCACAATGGGAATATGATAAGTATTATTCTCAAGGATAGAAATGGGGGCTTCAAGTCTCTATTCAAAATCTCAAAGATTATATGCCTACTTGGAGAGTAGTCTGCTGGAGAATACTACAATCACAATAGATGACAAAGCTAGGAGCTCAGGCCCGGGTACCAGAACCCAAAGTGGCATAAAAAGGATAATTCTAGATATTCCAAAGGATATGAAAGTGTTGAAAGAGTCCATTGATAAAATGGAAGATATGCAAAAAGAGGCCAAGGAAGCCTATGAAAGTATAAGTTTTTATTTTTCTATGCTAGAATCTGGGCTCGAAGTTGTCCTAGAAACTGTGCTGGAAACTATGTTTCTTTTTGGCAATTTTTTGTTTTCCTTTTTTGGTTTATGGGGGTTCATCAGGGGTCATACTTTTTGTTCATAGTAGGATTTCTATGTGTGTAAGGGTTGTTGATGCTTATCTCTAGTACTTTTATGTAAAAGGTTTTGAGGTCCTTTCAAAATATGTATTTACCTTAATCAAAAACAATAGTATATTGATCACCAAACAACATATGGCAATATCAAATCAATGAGACCATACGAACATTGATTACAGTTTATATTGAAACTTATGCGAGAACAAAATACCACAAAGATGATTGATTTCATCAAGATCATCAGTCATCGATGATAAAGAAGAATCAAATATTGTATATATATATATATATCCATCTCTTAGCTCTTATATATTACCAATTTCATAACATTAGAAATCATATCTTCTTTGTAATATATAGATAAATCTTGTTAAATCAGAAATTAAATTACACTCGATTTATAAAGGGTCTTCAAATACATCTTAGAACTGGCAATTGAAATGTTGGGGAATCAGAAAGGGCTGTCAACTTTCATATTGAGGATTATATATATATAGAGCTAATATGATTGAATTGAATCGCTGAGAGAATATATTGGGGGGGTTGAAAAAGGAAAAGTGCACAGGTTCTTGATAGGAGCAGAGATTTCTAGGCATGAGGGAATGATAGATCTCACGATTCAATACAAACAATCAACAACCAAGTAAGACCGAACAACAAAAATAAAAAATATTAGCCTACTGTAGACTTCCATACATTGTGAGGATAATTTTGGGAATTGTAATTGTGCCTAGTATCAAGAATTACTCAGTGAATCAAATCATCCGACTGTTACAATGGTAAAGTGTAAATAATTCATTCTTCCTATCACAGATGTACAGAGGGAATCCACTGGTTGGGATATGAATAAATTTATAAGAAAGAATCTATCACTACTTGTAACTTCAAGAATGACACCATTAAGAACCATTTGATAAGTCAAAGAGACAAATATAGATAGAGTCAGGATGTGGTTAAAACTATATCAAGCGCCAGGTGGAAATGGAGACATCCTTTATCTCACAATAGATAATTAGTTACATTGAGTCGGGTCTGCAAACTAGGCATGAATCAAAAAGCACAAGTAGATTGATTTTCCTAAATCTAAAAATGTTCATTTTCACTAACCTGGATTTGATACCATGTTAATATATTCAGATTTCTACCTAGGGTTTGCAATATATAGATGTTATTCTAAAAAATTAAGATCTAGACCCTATCAAAATATGAGTAAATGAAGGAATAGATATTACCTGATTTTCTCCTTGATGATGCCTTCAAACTGATATAATTCAACCTCTAAGTCTGCTTCAAATCATCCTTCAAGTATGGTATAAATGGCCAAGGAATGACTATGATTTTGGAGCAAATTGTGACTATTATGGACTAGATTAAAAATTTTGATTATCTTGTTGTTATGGTAAGAATTAGGCATGCACGTTATGTTTTCTGTGTTATTTAATTCACACCAGAATCCCTCTTATATATGCCATCAAAAGGTGACCATTCAAAAAGGTAAGGAGGCTGACTTGCAAGTTGGTTATTTAATTATAGATTATTCAAATAGGTCGACCCTCTTTGTTAGTTATAATATTCAAAAAGCATGTCATCCCAATATAATAGAGTTTCATTTTTTATCTTTCTGAAAATGCCACAAATATTAACACTAACTAGCATTAATTTCATTCTATCTATGATATTTTAGTTGTTTGAATATGAGCATGTCAATAATGTGAGTAATGTTGAGAGTGTTCGGTGGAAGATTTAAATCATATTGTAACATTCACTCTGTGAACTATTTTAATGTTATGGATAGAAGGGAAGGGTAATGTTGTATGGTGGTTAGTGATTAGTGATTTAATGAATTTGGTACATTTAGATTGTGGATAGTTGTAGAAATATTTATTACAATAACAAAAGTCAAAGTACTCATGAAGAGAAGATAAGGGATCTCAAATAAAAGCAAAACCAAACTCTACTAAAATTTAGTGGGTATACTAGTTAGAGATATGTGCTCTAAAAATAAAAGATGTAAGGGATATAAAAACTTTGAGGTGAAAACTATAGAGGTTTAAATTCCATGTTAACTATTGAGTGAGAAAATAAAAGTGCATGATATATAAAACATTGGGAAATAAGTGGAAATGAGCATTAATTCAACTATTGAAAATTGAACTATGATGTCTCTGCTATTTACATAGGCAAGGCCATCATTGATGAGCCCCCGAGGCATTAGGTCAGGCCCTTAGGTTTGGTACTTTTGTGTCACCCATGAACTTTCCACTTCTTCCTAATTTTGTATATGCTTTTCCCCTCTTTTATATTCCATTTGCAACTAGATTCTGAATTATCTTGCTAAGTTATTAATATGATAACCTTTATCCTCATGAATCTCAATTTTGAGGGATCTTATGTTGTGCATAGAGTTGTGTAGAGATCTATGCAGGTGTAAGAATTGATGGGAAAAGATGAATACACTATAGAAATGAGGAAGAAAATCTCAGGTATGTGACATAATGTTATGATTGTTATCTGAATATTAAGGAAAGCTATTGTTTAAATTTATTTCATTTCCTTCTTATATTATAGACAAACATTATAACAAGTAGGATCTTAAATTGTTGGTTTAGTTAAAATGGTATGTTATTTAAAAATATATATATAACAAAATAGTTAAGTTTGATGTAGGATAAGTATGTTGTGTAATGTCCAATCTAGTATCTTAAATGTGGGTATTGCAGTTACAAAACTTAGTGACTTTTACAATTTTTGATGATCCTCTTTGTATTGACAGTGACTATTTCTCTGATTTTATACTATCCATATCAATGCAATGGTCTTCTCTCTTCATAATGTTATGACTGCTCCTAGTTGCATCATTGAGCTTAACATTGCTTGAACCTCATTGCTGCTTTAAATTTTAATGATCTCCATGTTTTCATGACAAAACATGGTCAAATGTTCAAACACCATGGTGACTGTTATGCATATTGGGTCATGGCATATTCATTGTTCTTGCATTTCCATTTAGCTCTATTTGATTAGTCTTTCATTTCATGGTGGAACACTATTATAACATCATTTGAATAATTTTTTTGTCTTTACAATGCTATGAGCTACAAATGTTCTTTGATTTTGATGCCTTTCGAGAGGTTTCTTAGCTTTGCAAAACTGTGATTTATATTCTATGCTTTGATATTTTTTCCCTTATTGTATTGACTACATTTTTCTATAACAACAACCTGGGTCTTGAGGGTTTCACTCCTTACTTGACAAGTTGTGGCTTTTCCTTGTTAAAAATATCTTCCATTCTATCCTTTGCACTGCCTTGGACATTTAACAATGTTTGAAGCTTTTCTTTTTCTTTCATCATATTCACTAATACCTATATAAAAACATGTCCCTCACTCTTTATAGCTCATAAAACCTTGACTGATTATGACCAATAGCTATTCTTTGTTCACATATCAAAATTGTTACTTGGTTTCCATAAAATTTATTGTTTTGACCTTTTTATGATAGCATAGTAATGGTCTCAACATGTTATTATTTCATTTCCTTTTCAATATATAAAAAATTGTCATCAAGAATCATTGTATTGTCACTGCTATTCACCTTAAAAGTGATTATTTACATTCTTGTTCTGACCATGTCCTTATGCTTTGTTCTAACTGCATTTTTACTGCATTTATGGTTTATGATTGTCTATATTGACATGATTACCTTTGTACATCTTTTATGAGAACCTTGTGATATTGCTTCTTTTTGTTATAGAATAAGTATATATTGTCCTTTACACATCCATGGATCACTACCATTGTACTTCATTAGTTCCCTTTGACTTCATTTTCATGGTATTTTGTGCTTGTGTCCATGCATTAAATTCACTATGCACGTAATGTTTCTTTGAAATCTCACTAATGGCATGTCCATGTTCTCAATATAATTGTTCTTTCATGTTTGAACATGACTATTTATGACACTTGTCACACTATGCTACAACATTGTCTTAACATTTTATGGCCTTTGTTTCCACCACACTTAATAGATCTATCTCTAATGTTCTCTATCATGGTCTATAATTTCTTTATCATTGATGATTTCATTATCATTATCTCTCACTAATCTGATTGCAACTTGTAGAATGTATATTTCTCTCTTTTTTACACTAACTTAAATAATTTCTCTGCTTTAAATATTTTTCTTTGTATCTTCATGACCATGTTGTAAGCATTTGACATCATCATATCTATGGTGCAATTTACTTCACAGTTGAGATGCATTAAAATAGTTTTGAACATTTTAGTCACCATTTAATGCTCATGAGCATGTCATTTTCTTATTTGACATTGTTGACAATGTTTTGATCTTTTAACTGAAAGGCACCGTGTACTGCCTCCTCACACCTTTTATTTTGTACTATTTCTTTTAATGTGGTATCCCTGTCTCTTTCATGTATTTGATTGTACTTGCATCTTAATCAAATTATTACCAAGACAACATTGTTCTTTGATCATTCATACCCTTTTCTTGGAGAACTCTTCTCATTGTGTTCTCTTGTTGTTTTGACAATGTCTATCATGCAACTTTAATGTTAACTACTTGTGCATGGTTTCTCTTTTAGATCCATGCACTTGATCATTTTTTGATATCATTACCATGATGTTTGTGATTATCTTGATTGACATCTTAACTATAGATAAATATTGTAATCATGTAGTAGTATGTTGTCCTGTAGCAACAATTATCCCAAAGTTTCCTCTTGGTGTCCCTAACTAATCCATCTCTGTCATTTGAAAACATGGTTATGGTTCCAAAACTAGCATTTCCCTTCATATCATTTCACTTTGATTGTCCTTTGTTTTTCATTTGTATGATAATGTTGATCATCTGAGAACCTTTTTAACCATGATAGGGTGATTGTATCACCCATGTCATCATAGTCCCATTCAGGAAATACATGTTTGTAACAATGAATCATGATGATTCACTATTATGAATGATAGGACTATAATGACATGTGTGATGTAGGGATTGTACAACTTGTCATGATCAACAATGTTCCAATAACAACATACTAGGCTCAACCCTGGTTGGAGCCTATTTTATCCCACATGTTGCAATGCTTATGATATCAACTTAATATCTTGAATAATGAATAATGATACCTAAACAAACACATTGACCAAACTTGTTACATAAAAAAAGATAAAGTACTGATTTATTTTTTGTTCAACAATATGATTTGATACATTATGAAAGATAATTATGCATTTACTAATTTCACATATAGATTTATGAGGATCCTTGAGCTATAACAAAATTCTCTTTCATCATGTAGACACTTGGACATGGCAAGACAAATTCCAAAGCTAAGGAGATAAATATTCAACCATGCAACCATGGAATTCGTCATTCATTTGACAATGACAAGTCCTCTCCTCTTTTTACATGCCATTTATTTAAATGTATACTTATTTTTCAAAGTGTAATGTTTATTCATTCTCATTACTTCTATGGAAAATATTATTTTACACTTATGAATAAATAATATAAAATTCTTTTTTTTAAATATGGGTATTTCCTTAATTGTGTTTACATTCACGTTGAAGCTGGAAACACTTAATGATATATCACTCAAGTAATGAACAAATGAACATAACCAAACATTTACCCTTTAACTTTTGAACTTGGTGCCATGATTTCTCAAGCAGCCCAAATTTTAAATTTTTTACTAGTGATATTCAAGGTTATTTGTGGGGTCTATGTAACTGTCTATTTATACATTTTTCCATGGGCCTTTAGTCGAATTTTCAAAATCTCATCATTTTGGGTTATGAATAATAAAAAACATGTCAAGATTTGATCTTGAAAGAGATTAGTAATTCATGGAATTCATGGTGTTTTCATGATTCCAAACTCCCTGGTTGTCCTTCAGCTTACAATATTGAGCTCATTACAAAATGATCAACATACTTAGCAAAAAATTATCAAAACATAATTAAATGACCAAACATGGTCTTATTAAAATGTTAAATGACCCAACAAGGTCATGTTGTCCTTCACTCCCCCTAGGATCTATCAATGATCCTAGTGTTCCTCTAGGCCCTTGTGCTTGACCTTGGTGCTCCTGCACCAGTCGCTGACAAGTTCACCGTTGGAATATTATGAAATTATGATTTGTATTAGTAAATTTAATTATCTTTCAATTGATATAGGTCTTGGATATTAATTATCCTAATCTCCCTTAAGTGATATATGGTTGTTTTATCACTATGTTATATAAGACTAAAACGTTTGAACATGTTGAATTCCAAACACAAGATGGAAAGAACACTAGGTCTAATACCATTTTAATGTATCAAAGTCCAAGTTATCTTTCATTTTACAAATTATATCTTTTGTTGGAAAAAAATGCATGATGACCTCCATGTTTTCCTTTAACTATTTTGAGTTCATCACACACATTGTCTTAGGAAAACCTCTTGACTTCTAAACTACCTCTTCTTTTAACAAATAATTTTTTCCCTACTATCTTTGGACTGTCACTTTGATGTATGTTAGCAACACCATCATGACCATTCTCTCTATGGGGTGTCATTGAGTGTTACTCTCATGACATACACTCTTGATTGTTTCTCACATTTTTTATATAATTCATGATCTTTGGCTTTAAATATGACTGGAAGATGTTTCCTATTTTTTTCTTACTTCATAGCATTGGCATAGAATTGAACTTAGTATTCATGTAAATGATGGACCTTTCTATTTAAAATTGAGATATACTTCAGTCTTGTTGACCGTGTCCATCATTTCATATGATAAATTCACTTCTTTTTCCTCTTTTGAAAGAACTGTATTTGTATTATTTTCCATGACATCATGGGACTTTCTTTTCTTGTCATCCTTATTTTGGAAATACATGACAATACTGAAAATCAGTACCTTCCTCTTCTTAATAGTGTTGCTCACTGTCTTTCTTTACCATTGTATTGTTTACACCTCTTTGTCCTTGCCATTGTAAATACTGCTCTTTTGCTATAAACAACTTCTTTTTAAACAAAAGACTGAAGTTCAAATATTCATAATTGTTTCTCAACCTTTTCCTCTCATACATTTGGCACTCATGCCTCAAAACTACTACTTTTTTATGATGAATCTATTGTCATTTATAGACTTGGTGCTCTTTCTTCTATTTCCACAACTCACCATACTATCAGAATAGACGGAAACCCTTGATAAAATGAAAATATTTCTACCAAAATAGTCCAAAATTATTGGTCGTTTGGATTCTTCTCTGTTACATTTACTTGTTAGTGTTGCTTTTGGTATGTTTCTATCAACCGTTAATCCACTTATTATATATATCCTTGCCCAATTCATATCTACATCACAATGATCATGATGATAACTTGTTGCAATGAATACATCGATATATAAATATATTTATTTCCCATTGATACACTCGCCATCACCAAAGTTCATGTACTAGGAAACCCAAGGTGGACTCCATCATTTGAATCTTCTTAAACTATCTATGATACCATGTGAAAGTAATTAAATTTATAGAAAACTTATGCAATAGTTGATAATTTTATTCTTTCTTGATTGTAGGATAACTTCAGAATTTATCTTTAACAAATCTGAATATCAATAATGATATAGTATGATGTTGAATGCAACCACTAATGTTCATTGCTTGACACATGGAATCAGAAGATGAAGAATTGATGGTGAGCAACGAAGAATTGGTTTTCCTTAAAGATACAAAATGTTCCAGAAATGAATAAGTACCTGGAACCTTTTGTATCTTTAAGGGAACCATTTCTTTATCAATACCAAGCAAAAATGCAAGGCTCTAAGTTCAATAGATAGGATTGGCTATAGAGTCGTGGCTGAATGGATACAATAATTGAGTGTGCAAGGTTCTACTGATGGATCCATCATAGAGGTAATTAATGTATTATTCTTTAGCTATCAATTATTATTCAAGTCATGTTAAAGTATGTTGAAAGGGGTATCAGAAACCATAGAGATTTTGTCTGGTGCTTTGAAAAAGTTGTAAGAAAACTTCACATTTGTGTCACTGGAGACCTACTAGGAAACCCATTAGGTCTAGTAGATAGTTTGGAGAATTTGGATGTTGGGTGTTTCTTGTGAGCCCAAAACTTGTTGAAACCTCTTTAACCCACCTTGTATAGACCTAAGACATACACCTTGGTCATTGGGAAGGTGTTTGAGGAGTTTGTGAAACATTTTCTATTTGGAAAGTTTGGGGAACCTTGTATTTCCTTTATAAGTCTAACCTAAATTGATTTGATTCCCACCACATTTACCTCTTTGCATCACTTAGTGTCTCAATCTTACATTCACTCCATAATTTCATTATGCAATGAGTCGGGTAATGAGTATTTCTATCACAGTAAGAGGCACCATTTGCACAAGATCATTACCCGACTCATTGCGTAATGAAATTCTGGAGTGAATGGAAGATTGAGACACTAAGTGATGTAGAGTGGTAAATGTGGTGGGAATCAAATCAATCTAAGTTAGAATTATAAGGGATATACAAGGTTTCCCAAACTCTCCAAATAGAAAATGTTTCACAAACTCCTCAAACACCTTCCCAAAGTCCAAGGTGGATGTCTTAGGTCTATAAAAGGTGGGTTAAAGAGGTTTCAACAAGTTTTGGGCTAACAAGCAACACCCAACACCCAAATTCTCCAAAATGTCTACTATACGTTATAGCTTTCCTACTTTCCAAAGCACCAGAAAAAATCTCTATGGTTTCTAATACCCTTTTCAGCATACTTTAGCATACTCGTTAAAATTTTGACACTAATTGTACACTTTCAAAGCCAATTTTCAACGGGGATGCTATACTACCGACAAGATTACCATCGGAAAAGATACTGGATAACCATCAGTGATTCTTAATTTTTTGATGCCCATTTGCGATGGTGATTTTATAATACTAATGGGTATACCATCAAAAATGTCACTGGACAACCATTGGGAAAGCTACATTTTTTACGCCCGATTTCAACAGTGATGCTATACTATCGATGGGCTTATCGTCAAAAATGTCACTGGACAACTATCAGGAAAGCTACATTTTTTATGATGATGCTATACTAATGATGGGTTTACCATTGGAAATGTCACTAGACAACCGTCAGGGATGCTGCATTTTTTTATGCTCATTTTTTATAGCGATGTTATACGAACGATGAGTTTACCATAAAAAATGTCACTGGACAACTGTCAGAGATGCTACATTTTTTATGCCCATTTTTTACAATGATGCTATACTACCGACAGGTTTAACATTGGAAATTTCACTAGATAAGCATCGGGATTTCTACATTTCTAACACTTATTTTTGAGAACGATGTCATACTACTAACAGGTTTACCATTAGAAATGTCATTGGATAACTGTCGAGGATACTATTCTTTTGACAAGGGTACCATCAGAAATGTTATAATAAATTGTGTATTTGTGTGGTTATTTACGATGGTTATGGCCATCAAAATGATGATGGTTACTATCTCCGTAGCAATTTTTGACGAAATAACTTTGACGATGCCTTCTTTCAAAAATATAACAGATGGACATTAAATATTTGATAGATAGCCATCGGAATGAGGCCTCAAATTTACTAGTGGGTAGCACCTAACAGTTCTGTTGTAAACTCCTACAAGGGTTAAGCTCTTCACAAGGTGTACTTCAGAAGAGTACATCATTTTAGTGGGTACTAATCCCCACAATGGTTTTTTCCCTATTTGGGTTTCCATGAGATAAATCTGTGTCAAATTTGTGTATGATCTTGGATGTTTATGATTTTCATTTTCTTCTATTAAGGTTAATATTGTGAATGGTAATTAAATTTGAAGTGATTGAAAAGTTGGTTTATTTGGTAGATTACCGGTTCCTCCCTCCCTCTCAGTAATCTAATCTCAGGCCTAACAATTGGTATCAAATATTTGGTCCTCTATTGTGGCGAACCTTAATAGCTTGAGGTAAAGATCCAAGATGATGAGAAAGGAGGGTCCTAAATTCACATGAGAGAATTACTCAATTTGGTGCAGTCCGATGAAGCTCTATCTTAAGGGCTTGGGTGATCAGTATTGGGATCATGTGGAAAATAGGTATACTATCCCCTAGGAACCCTAACTCTAGATCATTTGAAGGTTATGCATAAACATAGTGCTACTATGGAAAATATGACAAGTACTCTTTCAGATAGAGAGTATGTCGATATTAAATGTTTAGATACTACTTATGAAATATCAGAGAAGTTAAAAACCATCTGTGGTGGAGATCCACATGTGTAGAAGGCAAAGGTTGACAACTTCAGAGGAGACAATGAGAACATTGAACTATACAGTCAAAGAATCAAAGAAGTTGGTGTTGCTATCCGAGGTGCTGGTGGTAATCTTCCTAAGGAGGATGTGTGAAGAAAAATGTTAATAAATCTATTGCCTTAGTATGCTATTAGGGTTTTAACTATTCAAGAGCTTAGATCTTTAGGAACTTTTACTATTACTTTGGATGCATAAATAGGGAAATTAAGTGCATTTGAGTTAATTAATTATGATAATAAATTGTTTTTGATTACGGTAAAAGCAGGTTTTGAAGGGAACCCCGAAACCCTTTAACAAAAAAAAGGAAGGAAAGGCTAAAAAAGCCCCAACAAACAATAGATTGTCCCAAGGAGGGGACCAATCAACAGAGGGTCACAACCCAGATTTTACAATAACAATTCAAAACAAAAAGCAAAAAAGCAGCTGGAAAGAAAATAGAGAAGAAACCCGCCAGCACTAAAATCAGAGAGATTTCAAAAGGCTTTCAGCTTCCACCAGCTGACTCCTCATAGTTGCCACATTCTCTTTCAGCTTCATTAGGTCTGGGTCTTCATTCTTTTTCACCTTTGATCTAGTACGAGTTCCCGGTCCCAAGTACTGGGAGGAAACTGGGTGATCTGCAGTATCTTTGTTGTTTTCCAACCAACTACTTAGAGAAATCAAATTCTCGAGAGTTGCTTTCATTCCTGTATTGACCAGTGTGAGTAAGTATTTCAGCATATCTTCGTTCCCACTGA